>OU974081.1:5320008-5637508 GCA_918843875.1 Diadumene lineata | reverse complement strand
TCAAGTTCAAAGATTCTGGATTCCAATGTTCTGGATTCCGGATACCAAGTGTTGCATTCCGGATGCCTTAATTTTTGGGTCAATTCTGAATTCCCTTACATGAGCCGAAAATATCAGTTTATGATATATTTTGTTTATTTAGAGCTAAATTATTTAGAGTTTTAAACAAACATGTTACCTTCTAACATCGTCGACAGCATCCATATAGTTATCCTCATAGGCAAAAGCCTTCACAGCTCGTATACCTGAAATAATCTCATGGACGATCGCCAGCCTCTTGTCAGTTAGTAAGGCCTGCTTTAAATGGAGTTCAGAGAAAAACTTTGCAGCAAATGAAGTAAGAGTCAATGGTGCAATAACAACTAAAGCTCCAAACGTCGAACGCCATCCAGTGAGCAAGCTCATTGTTAAAAGAGAAAGTGTTACGTCCAATGGAACAAATAGGAAACTAGGAAGCATTGCCATGGCTTCTTCAAGTATCGCGACATCGTTTGATATCATATTTTGTGTTCGTCCAATCTTAAGCTCTGAGAGAGGGTAACGTTTCCTCTTAAGGATCTAATAAGAGAAAAAAAAAGATTTAGGAAGAATGAATGAGTGAATAAATGAATGAATGATCATATCAGATCAAATGTCACGATGATTCGGATAGAGCTCGCAAGAGATCTGTTGATCCCAATGATTTCATGGGATACTGTATAATTGTAAATGTCTTATATGTCATGAATGTCTCGTTACGATTAACTAATCTTGCGGGCTTCCTGTTGTGTTGGTGTTCTTGGGTTGCATGTGACGTCAGCAAAACAATAAAACATGTAATATTAATTGCAGAGAACTGGTATTTTAACTTGTTTGTTGGGACCTTAGGTTATATTTTTACCTGAGAATTTGAGCCGCTTTCGTTATTTGGTTGTAGAGATATCGGATGGTAAATTGCTGTCACGCAAGTTTGTCACGCCTTATTTACACACGTAAAAACGAATCGAAATTACTAATTTTGAGGTGCAATTCTTCATAAACGATTATGTCGAATGCTAATTTCCAACAGGAGGTAATGTACTATCGTTTTAGCGGCGACGTTTCGAAGCCCGTAACTGTCAAATTTCGGCTTTCTCAAAACCATCAAAAACACTAACCATCACATGAGGAAAAAAAATCCTGCCAAAAAAAATTGCCCAACCCAATATCGTCCACGGCAGATGTGCCAATGAAAAATATCGTACAGGGAGGAAGAAAATATCCTGAACAACCATCACATGAGGAAAAAAAATCCTGCCAAAAAAAAATTGTCCAACCCCCCCTCCCCCCAAATATCTAATGGTCCGGCCCTAAGGCCATTCCAACACTTTCTGTCCACACTAATCTGCTTAGATCCGAAGCATTTTTATGCAAATTTTATTAGAACTGTTATGAACAATAGTATTGAGCTTGCTCCATTGAAAGCTTATAACCGGGTTCTAGAGTGCACAAATGATTAAAAAAAATCGACAAAATGATTGCATTTTTTTTAAGTATATTATTAAAAGGTAATAATTCCAGTGCACTCGTTTGTTTTTCAAAGAATCAAATTGCATTCGCCCTTCGAGGTCATGCAATTACGAGCTCTTTGAAAACAAACTCGTGCATCAAATTAATTACAAATTAAACTCAAAACAGTCCGAACAGTCTAAAGCAGTCATTCTACCGCTTCTACCGTATACTGTGTTACAGAATTTTATTAAAGTTACGGTATCGGTGTGAAAGTTGCGTTTTCACATTTATCGGACTTAGAGAGGACACCCGTAAAATTTCAACTTAGATTCCTGAAGGGGTCACACTTACCTTTTTATAGATGCAGTGAATCAGGGCTGTCTTCATGCGCATCCCTACTTTGAAGGATAGATAGGTCTGAAAACATGATGTAAAAAAGCTTGCGATAATCGAGAATGATAGTCCAGATGCCACTAGTACTTTGTAGTAGATCGTGACCGAGGTATCTCCAACGATGTTTAGAAACAACCACAGAAATATAGCCATTCCCACAGTTGTTACTGTCCGAGTAAATTTCAATAAGAAAATCAATACATATGTTTTCCATGAGTGAATATGAAGAAGAGCTCTCCATAGTCGAGCAGGACGTTTGTTTTCCTTTGCAGTCTTGATTTCTCTATTCCAAGCCTTATTCATCCTATTAGCTATGTGTTCAGCTTGGTCTTCTTCAGACAGCTCGTACAAGTCATCACTGTTTAATGGTCGTTGATAACCAGTCTTGAGAAGTGGATTCATCCAAGACAATGTAGCAAGAGAAAACAATCCTGCAGTTCTCCTTGGGTTTCTGTCTGCTTTGTTATAGTCTTGTTTTTTCGCCATCTTACAGCTATGACAAATCTAAATTTTCTAAAATTGAATACGAACACAATGAATGATCTCGTTCCGGTCATTTGCATTTACTATATCTGCAACCATTTCTGTTGTGAAGAAATTTTCATTTCTATGGCGTAGTGATTTACTGTCACCTTAGACATGTGTCACTGCCAGTCGACATAGTTCGTTTATGGTAATCAAGAAAGGTTTGGAGAGAGAAAACACATCAGAACAGGTTCAACTGATATGAAGTCATGCAAAGCAAATAGTTATCAGTTAGATAGATTTGTTCCGCATAAGTACGTTACAGATGGAAATGCATGAAATTATTTTACGAAACACATCAAATTAGCATATATTCTCTGAGGTGAAAAATAAAGCGCGCGAAAATTCTACAGACATATTTATTTCGTAAACCGTGACCTAAAATCGAGTCTTTTGATAGCATAAGAACCCCTTTTTAGGAATTTGAACTGCTGGCGTTTGGCAACATTGTTCTAAATTCTTTTGCGCGTATATAGGCCTGGTTATGGTATACACTATTGAAAATATGCACGAAACGATCTTCCACTGTTTAGTTTCGTGTGTTGTATCTAAATCTCAGACAATTTACAGGCGGACTACAAGAAATTGATATATTCAAAAAAAAGTATTACTTCTTCATTTTTCTAAAAACTATCAGATAACTGAACCGTGGAAAAAGTATATGTCAAATGATGGTCACGGCTGTGAAGAAAAAAAGAAACAAATATTATCCCTTCGATTGCCCAAAGGAAGACCTCAAAAATCGGGGCTCACATGAGATCTGATATCGATCTTTGGACTAATGATTAAAGTATATTCCAAAGGAACTCTTTGCTGATTGGAACCGAATAAGGTATAAAACTGCACACGTACATTAGACCCTGGCTACACAATGTCGATAAATTTGAAAACGCAGCTTTTGTTCGCAAACCGTGGCAAACATTGCTCATTAAACAATAGAGTGCAAACAATATATCCGTGAAACACTAATTACTAAATAGTACAAAATAGTGCTAATTAAACAAAAGAAAACAATCGAATTTTCATAAAATAGCACTATTTAGTATTACTTAGTTTCACGGATTAATTGTTTGCACTCTAGAATAAGCATAAACTAGTTTTAACTATCTAATTATCCTAACTGGATAAATAAAGTTGCGTTTTTAAATTTATCCGGGTTAGTGTGTACGTCGCCTTATATACTGAGTGCACGCACTAAAACTGTGCAACATAAATACCACTAAATAGCGCTATTTATGCTAATTCTAATTTATGCTAATTCTATGCTAATTTTCTTTTGTTTAATTAGTGCTATTTACTACTAAATTGTGACAACTGTTGCACAATTTTAGTGCGTGTAGTCTAGTATCAATCTAGTATCGATTAAACTAACAATATTCAAAACGACATTGTAAAGTTTTCGTTCGCATATATATTCTACATTATCAATTTCACAAATTACATACAGTTATAAAGAAAATAATAAATTCACTTGTGATCTACACACTTAAACCATTAAACTATTTACAATATAATGTCAGGAAAATTATCGATATATCGTTTCAAAGGCTTCAAAAAATTCTTTGTCTCATGATGCAAATCTGAGGTACGCCGAACTTTCCGCTTCGCCAGTGATTCAATGAACATTAGTTCTGCACGGTTCCAAACATATTTATTGATTTATATTTGTAGAAACAAAAGGCACATAAGTTCGAATTCTGAAACGACATTCACCAAAAAATCACTTAGAAGACAGAAAGACATATATGTTCACTCATAAAGCGATTCTTACCCGGTGTCCCTTCTACAAGTGGACTTGAATGAATTAAATTTGAATTTACGTTGACTTATATAGTGCTAGAGTTATTTGTATTTTCAGCGGTAAAATTCTGGTAAACTGATTTGCATTTTTAGCGCGAAACAAATGCTAAAGCTACTTATAATGCAGTGTAGATTAACGTCATGTTAATTGAAAACTTCCTGAAATGACATGAAAATGTAATAGGGAAAAAATCAGAGAATCTCAAATTTGGGAAGGAGTTGGTATAGTTAAAAATAACATCTCAAACCCAAGAAAAATCAGTTCTACTCTTATCATCTGAGGCCATGTCCACACGGAATTTTTTTTATCCGCAAATTTTTTTTTGCGAATACAAACATTTTTGCGTCCACACGTAGCGTATACGAATCGTTTTCGCCCGTCCACACGTATCCACAATATCCGGAAAAATTGCGAATAGCTTTGATGCACTCTATCGTCCAGTTCTTTTGACGGAAAGTTTTTTTAAATTGATCATGCGCAAAACTGTAATTATGGCGCCATCAACATGCCAAACATTGTACACAGTGTCGTCGTCAAAAACTGTTTCTCAACCCTCAGAAAACAGTACGCTAGAGACTTATAAATGAACAGATGATGAAGTGGAATTGCTTCTTAAAATCACGAAAGACTAAACGAAACAAACGCGTCCAAAATCGTCTTCGATTACTCGCTCTTTTTTTGACTTTGTGCTTGCCATTATGCATTGATAACATTCTCAGAATATCCTGACGATTTTTCATATACCGAGACTGTAAATTTATCACTGCTGCATTTATCTGGACGCATGTTATAACCACTTATAGAACCACTAAAAGCGAAGCTACTGTACGCCATGTTTGTTCATCGTACTTGGCGAGGACTGGATCCGAAAGAGTGACGTCATCGTATTCGAAAGTTTGCGGATACAACCGTCCACACGCATCCGTATTTGAGTCGGAAAAAAATTCCACTTTGGAGAGCGTTTTCAAAAATTTCCGGAAAAAGCTAGCATATACGGCGGATACGAGTGGAGGCAAGCCGTATTCGTAAAAAAAATTGCTTATACACAAATTTCCGGATACGTGTGGACGGGGCCTGAGTAACACACACATCCATACACTATCAGAATGAAATTACCGAAAAATATACCTGGTGAATACAGTAAACCCCTGCATTCAAGAACAACCATTTTTGGTTCTTGTTTAAAGGTATAGCTTTGGTTTGATTGATAATCAGCAAATTAGGGCACCCCCTTTCAAATATTCAGAATCCACCCCTGATATTTGTCACTATTTCAAACTTTCATATGTCAGTTAATCAATGTGATTTGGATAGATCATTTCTCATACTCGATTACATCCCAACCATTTTAGTCAGTTGGTGAAGGTGACCGCCTTCTTTACAAGCAAGATCAGCAGGCTTTCCTTGGTCAACCACGTAACCTTTGTCCATGACAACTACCCTATCATAGTCCATAATAGTATTCAATCGATGTGCAATGGTTAGCACAGTGCAGTCTATAAATTTGTCTCGTATGGTTTGTTGTATTAGTTGGTCTGTCGTGTAGTCAACATTAGCAGTGGCTTCATCTATCAGTAGTATGCGAGACTTTTGAAGCAACGCTCGAGCCAAACACAGCAATTGTCTCTCTCCTACACTAAACCCAGTACCACTTGTCCCTATCGTGTAGTCAAGTCCGTCATGTAATGGAGCTATTTTACTGCTTAACTGAACATGGGTAAGTGCTGTCTAGATCTCGTCCTCTGTAAAACGATCAAACGGGTCCAGATTTCTCTTGATTGTTCCAGCAAATAGAAATGGGTCTTGAGATATGAAATTCTTTATGATATATTTGCTGTAATAAGTAACAATAGCAGCCAACTGGATGACAACAACCAGGAACCATATACTGGCATACAACGCTACAAATAAAACTCCAATTGATTTGACAACAGAAAAGAGTGCCGTGTCAAACAGACGAGGCAACCTGTTATCCAAGATGCCTATATCACTTGAAAACCTGTTCATGATTCTGCCAAGAGGATTTGTATCGAAGAACAATACAGGAGATTTCATAACTGATTCTGTGAGTTTCGGGTGGAGGTTTCGTGCAGATCTGATCACGAAAAAGTAATTCAGATAGGATCTTATAAAACATAGGAGTAAAGCAGCAAAGATCAAACCACTGTAGACGCCAATAGTTGTAGGTCTTCTTTGTTCAATGTATGACATCTGGGCTAGCTTGGCCTGGAACAGGTTTGGAGAAAATAGGAATAATGCTGCCAAAAAAACTCATCGATGATCAAAAATTCATGGCCAGAAAAGTCAGTCAAGTGAGCCGGATAGTCAGTGGGTTCGCCCAATCGACATCGGGACTTGATGTAACGAACACCTCGTGCACCTTATTGAACACTTTCAACAAGAGTATATAACATAATATAAACGTTGCATGAAGTGCATACCTCTATCGAACGAACACATGAACAAAATGGTTTGTTACATGAAAAGCTTGAGAACTACATTATTTTTTTTTGTTCTAAGTGACTAAATTAACCTCTTAAATGCAATAGGTATTTTTTTAAATCGTCGGAGTTGAGATTATCAGACATTCTTTTAACAGTAAATTAGCTAGTTGATTCAAACTTTCGCGCGAAAATCAATAAAAACGTCAAACTGCTTTCGAACTTCATTTTCCTAAAGCCGTCTACTCCTACCAACGTTTGTACCGAACTTAAGGACACACGTGACAAAATCGAAGACTCTTCGCGCAAGGGTTAGGTTGTTTGCCTATTAAAAAAAACTCACAAATAACTCATGGGCATATAGTCAAAAGCGTTGTTCGATATTTTTGTCACATGCATGAGGTTTTATAAAAAAAACGCAAATTCAGTTTGTAGCGGAGCACCAAAACTAAGAACTAAATGGTAAACCATCGTCCGTAATACGATTGGCCGTCCCACGCCCGTGCGCATCGCATTTTGGCGCAAAAAATAAAACAAATTGTAGAGTTTTCGGTGCTCTTTCACAAAACTCGAAAACGTTTTTCAACAAAAATTAAGATATAACAACTGATATTTTTTTCCTCAAGAAAGGACTTTATTTAACACGTTTGTGAGCTGTTAAAAGAGGCCGGCTGAATTCTTCCTGATTCTTCGTGGCTTTTTTAAATCATGTGATCTCGAAGCACGATGACGAGGTAGAATTGAAAAAAAGTAAACGAAATTTATCTGCAAGTTGAAGTTTGAGTGAGATTCTACCGAGTATATAGTGCTGAAAGATTACATGCCCTTCCCTCCAACCCTGGGAATGGTGTGTAATTTTTCCCTCTTGAGGTCCTGTTGCAAGGAATAAGGTCTTCTTTTTGTTCATTAACGTCTAACTGTTCATTCAAGTAAACCGATTCAAACTCAGCCACAGATCTTTTGATCGCTCTCTCTTTAATATTTCCACCGACATCTGAATGGATGTTTTGAGTCTTTGCTAGTTCTTGGTAAGTTCCTTGAAATTCAACTCCTCCGTTTTTCATGACAATGATGCGATCAGCAGTGCTCAGATACTGTAGTCGATGAGTGACAACAACTCGCAGTTGACCCGACAGTTCCTCGCAGATACACTTCTCAAAGATTCGCTGTCCAACTTTTACATCCACAGCACTCAAAGGATCGTCCATCAAGTAGATATCAGCATCGGAATACACTGCTAAACTGACACGTGCTAAACTGACACGTGCACGCTGACCACCACTTAGCATGACACCTCTTTCTGCAATCATACAATCATCACCTTCGGGAAATCGTTGGATGTCTTGTTGAAAGTCGCAAACATCGAGAATTCTTTGATACTTGTTCTCATCATATGGCTTACTAAAAGTAATGTTATCGCGAACAGTTGCAGAGAAGATCCAGGGTATTTGAGGAACGTAAGCAAATGAATATCTCCTTTAACTGCTAATGTTCCAGATTTCAATAGGATCTCACGTTGAATAGCCATTAACAATGAGGACTTGCCGCTTCCAACATGACCAGTTATAATAGTCATTTCGTTTTGTTTTGTGCTCATTGTGATATTGTTCAGAATATTTGCTTGATCCGTATTCCATGACGCTGATAAACGATTTATTCTAATAAATGCTTATTCATCGCGTGGTCCCCCTATACTTCCATCTGTACACTGATCTTTTTGCGTTCCATTTATGCTGTGATTTGCTGCAGCTTTATTTTTATCTTCGTCTTGATCTATTTGGCAGCTCGTATTGGTGGTGTAATAATAATAATAATAATAATAATAATAATAATAATAATAATAATAATAATAATAACGCGCGCGCCCAACCCAATCGGTTCAGCTTTTGTTGCTCTTCATTTTTTCAAGCTTTTTCGCTTTTCAAAAAGCGTTTTTACAACGTTACATTGCTACATTTAGTAGGTAAGGTTATCTAATCACTTTGTTAAATTCATTTTACTTTTTACATTCTTTAGCGCTGAGTAAATACATCCAGTGCATATCTTGTGCGATCAGAACTCTGAATAGCACTTGATTCTACAATTTTTTATTGACAGGATTGTAATTTGTTTATCATTCGCAAATTGATTTGATTGTCTTACACCTACAACATTTTTCATTTTCTTTCAATAATTATCTTTTCGTAAGAATCCAACTAGGATTTGAAGAGAAATTAATTTGTTTATCTTTGAAAAGTGCTCGGGTTTGCCATCGGTGTTTTTTCTCATTTGACAGAATATATTTGAGTGAATATAGCAAATTAACGACACATAGCATTCAGGGGCACTTTTCATTACAATAATTTATTAATTTGTATTAATCTATCGGCCGTTTTTCTTCAAGATATTAAGGATTTTTCAGTTTTTTTATTTTATTTTGAAGAAGCGCTTGACCGTTAAGTTTTCAACGTCGTCAACCTAGAAGTTTTTCATAAGATACGAGCACGAGCTAGACAGTTGCGGGGTAAGCGCGCGCGCCGCCATAGAATTCTAAATGGAATCGTGCACCAATGAAGACTCAAACCAATATTCACGCAGAATCGCTCGTCAAGCGTATAAAAATGGAGCGCGTTCTACAGCAGGGAACCAGGCTGAGGGCGAAAAGTGTACACCTGGAACAAGATCCTCACGAACCCCAGATCCACAGGGATACCAAGCTGATGAAACAAGTCAAAATGGTCTCGTGGACAACATCAACACACAACATGGAAAAGAAAAGCGTACAAAATGGACAAGAGAGGATTACAAAATTGTTGTTAAAGCATATTATAAAGCATTGGAAGAACCATCTAAAACATCAAACACCAAGCAGACTTATGACGTATGGCGTCAAATGAACCCAAACAAACGACTGAATATTGATGCTAATAAGTTAGCAAATGTACGAAGAGACATTTTAAAGAACAAAAGACTAACGGACTTAGAAATTGAGAATATCAAGTCTGAAATAAGAAGAGAAACAGAAAACAGACATGAACAACTACAAAACGAAAATGATGACGAAGTTGATGATGATAGAACGAATGATATTGATGATAACAATGATGATCAAGAGACGGAACAGCAAAGAACTGGAGATGAAACAAACGAAAAAAATGATGATGGAAAGAAAGAAGTGGATGAAATGAAAATGAAGATACTTGAAAAACTATCAGAAGTACAGGAAACGGAAATGAAGGAAAGGAACTGCTTACCAAAAATAAATTATAACAACAAAGCAAAAGGGTTGATTAAAATTGCTGAGAAATCAATTGACTTAATTAAGAAAGAATACAACCAAGAACTCAACGTTACTTCAATCAACCATCTGATATACTCAACGGCAACAGTTATCACTGAAGAGGTAGGAGTTAAAGTGAAGAAGAAGAAGCCAGCAGCGAAAAGACGACAACCTGCATGGAAAGAAAAGATACAGAAAGAGATTGCAATGATGAGAGCGGACCTTTCTGTTTTGACTGAATTGCTTCAAGAAAATAGCAATGTATGTGTGCAGAAAGTACGGAAATTCAAACGAAAGTATTCAATCAAAAATAAAGATGACCTACAAACAGCGTCGGAGAGATTAAAGCAGAAGATCCAAGCTAAGGCACAACGTCTACGGAGATACGAAAAGAGAGGCAAGCAATTCAGGCAAAACAGAATGTTTAGAACTGACACAAAGAAATTTTACAGGGAACTGGGAAAGAAGCCAACCGAAGTGAAAAAAACACCTTCACAAGAAGAGATTGAGAACTTCTGGAGCAAGATATGGGAAGACGAAAAACAACACAATGATGATGCTGAATGGATACGAAATGAAGAAACCACCAATGATAAGTTACATGAACAAGAATGGGAAGATATCAGTGGAGATGAAGTTGCAGCAGCTATTAAAAGATCAAATAACTGGAAGTCACCTGGAGTCGATAAGGTACCTAATTTCTGGTTAAAGAAATTTGAATCACTACATGGAGATATTGCGAATAGTCTCACAACCATCGTACGCAAACCTGAAGAGTCTCCATCCTGGTTGACACAGGGGATTACGTATTTACTCCCAAAAACAGACGACACAAGCAACCCTAAAAACTACAGACCCATTACATGTTTGCCAACTATGTACAAAGTAATGACATCCATTATTACGGAAAGGACATATTCATTTTTAGAACAGAATGAGTTACTACCAACTGAACAGAAAGGATGTAGAAAAGGGTCTTATGGCTGTAAAGACCAGCTTCTCATAAACAAGATGATACTAGAGGATTGCAAGAATAAGAGAAAAAACCTAAGTACTGCGTGGATAGATTATAAGAAAGCATATGATAGCATACCACACTCATGGATCATCAAAGTACTACAGATTAATAAAGTATCTAAGACACTGATAAACTTCCTTTCACACAATATGACAACATGGCAAACAACATTGATTCTCAACTCTACTGCTGGTACTACTACTACAAGACCTATTGATATCAGAAATGGAATATTCCAAGGGGACTCTCTATCACCCCTCCTGTTCTGCCTGGCATTAGCACCACTTAGTAACCTACTTAATGATACCAACATAGGGTATGAAGTATATCAAGAGAAATTAAATCATCTGTTTTACATGGACGACCTTAAACTATACTGCAAGAATGACAACCAACTAGAAGGTTTGCTGAATACAGTGAAATTATTTAGTGATGACATAAGAATGCAATTTGGTCTAGATAAATGTTCTAAAGCCACATTCAAAAGAGGAAAACTAAATGAGTCTACTCCAATAACACTAGACGAGGACAATATTATAAAACAACTAGAAAATGAAGAAGTGTACAAATATTTGGGAATAAATGAAGGCGATGGTATTCAGCATGCAGCAATGAAGGAAAAGATACGAAAGGAATACTATCGAAGAGTGAGGCTGGTATTAAAAAGTGAACTTAACGCAGCAAACAAGATCGAAGCCATTAACAGCTTGGCAGTCCCTGTTGTCCTCTATAGTTACAACATCATAAATTGGAAAATGCAAGAAATACAACGAATGGATAGAAAGACCAGAAAGCTATTGACAATACACAGAATTCACCACCCTAAAGCTGATATAGACCGAATGTATTTGCAAAGAAAAGATGGAGGTAGAGGTCTGGTACAACTCGAAAACTCGTACAAAACCACTACCATTGGTCTGAACACGTATTTGAAAACAACAAACGACCGACTACTAAAACAAGTATACCAACATGAAAGAAGCAAGAAGCTTTGCTCTGTCTACAAGGATGCAAACAGATTCAAAAGAGAACTAGAACTAGATGAAAATGAGGATGAAACAGACCTGTTGGCATCACAGCGTGCAAAGGAAGTAAAGCGGAGAGCTCGAAATGAACTGAAGAAACAATTAAAGAAAAACTGGGAAGAGAAAGCTTTACATGGAAAATATGTATCACGGTTGAATAAAGATGATGTAGATCAGGAAGCAAGCTTAAAGTGGATGAGAAGTTCTGGACTAAAAGGAGAGACGGAAGGGTTTTTAATAGCTGCACAAGATCAAAGCTTACCAACAAATCTATACAAGAATATAATCATGAAAACTGGAGGAGACCCTAAATGTAGAGTATGTCATGAGCATGATGAAAGCATTGATCATATCTTATCTGGGTGCCCTGTATTGGCAAAAACTGAGTACATCCAAAGACACGACAGCGCATTAACGTATATTCACTGGCAGACGTGCAAACAGTACAACATAGAAGTTTGCAAAGAATGGTATAACCATAAACCATCAACAGTAACAGAAAACAAGAATGTAACTATATTATGGGATATGCCAATCAATACAGACAAGACTATCAATGCCAACAGACCAGACATAGTGATAAAGGACAAGAAAGATGACAAATGCTGGCTAATAGACTTGAGTGTGCCTTCAGACAAGAATATTGGAGCGAAGGAAATCGAGAAACTGTCCAAATATAAAGACCTCGAGATAAAAAATGTGGCAGATGCAGACAATTACCATACCAATTATTGTGGGAGCATTGGGAATTGTAAGGAAGTCACTAACTAAACATGTCAAGAAACTGCCAACACCTTTAGACTGTACACAGATACAAAAAATAGTTTTGCTTGGAACTGCTCACATATTAAGGAGAGTTCTGTCAATATCTTTATAAGTGCAATTCTTTTATTTATGTATTTTTTAAATTATTTATTTATATATTTATTTATTTTAATTCATTTTTTTAAGCCCAAGGACCAAGGTTTGGTTCCGGCAACAATCATAATGTACTATCAGACAGAATGTGAAAAATAAAATAATAATAATAATAATAATAATAATAATAACTTTAATTCTTATATAGCCCATTACATAAAAATCTCAATGGGCTTTACAATAAATAGAATAAATGCAATGAAAGATACAAATAAAAATTTTCTAAGAATACTAATAAAATAAACGTATGTATGTTTTTTTTCAATTAAATCATTCTATGCGACTATAAAAATCATTTAAATAAGTTTAAAAAAGTAATTCCGAGTTCCTAGTAGGTTAATATCCCTATACTATAAGAAACAATATATGCAAATAAAATTATAGTTTATAGTTTATAGTTTATAGTTGAACAAAAATGTTTTTAGGCCTTTCTTAAAAATGTCCACAGAAGCTGACTGTTTCAGTTGTATAGGAAGCTCATTCCAGAACCTTGGTGCGTGCACTGAAAACGCTCGTTCACCGTAATGCTTTGTTCTTACTGTTGGGACTTGTAGTAGCTTCTTTGTACTTGATCGTAATGCCCTGGGTGGGTTGTACGGTTGCAACAGACTGCTTAGGTAATCAGGTGCAAGTCCATTAAGAGATTTATAAGTGAGTAACAGCACCTTGTAGATGATTCTTTTCTTGATTGGAAGCCAGTGTAGTTTTTCTAATATGGGTGTGATATGTTCGCGTCTCTTTGTTCTAGTCACAAGTCTGGGTGCTGAATTCTGGATTCTTTGGAGTTTAGATAATTCCTTATCGGGTAGTCCATAAAGCAAACTGTTACAATGATCGAGTTTAGAGGTTATCAGTTTATCAGTGCGTGAACAAGTTTGTGAGTACAAGCATCATCAAGGTAACGCCTCACTTGGCCAACCCGCCGCAGTGCAAACGATGCTGACTTACAGAGCTGATTCACATGTGCATTCATTGTCAGATGATTATCTAGTGTTACACCAAGATCACGTACTGTAGATGTAAGTGCTACTTTGGATTGACCAATCATGATGTTTGGTAGAAGATCATGTTTTTTGAATCGTGAAGAAAACTGAATGACATCGGTCTTGGATTCATTACATACTAACTCGTTAGCTGCCATCCAGGCAAGAATACAACTGATGCACTGTTGGAATTTAGTGATGTTAGTATCGATATGTTGAGGCTTTCCTAACGATATATACAGTTGCGTGTCATCAGCATAAATAGCGCAGTCGAAGCCATAGCTTCTAATGATGTCTTCGATGGGTGCAACATACAATGAAAACAACAATGGACCAAGCACCGAGCCTTGTGGTACAGACCGAGTTAAGCGATTTGATGCTGATGTAGTTTGTCCAATCCTAACAGATTGTGTGCGATCACTCAAGTAAGAGCTTATCCAAGCAAGGACTGTACCACCAATACCATATCGTATCTGGTGGTTTACCATATCAAAAGCAGAGCTCAAGTCTAGCAAGACCAGAATGACGTCGTTGTTGTTATCTCACGCTGTACATATGTCATTATAAACACGCAGTAGTGCTGTTTCTGTGCTGTGGTTTGGTCTGTAGGCAGACTGCATTAGAGCATACAGTTCATTAGATTGCAAGTACTGATGAAGCTGTATTGATACGATACGTTCTGTTGTCTTTGACAAGAAGGATAAGTTGGTAATAGGACGATAGTTCTTCAAAATTTCAGGATCACAGTCATTCTTTTTGATAATTGGTGTTACTAGACCATGCTTGAAAGGCGAAGGAAAAATACCATGATGAGTTGATAATTGATGTAATAGGGTGAAAGCAAGACATCGATGCACTTCTTCAGAAGGACTGTAGGTATTGGGTCCAATGAACAAGATTTAGTTCGTGAAGACATTATTACAGTTTTCACAGTTTCAGGTGTTTCTGTTTGAAAATTACTCATCTCACATAGTACTTGTTTGGTGACATTCACTATAGTCAACGGCAGCAATACCAGCTATTAAGTCGGAGATCTTGAATTCAAAGAAGCTACAGAATCTGGTAGCTAATTCACGTTGGTCAGTATGAGTGGGTAGTGTTATCTTGTTTTTCACTGTGAACAGTCCATCAACAAGACGGAAAAGTTCAGACTGTGTTGAGGATGATATTTTCTCTAAGTAGTACCTTCTCTTCGCTTCGTCAACGGCAGTGTAATATTCAAGGGCTTTTTCTTTATAGATCTGCTTGGTGATCTCGAGGTTCGATGATAACCATTTTCTCTCACATCGTCGTTTTTCTCGCTTCATCTCTAGGAAACGATCAATATACCAGGGCGAAAAGGGTCTAACAGTTGTTGTTCGCTTCATTATTGGTGCATGGTTATTTATAAGGTCTTGTAGGTCAGAGTTATACTGCAACACAGCGTCGTTTAGATCAGTTGTCTGATTCCTTATCAATGATGTATTAGAGAGATCACTCAGAAACGCTGGTAAGTCTATATTTTGAAGTTTACGTCGTTCAGTTGTTACTTTTGACGCGACAGGACGAGGAAAATCCACAGAGAGAGTAATTATTGCATGGTCAGATGGCATGCCGCGTAGAACTTTGAGATCAGATACCAGTCCGTCAGATGTAGTTGTAATTACAAGATCTAAAATATGACCACGAGTGTGCGTCGTGCTCTTGACGTGTTGTTGTAGTGCTCCAGAGTTTATCAGATCAGTAAACTGTTGGCCTTCAGTATCTGTGGAGCCAATATGGAAGTTAAAGTCCCCTGTTATTAAACAATGGCTAGGTGTGGCATTTAGAGACTCGACAAGTTGTGAGAAGTCATTGAAGAAAACGTTGGTGGTGTGACCATTCTTTTTCGATGGTGGAGGTCGATAGATGTTGATAAGTCTTAGAGATTTGCTTCCCAGACAGATCTTGAGGTCGATGCACTCCATAGAATTATAGTAGGAACTATCATTTTGAGCCACAGTAAAACTCCGAAAAACCGTCGGAAACTGTGTCATTAGAATTCAATTCACAGTGAAACCGCTCGATACGTCTTAATGTTACGAATGCTTCTTGAATGATTATGAATCCATAGTCCATGTAGAAAAGTGTTTCCTCGTTGATACTAGCAAGTATACTAGTGATTGTAAATATGCTACTAGCACCAAGTCTTATCCCACAGTAAATAGTCACCATGAATATAGCAACTGAGCTTGAGATGATATCAAATGTTGAGTAAAACGTGGAATTTACGATGAAGAAGATGATCTTGGCATAAATGATATTTGTTTCTTTCCTAAAAGTGAATCAAAATAGAGAGATTTAGACAACGAGCATGAATAAAACAGGGTTTTTTTGTAGCCCATTCAAGTGACAAGATCCGCAACGGCTCGGCTAGAAAGTACGAAAACTACATTATATAGAGGTTTGGTTTTCAATTCGGGATTTAAATTAAAGATAATTTAGTTTTTTATTGCATTCATATTATGATGGATGTTCCGTTGATAGTAACATTGAATTGAGATGGAAGTTTTCTTGTACTAGCAATAGCCATGGACTTGGTATTCTTCTGATTTAAGGCCATATTATTTTCATTGCACAATTTGTTAATAGTAGAAAGTAAGAGAAAAGAGAGTAATGTAGAATGAATGAATAAAACTAGGAACAAAAGAAACAAAGTAAGAAAGCATGAAATCTCTTCTTTTATTATATGATCTATATCAAAATGTTTGAATTACTTAATCGCCAGGCCGTATATCATGATTTCTAAATGTCCATTACCAGTCATTCCTTATTCTCACTTGATCAAAGATTGTAACATAGATTGATAAGGTGATCCTGTGTAAAGGATACCAACATACTAACACTTACCTCTTTATAGATGCAGTGAATCAGGGCTGTCTTCATGCGCATCCCTACTTTAACGGATAGATAGGTCTGAAAACATGATGTTAAATAGCTTGCAATTATGGAGAATGATAGTCCAGATGCCACTAGTACTTTGTAGTAGATCGTGACCGAGGTATCTCCAACGATGTTTAGAAACAACCACAGAAAAATAGGCAATCCCATATTTGTTAGTGTTCGAGTAAATCTCAATAACAAAATCAATGCATATGTTTTCCATGAGTGAATATGAAGAAGAGCTCTCATAGTCGAGGAGGACGTTTGTTTTCCTTTGCAGTTTTGATTTCTCTCTTCCAAGCCTTATTCATCTTATTAGCAATGTGTTCAGCTTGGTCTTTTTCAGACAGCTCGTACAAGTCATCACTGTTTAATGGTCGTTGATAAACAGTCTTGAGAAGTGGATTCATTAAGGAATGTCTCATGGTTAGCGTGCGTATATCCAGTTCTGGATGCACGCGGGAGGTTGCTAAGCACGAGAAAAGCGTAAGAGTGGCACGACGTGAAAAGAACGAGAAATTATACGTTTGCTTTACAAACATTTTGCCAACTCAAAGGCTGAACTTCTCCGACAAAAACAAACAAAATAACTATCAACAAAAACTACCAAAAAACATTTGTCAAATCAAGGCATCATTTATTACAATAAGTTACTTACATTTTCTTAATTTCCATTGATAATTTGTCCGTTAACATTTTTTTAGCGAAAAAATCCATGCAAACTTTCGCACAAGTTTCGTGCACCAGCCATCGAGAGCATTTAGTGAGTCTGTCATCCTAGCTGAACCACGGTTTACAGCCAATCAACAAATGGTCGAAAATATCATGATCGATCAAAAATTTTCCTAGTTTTTTTTTTAAATCAAAAAGGACTTTTAATAAAAGTCTTACTGCATTCACTGAGCTTGGTCGGTTTGTGCAGGAGATCGAGAATCTTGATCGCCACATGGCCAGAAATTGCGGTAATTTTGCGCCCGCGGTTAGGTCAGCGGAATTCCCCATCCGAGATAGATAACAATATGGCGACCCTCAGAGAGAACGCTATGACGATGGTTACTATCAGCAATTAAACAACATTTCGTCGGTTATTTTACATGAAAACAGGAAGAATAAAAGTAAAGTAAAACATATCCAAATTATTTTGAAGTTGAAAGAATAATCTCTAAAAGAACAATAAATAAGGTGAGTGATCTTTTATCGTTCGATGTTTTGTTGCATGTCAAACTTTATAGACTTGGCTTACCGATCCCCCGATTAATAAAATTCCAAAATATTCGTTACCGGAGGAGCAATTTCTTGTAAAGTGAAAAGATTGGCCCTTGCAGTTTTGTTCATGGGAACTTAACAGCAGACTCAATAAGTAATATTCAACGAAATAAGCTAATCCATATAGTATTATTTTGTTTAATATCAAGTTAATTTTGAAAGTTATACATTTTCTTGCAACTACTAAGTTACATCACATTCTAATTTTGAATTCTGTAATTTACTGTTGTATATTGTTGAAGTTCCCTATAAATGCTCTTAATAAATAAAATTTGTTCTGCTATTTTTGCACACAGTATTTAAGCTTTATTTTGCTTGATAACACAATGATTTAATAAGTTTATTACCATAATTATAACAAATTACAAGAAAAATGAAAAACTTCGACTGCAAAATGGAAAACTTTGTCGATGCTAAAGAATTCAAATTTCTTCGAAAGTGAATAAAGGAAACATTACTCTACTTAGATCGAACTTGGCAAATTAAAAATTAGTCAAGGATTTTTTGGAACCAAGTGAAAAAGTATGGGTACTTCTGGCTATTCTAAGGTAGATGTTAGGAAGATCGGCGATAGCGAATGGCAAAATTAATGACATGGAAAGGAAAAGTAAGTCCATCAAGTTTGACTTTTTTTATAGTTTGTGTGAGATAGCAATTAGATATAGAATTCAGTTCAAACTTGGCAAAGTGAAAAAAAATTATCCCCAAGGTTTTATTTACATGAATCTTCTCGTCTCACATACATTTTATATATTTTTTAATGTAATATCAAAGTAGTTCGATTGGCGAACTCCGCTTTGCGATCGCGGGCTCAATGTCCGAAATTTCTGGCCATGAAAAAGAATGCTGACGCAAGTTTATGAAATATCCGCTAATGGTTCATAACAATGAGCCAATCAGAGCGCACGTTATATCGTGTCTATGTTATAATCCATGACAATGTAGCAAGAGAAAACAATCCTGCAGTTCTCCTTGGGTTTCTGTGTGCTTTGGTATCGTCTTGTTTTTTCTCCATCTTAAAGCTTGAACAAATCTAGTCAGATTTTTCAAATTTGATGACAAGCACAGTACAACCTCGTTCGGTTATTCGCTTGTTTTGAAAAGATCTCTGTTGTGAAGCCGAAATTTTAATCAAATTCATTCACGCTCTCATAACTCCATTTCAACCACGGGCTTTTTGGATTCTCCTTGCTTCGAGTCGTGAGAAATGTTTAATAACAACCAAAATACTCTTATTGAATGATAAAAAACACTACATAAATCACCTTATACTCACATTTAGTTTGCATGTTTTTATTCTTCCAAATACGACAATATTTAGCTGGTTTACAATCCCATTTCATAACTCGTTATGACCGAACGTTATCGAACGAAAAAATCTGCTGAGCCTGCAATAAAATGACCGCATCGACACAGGAAGCCCTACCGAAAGAAAATCGTTAGTCTAATACTAAATAACCAAAGGGTAGGCCCAAAGTGGGCGTTACCCTCCTCTCCACCAATGAAAATCCTCGATTTGACACCACGTGATCAGTTCAAATCGCACAGAGCGCGTTATGAGTTGATACGTCATTGAAGTGCCTCTCATTCAACCAAATATTGTAAATTGTAAATCTATTGTAAATGATTAAAATCTCTACATTTAATATAATTTCAAATTCATTATTTTTTACTATCTCCTCGGATTCTTAGCCAGCGTAAAAAAGGTTTGATTTGTCCTTAATTTAAGCTAAAAACAAAACAGTTGCCTAACTGAAAGCCGTTACAACAGTCAACGTACGTAGCTGTTCGTACAAAATATTTCAACATAACTTACCGATCCGAAATAAAATTTCGATTTGGCGTTTTATCTATAAATGAAAACAAAAACGACTTCAGATTAGCTTTTCTACGGTTTGCAGCTAAGTCTAACCGGCGTAACATTTAAAAAAGTAGCATGAAATATAGTTTTGTTGCGATATTACAACTAAAATACAAAGGTAAACTTGTGTAAATTAAGTTTATGTGAATTTATATCGGCATCAAAATAACTTTTGCATACTCATAAAATTAATACTGTCTTTATTTCTTTTAGCTTTCAGAATTGTATTCTGGCATATAAATGAAACATATTGTCTAAATGAATATATGTTACAGTTGAGAATGAATTGCAAATTTAATTGATTTTCGATGAGCTTAACTTACTTTTCGACTGTTGAAAAATCGCTCTCCTTTTTCTAACATGGAACGTCTACCTGCCAGCTTTGAAACAGCATATTGAGCCAGCTGTTCTGCTGTAAAACTTGGAAAAGGTCCATCTGTCCATGGTTCCTCTGGTAATGGGATGTTATTCCTGTCTAGCTCTCTTCCAAAAACTGGCAAAGTGTTCTGCCTTGCCTTGACTTGCTTCTCTAGCTGGCCTGCAAGTTCTGGGCGTTTTTTGAAAAGCTTTGCTCTTTTTTGTATTTCGTCTTTAGTCCCAGATGTTTTCTGGCCTATTGAGAGTAGAAATTGCACATTTTGTTCTCTTTCCGAGACTTTTTGAGTCATTTTTTTCATATTTTCTATTTTCCCCACAAATTTGCCCACATTGTCCGCCATCTTGGATTTACTGCAAAGCATTATGGGGCGTGAAAGTTGGCAATATTTCAAAGACTTTGAGTCAAAGATTTAGTTTTTGCACAAATGATCACGTGACCGGTCACCATAGCAACGCTATGGCTGTCATAATAAAGCTCATTTTTAACGTAGAAAAAATAAAAACTCTAGTTTTAAGCGGTAAATTTTTTTGAAAACATTGTATGTGGATTTAAGTACGATGACCTAACATATATTACCGTGACAAGAAAATCCCAACTGTAGAACTTAAGAAATAACAAAATAATGGTTTTTCCTAAATTAAAAAAATATCTGCAGTTGGAAAATCGTTCAAAATTTGCAAACTACTTTATTTTACCACTAAAATAATATTCTGAAAATTTCAAAAAAATTTACCGCTTAGTTTTTGAGTTTTTTAATTATTTTAAAAGCGCGCGTTGTATATTTTCATGACGTCATCAAAATAAAAATTTTTCAAGTTTGAGGTGTGCGCATGTGCGTGATCATGCACGTGCGCGCGCTCTGAAATTATATGGAGCCACCTTAAGTCATGCAAAGCAAATAATGTGTTTGAGCTGTTTTTGGATTCATGATACATTAATTTGAATGGGTTTATTAAACCGTGGATAAAGTATACGTCAGTTAGACTTGGATGAGGAGTACTCCCCTATATCAAGAGAGTATGAGATAAGAGAGCTTATCCACGTACCCCATCAGGGGCTCTACACGCTGTGCTATTTTTAAAAACTTGCTACCAATCTCCGCACTTTTGTCTTGGTATGTTTTGACGATGCGATAGCGCCTCTTGCAATCTGGCCAATTACATTCCGTTCCCGAAATAACTTCAGTTATTGAAAAGATCCCCTGGTGAGTGTAAATCCCAAAAACGGGGGATAAGATCTCTTATCTCATACTCTCTTGCCTATATTTACAAAATGCGGATATACCGCGAGATAGGGCATGCTTGCATCCTTCTTGTCTTAAATTGAGTATATCTTTTTACCTATATCGCATTTTCCTTGTCTTAAACATGCTATGAAATTCTCGGGGGAGGGATGCCTTGCCAACAAAAGAAAGACGCGAAAATAAGCTGTTTAGTTGACAATATTGATAACTGTTATTGCTGGGTGATGAAAAGAGCACTTTCAAAATTTTTCTCCGTATTGTTTTAGATAGAATATGTTTTTTTCAATTTTTTCAATGTCTTAGATGGGGTCATGGTTTTGAGGCTCGCACTAAACACCGTTAAAAATACAGATCGAGTTGCCCCCGAGGCGAGTACGGCTTCGGGGGATAAATATCTCTTAGTTTTGCATAATCCTTCATATATCATGCTAAGCCTGATCTAGCAATCGGAAAACAACCTGCACTGTAGGTTTACGCAATGTTTGCTGTACGTTGGTAGACGATCTGATCAGTTTAAGCACAGCCGGTGGACAGAGTTCGTGGTGACCAAGAAAAGTACGAGAAGACAAATGACCGAGAAGGAGAAACGCATCCAATCGGGTTCAATTAATATGTATATAGTCTCAATGTGAAAGATTCAAGCGAACTGAGAAAGGTGATCAGCCTATGAACACATTCATGTGTGTGTATGTTTTTCTCTTTCAACTTCATAAGTCATGCAAAGCATTAACATACTCATTATTAACCATAATCGCTACAAAACGTTTTCAGTTTTTTTAACATTCCTATTTTTAAATTATCTTTACAATTTATTTAATATTTTCATCTTTGCTTAATCTGTACTTGTATTCATATGAATCATTTTCTTGATAAGTCATTGCCCCATACCCATCACATACTAATTAGTAACTTGTTATTTCAATTGGAATTCTCGTAAGGATGCTGATCCAGTACGGCTAGACAAAAATTCGCTTGAGAAAGAAATCATTTTCTACGACGTATGGTCTCTTCATATTTTTACTAAAAACTATTCGTATTTGTTAATTGAACCGTAGATTTAGATGAAGTATATGTCAAATGATCGTCACGGCTTTTTGAGTTTGTGCCAGCGATTAAACTAGCAATATTCATTCATATTAAATTGAGGATATTCATTCATATTACTTCGACAAATTAAAGGACTAATGTCAGTCTGTCTGCACATCTTTTTTATTTCTAAATAAAAATATATTTATCGTTCCAAAGATTTTCAAAGATTATTTGAATGATAATGCAAATCTGAGATACGCCGCACTTTCAGCTTCGCTAGCAAACCTAATAACTTATAGCCTGCAGTGTAGATTTACGTCATGCTCGTTGTGCGTTGCTAGAAGATTGAATGGAGTTTATTGACAAGTGACCAATGACATAACGGTTAGTAAAAAATTCGCTTCAGAAAACGCTCCAGAAAAAAATATTTTCTACAGTCTTGTTTCTTCATTTATATACTATGAGCTATTCGTATTTGTAAATTGAACCGTAGATGAAGTATATGTCAAATGATCGTCACGGCTTTTTGAGTTCGTGCCAGCGATTAAACTAGCAATATTCATTCATATTGAATTGAGGATATTCATTCATATTACTTCGACTATTGATAAAATGTCCAAAACGTCAGTCTCTCTGAACATCTCTTAAAAAAACTGTTTATAAGGTATAAAAAATCCATCGTTTCAAAGACTTTCAGAGATTATTTGAATGATTGAAAACTGAGGTACGCCACACTTTCCGCTTCGCTAGCAAACCTAATAACTTATAGCCTGCAGTGTAGATTTACGTCATGCTCGTTGTGCGTTGCTAGAAGATTGAATGGAGTTTATTGACAAGTGACCAATGACATAACGGTTAGTAAAAAATTCGCTTCAGAAAACGCTCCAGAAAAAAATATTTTCTACAGTCTTGTTTCTTCATTTATATACTATGAGCTATTCGTATTTGTAAATTGAACCGTAGATGAAGTATATGTCAAATGATCGTCACGGCTTTTTGAGTTCGTGCCAGCGATTAAACTAGCAATATTCATTCATATTGAATTGAGGATATTCATTCATATTACTTCGACTATTGATAAAATGTCCAAAACGTCAGTCTCTCTGAACATCTCTTAAAAAAACTGTTTATAAGGTATAAAAAATCCATCGTTTCAAAGACTTTCAGAGATTATTTGAATGATTGAAAACTGAGGTACGCCACACTTTCCGCTTCGCTAGCAAACCTAATAACTTATAGCCTGCAGTGTAGATTTACGTCATGCTCGTTGTGCGTTGCTAGAAGATTGAATGGAGTTTATTGACAAGTGACCAATGACATAAAACGTAGCTGACATGTAACTGATGACACCTAGTTGTCTCTTTTTGCTGACTTTATAAATACATGTTTAAAGGAAAATTCCGAAAAAAACAAAACGAAAAAACAAATGAAAGCCAATAACTGATAAAATATATAGAGATGAAATTTTAACCGACAACTGACATTGTCATCCTCCACCACCCCAC
The DNA here is from genome assembly GCA_918843875.1 of Diadumene lineata. NCBI lineage: Eukaryota > Metazoa > Cnidaria > Anthozoa > Actiniaria > Diadumenidae > Diadumene > Diadumene lineata. Next base: position 5,613,491 of record OU974081.1, on the reverse strand, counting down.
ACCCATTCTGACACTCTTGCTAGCCAGTCTTTGAGTCATTATATTCGTTTGACGGATACAATCTTTGACGAAAAGGTTTTCTATATATGCTGTATTCGAGTTCATTTCGTTCTTTGGTATTCAGTCAAAACCCCTACTCTTCCTGCAATTACGCTAAGCACATTAGAGGATGTTAAAATTAAAGGCACTTACAAAGCGCATGTGCCTACTGGAATTTTTGAATAGCTGCAGAGTGGGAAAATTCTTGAACAAACGGTCTTGTGATATTTATGTTTGAAGTCGCTCAAAGAGAGCATGTAGTTACTCCCATGTACGCTAGTAGCGGATCATTTGTTAGAATATTTATTCTACTATAACTCTTAGTATTTTATAGATTGTAGCAGTATTGCTGACGAGTGTAATGAAGTTTGCCGCGGCGGATGCAGATTTTGAGATTAATTGGTCTTCCTATGCCGCTTTGATTGGGTTTCCTGTGTCTCTATGAAACTTGTTCGAAATTCGAGTACTGAATATTGTAGGTTTTCTAGCTTCTCAAAATCAATAATTTTGAAGACTTTTTATCGATTAAAAAAAATTCAAATCAATCTTTGTTCTTTTGCTTATTTGAATACGTGTGATGTTTGTTGATTTAATGCTAATTCAGCCTTTTTGTCGGCTAATGTTGTGTGACCTCAAGAGTTCGCGGCTGGGCCTATGTTAAATCGCTCAGAAAGAAAACTCTTCTCTTTAGTTTGCAAACTTTCACTTTAGAAGCCATATGGAGGAGATATGAAGTCAAAAATATATTCAAGTAAAAGTACGTGGTAGTCAACGCAGAACTGACTGTAAAAACGCAATTGAATTGAAGATCAAGCCGCACCTCGGAAAATCGCTCGAAAAAAAAAAATCTCTCTAACGTCTACGTCAAACATATACAAGAGTTTTTTTATTACTCGTGCCCGGGCCCTTAGGCCGAGGGCACGAGTATTAAATTAGGTTCAGTTTTTTTTTGATTCCAAGTCGAAAGTCTATGCAAGTTCAGACAAGCCTGAATTGTCTATGTCATTGTCCAACATCACCCTCCCTATCCTAGATTATATCTAACCTCCCCCTCCCCATCCATTAACCTTACACGTATGGTGAGAACTCAGACTTTATCCCTCTGCGATTTTTTTCAGCGAAACGTGTGGGAATATTATAATTTCTAACTTCAATAAAAAAAATAAATAAAGCGTCGTATACCAAATCAGTTTTTTTGTTTATACAAGAAATTACGATATTTAGACTCTATTGTCTTTTTTGTGCGGTCGTTTGCAAAAAATACCCCTGTTCAATTTGTTTATTTTTTTACACATGCACATGCGCAATGTCATGCGTTATTCCAAATGTCGACAAAACAAACTACAAAATAGTACAAATTGCAGTAACTTGTTCAAAAACAAGAGATCTAACTAGCACTTTATTTATAGGTTCGATTTTAGTAACATTTGTTTTGCTTACACGACGTATGTTTCCTATGTTACTCGTCGCTTGACGATGCCAAGCTAGTACGAAGCGACAACCTCGTCCCCAGGGCTCTTTATTTATCCTCACGGAAATGAACCCTGGGAACAATCAGTTGTGACTAGGCGTTCCTTTTCTGTCAGAAGAAGATTGGTAGCAAGCCATGCTTGTTTTGTTCGAGCAGATATTTAATTTTGACCGCCATTAAGAGTAATTTCATTCGCGTATTGTTGATTTTTGTCTTCGTACTTCTACTTAGTGATGATGACAACTCACTTCTACTTCAATGGAATCAAGGAGATCATAAATTCTCACATTCATACCTCTTCTAGCCGTGAGAGAGCTGTTCCAGCAGCAAAAAACGAGCAGACCAGCGAAGTAAACATGGTCGCTACCTCTTCTAGTCGTGAGAGAGTCTCAACGGGGACGAAAAACGATCAGACCAGCGAAGTAATTATGGTCGCTACCTCTTCTAGTCGTGAGAAAGTCTCAACGGGGACAAAAAACGACCAGACCAGCGAAGTAAATATGGTCGAAAACCCTTCTGTTCGTGAAGGAGCTGTTATAGCAGCAAAAAACGAATTAACAAAGTTTTACAAACGAAATAATTATGCAAAACGCCAGACCTGTAAAAATTACAAAAAGTACGCCACAGTTGATTTTACAGCCGGAGTAAACAATGGGAATTTTCGTATTATTTGCATTGTAAGTATTATGTTGTATTTGTGTTATGCAAAAGAAGTTCAAACAAACAACGTACGAAATATTGTCAATAAAGTGTACAATTTAAAAAGCCAAATGAATTGTTATATGTCTATATACTATCAACTTTACAAATTCTGTGTCGTATTATTATTCAATATTAGTTTCTTTAATATCTTACATGTAGGTATCATAACATGAAGAGTGAACACTGTGCCATTTAAATCTGTACTTTTGAAAGAGATTGTGTGACAGTAATATTCCAGATTTGAGCCAATCAGAATTGATATTTGAGTAATGTTTTGTTATTCACTCAAAGCTGGAATATTCCTGTCACACTATCTTTAATAAAAAGTACACATTTAAATGATACAGTAAAGATATATGGTATAATGTTAGTGGCTGTTTACAGTTATCACAGCTAGATACAGATATTTGGATTTCATATGACTGTGTGGCAAAGTGCTAATGCGTCCATACATTCTTTGTAAAAAATGGAGTTTTTAAAAGTTCATCACGCAAAAACTAATTTACATACAAAGTTCTGTCATTATCCAGTGATGTTTAATGTTTTATGCACTTTTAAAGAAATATCTATGCTAATGAGGAAAATGTAAACAATGACGTCAGCAAAGAACCACCTATTAGCCATTCCGGAGTTGCGCAAGAGACTGGGAGACTGGGTACGACGCATTGAATTATGGGAAGGTTTTCAGGGACGCGTGTTGTTCGGTCCACTAAATCTCCTATGATTTTACTGTAATTTACTGCGGAAATACATAGTTTTTGTGCACTCAAATGCAAAAAACATTTGGCAAACTGTTACACCAAAATGCACATTAGACACTCTCAAATGCACAAATGTTTACAAATCGCTAAAAGATCTACTTAAAAAGACGAATTTGGAGCCCGAATTCAGCTTTGTTATCGATTCGTGCAGTTCGATGAAAGACAGCATTGCGCTGCAGTGCTCGCTCGTACTTTCTCGGACTGATATCATAACTCTTTTCCAAGTTTTTCTCTCACTTCACTAAGAAAAATGAGATCCTAACTATGCTGCTAATTCATACTTTTAAAATATCTTCTATCATACTGTCTTGCATTGGATTTATTCCAGCGAGTTTTTTCCAACAGATCAGCGACGACTATTGCTTTGAACTGATGCATAAATCGAAGTCTTTAAGAATTGTGCATTTTGTTTTCGTCAAGTTCCGTCTAAGTTCATTTTTTATTAAAAAATACGAACACAAAGTTCTATAAACCGTGATTGCTCCATGGAAAGAAAAATAATTTGAAAAATGTCACCATTACCAAAGTCGTTCATATGAATTCATCAGTACTGAAAAGCGACTCGACATTTAGTTTCAAAACATGAAGTGGGTATAACAACTGACATGCATTTCACATTGCAAAATATCAAAAATTGAATAACTTTTATGAAGTATATATTATGTTCAATGTTTTTTTAAAAGAGATTGTTTATTGTGTGGTTTATTTGACATTTAATTCAATTCTTATTCCTGACCGCCGTTGTAGATTGAGACCGGCCTCTGTCGATACTAGTATTGAATGATTATAAATAAAAAGCATGAGTATAATAAAAGAGATTATTCAAGTAAGAATACAGAGCATGTTTGGGATCTCATTTTTTTCACTCAAAATGATAGGATAGCTCAGAAAAGATTTATAATTTTATTAGAAGCACGGAAGCAATGTTGTCTTCCGTCGAACTGCACGAATCGACAACAAAGCTGACTTTGGGCTTCATATTCGCTTTTTTAAGTAGACCTTTTAGCGATTCGTAAACTTTCACACATTTGAGAGTGTCTAAGGTGCATTTTGGTGTAACAGTTTGCCAAATGTTTTTGCATTTGAGTGCACAAAAACTATGTATTTCAGCAGTAAATTACAGTATAATCATAGGAGATTTAGTGGAGCGAACAGCACGCGTCCCTGAAAACCTTCCCATAATTCAATGCGTCGTACCCAGTCTCCCAGTCTCTTGCGCAACTCCGGAATGGCTAATAAACTTAGTTCTGTACTGCACACATGATTGATTGATAAAGAGTCCACATACATAAATAGCAGTAAACAGTAAATGTTGCACACGTTTAGTGTGTGCACTAAGTCATCTTCATAAATCTTTATTTGCACTGTTTGGAACCTTGCATAACAAATAATATTATGTGCATATGTAATACAGTCTGACGTTTTTTTTCAAGATATATACACCTGTAACAACTTATGTCATTGTCATTATAATGAAACAATTTAACTGAGTTAGTAATTACCAATGAACTTTCCATACATTGTAACAGCCTGTAATTACATTTAATGCACATACTTGGGTTTACAATGATTTTATTTCAAGTTATAATAACAGAATAAATTATAGTCAAAGCATACTAGATATATGACCATCCCACAGATTTGCAGTTTGATGCTAAATAGACCACAAAGCAACCCCATGCAACACACCAGTACATTTAACTATCCTCATCACCATCAGTAGACAATCAGTGTGTTGCTAACACTATTCTGGAGCATGAACAAGGCACGAGTGAATCCTGCAGGGCAGGTCTAGTTTTATTTTATTTATACTTTTTCGAAAGAAGTCACATTTTATTGCATACATTTCTTTACAAATGAATTGTCGAAGAATAAAGACAATTGGAATAAGACAACTATGCGTTTTGGTTTTACAATGAAAAGTAAAAATCTTACATCGCAAATGTACCTTGGAATTTGACGTCCAAAGAATCCAAACCATTGTTAAAAATTTGTTTATCTTCTTTCTACTTTTGCTTTTGCTTTTGCCATGATTCGATTTTAAGACTTTAAGTAAATATTATCGGCATGGCCTAAACTTCGCCATAATATAGTATCGTGTTTCCTCCATTGTGACGTCAAGTTACTTACAATTTGCATAAAGACCGACGACAATAGTGCCTACAGCTTCTAGCCAGTAGGCACAAAAATATGGGAAACGAGACTGCAAATTGTTTTTGAATAAAACCTTTTTTTAAACCGATCGATTTTTGATAATTTTTCAACGCCTAAAAAGATGCGTCATTGTTTATCTGAATTGCCATGCAAATCGTTGAATGAACAGAGTGAATCCATATGCTACGTTAGTTGACTCCGTGACCGTGCTCATCCTGCTATTGCAAATGCATGTTTTTTCGTGTTTTTGTTTTTGTGTTTAGTTTATGCACTTTTGGTCACCGTCGATCCTTTTTCTTTTAAAAGTAGATTAGTTGATAAGTAGTGATATTGAAAAGAAAAACGTCACCAAGAATGCGCGCATTTGTCATTTTTTATTCAACCCCATCCAGACCTTCTAGAAATGCACATCGAGCATGACGTAAATCTACACTGCAGGCTATATGTTATTAGGTTTGCTAGCGAAGCGGAAAGTGTGGCGTACCTCAGTTTTCAATCATTCAAATAATCTCTGAAAGTCTTTGAAACGATGGATTTTTTATACCTTATAAACAATTTTTTTTAAGAGATGTTCAGAGAGACTAACGTTTTGGACATTTTATCAATAGTCGAAGTAATAGGAATGAATATCCTCAATTCAATATGAATGAATATTGCTAGTTTAATCGCTGGCACGAACTCAAAAAGCCGTGACGATCATTTGACATATACTTCATCTACGGTTCAATTTACAAATACGAACAGCTCATAGTATATAAATGAAGAAACAAGACTGTAGAAAATATTTTTTTCTGGAGCGTTTTCTGAAGCGAATTTTTTACTAACCGTTTTGGTCTTCAACTGACTTGAGCGAATTCCAATTGAAATAACAAGTTACTAATTAGCATATGGGTATGGAGAATGACCTATCAAGAAAATTATTGTTATGTATACAAGTACAGATAAAAAATGAAAATATAAGATAAATTGTAAAGATGATTTAAATATAGAAATATTAAAAAAACTGAAAACGTTTTGTAGCGTTTATCGCATTTAGGCTCAAATACATTAGCAAGAATAGTTAATAATGCGTAGTATTTGCTTTGCATAACTTATGAAGCTTAAAGAGAATTATGAGAGCATGAATGAATGTGTTCATAGGCTCATCAACTTTGACAGTTCCCTTGCTTCTGTCACATCGATACTATCTACATATGAATTGAACCCGATCGCATGTTTTTCTCCCATTCTGCCTTCGTGTGTCTTCTCATACTTTTCTTGGTCACCACGAACTCTGTAGACCGGCTTTAGCACATAAACTGAAGGTGACATTAAATAACTGGCCCATACAAATGACACTTTCTTAATAACAGAAATCTTCCCAGAACTAATAAATAACCGAACATGATTGTACTGTGTTTTTTATAAAATTTGGAAATTCTAAAAGTCGATGTGTTTCAACTTGTAAGATGGAGAAAAAACAACACGCTTTATTCGCGCGCTTTATTATTTACCTTAGACAAGATATTCTAATTTCCATGTGTTTCGTAAAAATGCATCATGCATTAGCTTATGTAACCTACTTATGCGGAACAACTTTATCGAATACAAAATATATATTTGCTTTGCATGACTTATGAAGTTGAAGTAATGAAAGCGTTCTCTTGCTTCTTTCACATTGAGACTTCCTTCATATAAGTTGAACCCAATCTGTGTTTCTCCTCTCCGTACGTTTCTTGGTTAGCATGAACTCCGTCGACCAGCTGTGACACTTAAACTCAAGGTGATATCAAATCACTGGGCCACACAAATGGCAGTTTCTTTACAAAAGAAATAGTTGCAGAGATAGCAAATGACCGCACGAGATCATGCATTGTGTTCATAATCAAATTTGGAAAATCCAAGCAGATTTGTGATAGTTGTAAGATGAAGAAAAAGCAAGACGATAACAAAGCAGACAGAAACCCAAGGAGAACGGCAGGATTGTTTGCTCTTGCTACATTGTCTTGGATGAATTCACTTCTCAAGACTGGTTATCAACGACCATTAAACAGTGATGACTTGTACGAGCTGTCTGAAGAAGACCAAGCTGAACACATTGCTAATAAGATGGATAAGGCTTGGAATAGAGAAATCAAGACTGCAAAGGAAAACAAACGTCCTCCTCGACTATGGAGAGCTCTTCTTCATGTTCATTCATGGAAAACATATGCATTGATATTTTTATTGAAATTTACTCGAACACTAACACATGTGGGAATGGCTATATTTCTGTGGTATTTTCTGAACATCCTTGGAGATACTTCGGTCACGATCTACTTCAAAGTCCTGATGGCATCTGGACTATCATTCTCGATCATCGTAACCTTTTTTACATATTGTTTTCAAATATATATGTCTTTGAAAGTAGGAATGCGCATGAAGACAGCCCTGATTCACTGCATCTATAAAGAGGTAAGTGTTAGTATGTTGGTATCCTTTACACAGGATCACGTCATCAATCTATGTTACAAGTTTTGATAAAAATGGTAATGGACACTTAAAACTCATGATTTACGGCCTAGCGATTATGGGATCGGAATAAAACATTTAAATATAGATCAGTTAACATTAGAAAAAATGTTATGTTTTCTTTCTTTGTTTCTTTTGTTCCTAGTTTTATTTATTCATTCTTCATTACTCTCATTTTTCGTACTTTCTCTTTTTAGATCCTCAAGAGTAAAAGGCACACTTTTTCACAGCTTAAGATTGGACGAACACAGAATATGATATCAAACGATGTCGCGATACTCGAAGAAGCCTGGTATTTGTTGCCTAATTTCCTATTTGTTCCATTGGACGTAGCGCTTTTTCTTTTAACAATGAGCTTGCTCACTGGATGGCGCTCGATGTTTGGAGCTTTAGTTATTATTGCACCATTGACTCTTACTTCATTTGCTTCAAAGTTTTTCTCTAAACTCCAATTAAAGCAGGCATTACTGACTGACAAGAGGCTGGCGATCGTCCATGAGATTATCTCAGGTATACGATCTGTGAAGGCTTTTGCCTATGAGGATAACTACATGGATGCTGTCGACGATGCTAGAAGGTAAAATTTCATTCTAAAAAAATTATTCTTATAGCGATTGTGGATGATAGTCACATGCAAATGATTTTTGTTCAAAATTATGTGTGAGAACTATCGAGTAATAGAACTACATAAAGGCTAAACTTGCTTCACGATTATTTGTACTGTGGCCAATAAGAAATACACAAAACGGAAACGCAGACAAAAAGATACATGAGTAAAACGAAATGTATTGGAAATAATTTGTAAAGTGACGCACTTTAAATGGCAAAATGTAAGTGTAGTGTGAAGAAACAAAACGGAACCTTTGGGTTACTTTGCTTATCCAATACAGGCGCATAAATGTCTATTTAAGCAAAATCCTAAGTTGAAAGCCGAATGTGTACAATGTAGTGCTCGTACTCCTGAGCCGAGGCTGATATCATTGCGGATCTTGTCACTTAAATTAACCACGAAAAAAACCTGTTTTATTCATGCTCGTTGTCTAAATCTCTCTATTTTGATTCACTTTTAGGAAAGAAACAAATCTTATTTATGCAAAGAGCATCTTCTTCATCGTCAATTCCACATTTTATGCAACATTTGATATCATCTCAAGCTCAGTTGCTATATTGGTGACTATTTACTCTGGGATAAAACTTAGTGCTAGTAGTATATTTACAATTACTAGTATACTTGCTAATATCAACGAAAAAACGCTCTTCTACATGGACTATGGATTCAAAATCATTCAAGAAGCATTCGTAACATTACGACGAATCGAGGGGTTTCTCTGTGAATGTAGTTCTAATGACCCAGCTTCCGATGGTGTTTCGAAGTTTGAAATCACCAATACAAGCTGCCAAAAAGATCAGCACGAAGACAAAGCAGCAAATCACAATATAAATGGAACGCTAAAAGATCAAGGTCAAAATCAAAGCACTCGGGGACAACTCGAGGAAGACACATATATTAGAATGAATCATTTATCAGCGTCATGGAATACAGATCAAGCAAATATTCTGAACAATATCACAATAAACACAAAACAAAACGAATTGACTATCATAACTGGTCATGTTGGAGGCGGCAAGTCCTCATTGTTAATGGCTATTCAACGTGAGAATCTATTGAAATCAGGAACTTTAGCAGTTAAAGGAAATATTGCTTACGTTCCTCAAATACCCTGGATCTTCTCTGGAACTGTTCGCGATAACATCACTTTTGGTAAGAAATATCATGAGAACAAGTATCAAAGAATTTTGGATGTTTGCGACCTTCAACAAGACATCCAACGATTTCCCAAAGGTGATCAAAGTATGATTGGAGAAAGAGGTGTCATGCTAAGTGGTGGTCAGCGTGCACGTGTCAGTTTAGCACGCGCAGTGTATTCTGATGCTGATATCTACCTGATGGACGATCCTTTGAGTGCTGTGGATGTAAAGGTTGGACAGGGAATCTTTGAGAAGTGTATCTGCGAGGAACTGTCTGGTCAACTGCGAGTTGTTGTCACTCATCAACTACAGTATCTCAGCAACGCTGATCGCATCATTGTCATGAAAAACGGAGGAGTTGAATTTCAAGGAACTTACCAAGAACTAGCAAAGACTCAAAACATCCTCTCAGTTATCGGTGGAAATAGAAAAGAGAAAGCGATCAATTGCAAGGGGTCTGTGGCTGAGACTGAACCTGCTCACCTTATTGCACAGTTAAATGTTAATGAACAAAAAGAAGCTATAGACCTTATCGAGAGCGAAGAAGATCGCCGTACCGGCCATGTGGGCCTGCAAGTTTATTGGGCCTTTTTCAGAGCTGGCTGGCACCCCATTGCATTAGCTGTGTTTGCACTTTATTTCGTTATCGTAGGAGGTAACGTCAAATGAATATCGTTTTTATTGTTGCTTTTTTAGAGTATACTTTAGCTGTCGAGGTTTATATTTCTTCAACCAATTCTTATTTCTTGCATTAGAATTTCAAGAGAAATATAGGATATTACATAGATGTGCGGGAAGACGGATTTTGTAGTCGATTGTTAAAATGATATATTCTTAACACAAGAAGATTAAATCGGTATCCACAAGCAGACACTGTAATGTTCTGTTTATTATATGAAATTATAAAAGAAAAATAACTAGCCTGCAGAATATGCTCACAAAAAACAGGAGACAGAGACGTGAGTAAAGAACTGAAAGTGTTACTAGGAGAACAAGTAGCTAATCTATATATAACAATGAACGCTCGCTAAAATGGATTTTATCTCCGAATTGTGAAATTATTAAGCTATTCAAGAGCATGTAATACTTTCAAAGTCTTACAATAGTTAAATAATGGAAACAATTACATTTTACTCTGAGTATATTCTAACTTCTAATTGAAGTTACATTTAATCTTTCTTTATACTACATTCCAATATTTACCTTGTAAAGATTATGCATATATCTTTTTAAATTTACACAATATTATCCAGCTCTACTTAATCGAGCACTGTTCTACGAGAAAATCGACCGATAGATAATCGACCGTAATATTATGTATATAAGTCCACATTGCCTAGGCTTTGCCCGCAATGGTGTTGATATTGCCATTTTTTCCAATAAAGCTCACAATATAATAATAATTTTTTTTATAGTCTCTAGGTTATTTAGCATTTCTACTAATGGGTGAGACTTTCTCTCACACTCACAACAGGAATTGCATTAAAGTCACGGGGAGTAGCCGCCTAACGCCATAACTGATATTACATCTGATCTGATCGAATATCAATCTGCTTGTAGTGTGATCAGAATTGTTTAATTTTTATTAATAATTATTCTTAAAAAAAATGGTTTTCAAACAATTTTTGATCATCGATGATTGTTGTTTGCAGGATTCCTAATTTCTCCAAATCTGTTTCTGGCCAAGCTAGCCAAGGTGTCATACATTGAACAAAGAAGACCTTCAACTATTGGCGTCTACAGTGGTATGGTCTTTGCTGCCTTACTCCTATGTCTTATAAGATCCTATCTGGCTTACCTTTTCGTGATCAGATCTGCAAGAAATCTCCACCCAAAACTCACAGAATCAGTTGTGAAATCTCCTGTATTGTTCTTTGATACAAATCCACTTGGCCGAATCATGAACAGGTTTTCAAGTGATATAGGCATCTTGGATAACAGGTTGCCTCGTCTGTTTGAACTGGCGCTCTTTTCTGTTGTCAAATCAATTGGAGTTTTATTTGTAGCGTTGTATGCCAGTACATGGTTCCTGGTTGTAGTCATCCCGTTGGCTGTTATTGTCACTTATTACAGCAATTTTCTCATAAAAAATTTCCGTGAAATATCTCGACTTGAAGCTATCAGTCGTAGTCCTGTTTTTGCCCACGTTTCAGAAACAGAAAGAGGACTAGAGGTTATTCGATCTTTAAAGATGGAATCAGATTTTGTCGCTAAAATGATCAGGTAAACTAATCACTCTAAATACCACTATTTTTATCATCCTAGGATTACTGCTAAACCGTTGAATTATTCGAAATTGGCCTTCTGGTACCTTGTCAATTAGTTTGTGGGCGGAGATTTGAAATTTGCTGTGGCGGATCGACAGATCAACTGACTACCCCGTAGTTCAGATTTAAAATGACTGACCTATTATGCCTTCCACCATTATCCCAAATCTGTATTCCCTCCTACATGATTTAGATTTAGATGATTTCTTTCTTTTGTTTTTACACCTAAGAAAGGACCATTCTCAAATGAAAATTTCAGTTGTTATGGTTCAAATGAAAATAATTAGAGAAACAGCTCTGTTCCAGTACACAGTCACACTTTCCAAAAACGTCTGGAAGAAAGTTGATAGTACAACCAAAAGAGAATAATAGGTTTTTAAATAATATTGAGAAAGAAGCTTAAACATAGTATGGTTTGTTCATAAATTGCAGCCATGTATTTACATAATGAATTACTGAAACACATGCTCATAATTATTTTTGGTCGTCCTCTTTCTGTATTTTTCTTCGAACGTTTTAAAGTTGTAGACTTGTATGTATTTGTTTCCGGTACCTCGTTCAGATTTGGTATTCCTGAAACAAAAAGAATGAGTATTCTTCACTAAATAAAATATTCCTGGATTCGACCTTGTTGCGGTTATGCTTATACTTTGTTTCCAGGCCATCACCATCAGTAAAGAATGAATAGGATTATAGTTATCATATAAGCATGACCTCATCGATAAACAGACATTTCTTCATTCTCATTTCTTTGCAGATTTCTTGATGAGTACACCAAGGCTACATTCTGTCGTTTGTCTCTGGCCAAATGGTTTTCTCTTCGAATCGATTTCATGTGTAGTTTGTTGACCATTGCTGTTATCATTGTTGGAATAACAGGCATTGTGGATGACGGTATGCGTAAGGACTCAACATTTGTGTAATATTTCATATTGCTACTCACAGCAAGTATCGTCCATAATGCATACAATGCAACGCTCTCATTATGAAATACATACACCTACATACCATATATACACCATACACCATAATTCAACCCATTGGTTGCCATGTGATATCTATATCTATCTATCTACACCTACATATACACCCGTAATGCAAAGTGTAATAACAAAAGTGCAACAGGGTGTAATAAAGTGCAATACACAGTAAACACAAGCTTGATCTGCACTGTCTCCCCGCTGAAGTCCGAACATTTTTGTCGCACTACGCACCTTTGCCTACGCTAAAATATTGTGTGTTTTGTTTCATACCATCATCTTGCAAACAGCTCTGACTGGGACGTTACTCACTCTACTATTTGGCCTCCTTACTAGTATGCAATATGGCGTCATAATGATATGTGAAGTAGAAAATTCAATGACGTCAGCAGAACGTGTACTGGCTTACAGCTCTCTTCAACCAGAACCAGGCTACAACATACAAACTAAACCGCCAGATACTTGGCCCGACCATGGTTTAGTCAGTTTGCATAATGTATCACTACAGTACGTTGACAATGGCGTGATGGTACTGGAAAATCTCAACTTAGAAGTGCAACCCAAGGAAAAAGTTGGTATCGTCGGTCGAACCGGAGCAGGCAAATCATCCTTATTTGCAGCTATTCTGCGCATGCCTGAACCTCATGGTCAAATAATGATAGATGGTGTAGACCTGGCTCACATCAACATCCAGCTGGCTAGAAGATCTATGGCCGTCATATCTCAAGACCCATTTCTATTTACTGCAACTATCAAGAGAAATCTAGACCCGTTTGATCGTTTTACAGACGACGAGATCTGGACAGCACTTACCCATGTTCAGTTAAGCAGTAAAATAGCTCCATTACATGACCAACTTGACCACCCAATAGGGACGAGTGGTACTGGGTTTAGTGTAGGAGAGAGACAATTGATGTGTTTGGCTCGAGCGTTGCTTCAAAAGTCTCGCATACTACTGATGGATGAAGCCACTGCTAATGTTGACTACACGACAGACCAACTAATACAACAAACCATACGAGACAAATTTACAGACTGCACTGTGCTAATCATTGCACATCGATTGAATACTATTATGGACTATGATAGGGTGGTTGTCATGGAAAAAGGTCACGTGGTTGAACAAGGAAAGCCTGCAGATCTAGCAAATAAAAAAGGCGGACACCTTCACAAACTGATTAAAATGGTTGGGATGAGTGTAATCGATTATGAGAAATAATCTTTTTAAATCAAATATAACTGAAATGTTCGAAAAGTGAAGAAAAACTCTTCCAGAAAGTGCAACTTGTAAATCTTCATCTTGAATGACTTTTAACACCTTTGCATGACTTCACGTTTTAGTAGTGAAAAACCACGGCACGAAGAGTTCTACCCACTTTGTATAGGAAAATATAGGAATATTTTCAAGGTTTTCATCTTTGAATCTTTGTCAGTTTTTCACGTTGTCTTTGTTTCTCTTTCTCGGTGAAATCTATTTTAGCCGGCAGCTATAGCCTAACCATTTTCTTGCTCGTTGGCAATTGTAGAAAATATGTTATTCCGTAAACTGAAAATAAAACTGATTTTTGTATGGACATTAGTCAAAGTTTTGGCGTTCACTTAAAACTCGGTCAGCAACTTTACCCAGCAATGTAGGTATTTTTGAATTATGGGATTCCTATGGTCATTTTGAAACGAGCTCCATGTTTTACTATTTTTTTCTTAATTACCGTGCTCTTTCGGTCCGCGAGGAGCTCCGCTGATATGAAATTAGGTAAACCTAATAGCGGAGCTCCGAGTTAATGAAATGATTTATTCCTTCAATCATTAATTAATTAATTCATTCATTTATTCATTCATTCATCCGTTCACTACCAATTAGCAAAATTGTTGATCAATCGATTAATCAAAAATGACTATAGATAAAAAAGCAAACAAATAAATGAATAAATAAATCAATTTTAATAATAATGAAAAGAAAATAACACAACAACAAATAAATAAATGGATGTAAGGGATAATTTTATTTTTTTATTTTATTTTTATGATCAAATAATCATATAATCAATTGAAATACTTATACGCAAGAAATATGCACAAAAATGCGAAAAATATCCGACCGTATTTTGTTAGTAACAGTCAACTGGCTTCCTTTATGTTATGCATGGTAAAAATCGCACTTGTCAACTAAAATTGATTATGCAATGAGAAGTTACAAAAGCACTAACATGACTTCTTTGAGGATATTTGAGTTGTAATCTTATCCCCTCGCGCTTCGCGATTTCCGGTGTTCACTTTTCTGGTGAAATGTGTAATGAATAACTTATTGGTAATCTAGCTATCTAATACGGCTGTGCATTTTTAATTAGCAAATGTGAATACTGCGTAACTCGTTTAAAAAAATAGCTGAGCACATTGACAAATACAAATGTTTTTTTGCAATTCAATAACAAATCAAAGAATTACAAAAATCAAATTAATTAAAAACAACAACAACAACAACAACACATAAATATCTAAGCGATGGAGAAATATCTTACAAAAAGAAATAAATAGTTTTTAGGAATAATTGCAAACTGCTTATATGTTGGTAGTAAAAAAGAAAATAATTACAGGAAGATTGAAAAACAAAATTAAACATACCGGCGCCACGTTTCTTGTCCTATTCTGTCACTCTTCCACTGAAATGTTCGTCCTCAGTAATAAGTTTGTTCATGTTTTCAGAATTTCAACAGTTAAAAAAAACATTTTCACCGCCTCTAAAAAGTCTAGTTCACACACTGCTAAATTTGCATTTCCATCCACTCCCGTGAACTGGCATCTCTACTTTGTTGAAATACATCACGTATGAAAAGTTATTTTTTGTTGTGAATAGTTGATAAATCTGCATTGATCCTAAAGCTCTTCGTGTTTATGAATTGCCCGTAAAAATTGATGAATGGACAGAGTGAAGTCATCTTCGTGATCGTGTGTTCATTTTGCTTTTCACCCTCTTTCGAATAGCTGCAAATGCACGTTTTTTAAGAACTTTTGGTCACCGTCGATTTTACTTTTAAGAGTAGATTAGTCGATGAGTAATGATTGAAAAACGCCACGAAGAATCCACGAGCCCAAAGAATGCAGCCGTGTTTACCAGCATCTTGCAAACTCGCCAAATAAACTCTTCCCGAAAATATAACTTGTAAAATCTCCATCTTTGAATGACTTTTAAGCATCAAAGAAAATTTTAACAGCTCTACATGACTTCACATTAATTTTGACTAGTTAAATGCACGGGACTGCTTGTCAGGGTAAATATTTTTTGAAGCTTTTCTTCGTTGAATCGTAGTTCTTTTTCTTTTTGCAAATTCGTCGAACGCGTCTTTGTTTCTCTTTCTCAGGCAAAACTCTTTTAGCCGGCAGCTTAACTTCATCATTTTCTTGCTCTTTGTCCGGTGTAGAAATACATTTTGAAGAAAGTTTTCAGTAAACTGTTAAAAATTGATTGTGAATTCTGTTGTGCGAGATTAACAAATTTTGTCAAAGTTTTGGCGCCCACTAAAACTGGTCAGCAACTTCGCGCGCGATGGCACGGACGGACACCGTACGTACGTACAACGGGCTTCCTGTGTCGGTCGACGAAAATTCAGCTCGATGGTTTACCATATTTTCTTAATTATGATGCTCCGCGCAAAGCGCATTGAGATATTAGATGAAATGCGCTTTATAAGCTCTACATTACATCACACAAATAAATGCAGGGCTGTTTATTCTTGGGTTTTAGTTGGTATACAATTCCAACTGTTTCCCAAATTTAAGATTCTGTGATTGTGCATGTCTTTTGTAAGTGAAACCCATCCAAATCTTAATTCTAGAAACGCACAACGAGCATGACGTAAATCTACACGGCAGGTTATATGCTATTAGGTTTGCTAGCGGAGCGGAAAGAATGTTGTATCTCAGATTAGCATTATCATTCAAATCTTTGAATGTCTTTGAAGGGATAGATGCATTTTTCTCATAAAAAAGATGTGCTTACAGACTGACGTTTTGGACATTATTCCGTCGTCGAAGTAATATGAATAAATATCCTCAATTTAATATGAATGAATATTGCTAGTTTAGTCGCTGGCACGAACCCAAAAAGCCGTGACGATCAATTGACATATACTTCAAATACGGTTCAATTAGCATATACAAATAGCTCGTACAATGCTGTACAAAATGATTTTTTTTTTCTAGAGCGAATTTTTGACTAACCCTCTTGGTCTTCAACAGCCTTGAGCTAATTCCAATTGTATTAACAAGTTACTAGGTAGTATATAAGTATGGGGGAAATGACTTACCAAGAAAATGACTGTCATGTATACAAGTACAGATTAAACAAAAATGAAAATATAAAATAAATTGTAAAGATAACAGGATATTAAAAAAACTGGAAACATTTTGTAGCGATTATTGAGTTTAGGCTCAAATTTATTACTGAGCATGCTTGGTTAATAATGAGTAGTATTTGCTTTGCATGACTTATGAAGTTGAAAGAGAATTATGAGATCATTAATAAATAATAACAACACGATAATAAAGCAGGCAGAAACCCAAGGAGAAAAGCAGGATTGTTTTCTGAATCAATGTTACGAAATAAATATGTCTGTATAATTTTTGGGCGCTTTTCTATTCACCTTAGACAATATATTCTAATTTTGATGTTTTTCGTATTTTCGTGCACTTTATTGTTCAAGTTAGACAATATATTCTATAATTTCCATGTGTTTCGTAAAAATGCATCATGCATTAGCTTATGTAACCTACTTATGCGGAACAACTTTATAGAATACAGAATATCTATTTGCTTTGCATGACTTATGAAGTTGAAGACTGAATTGTGTTTATGAGCTGATCACGTATCTCAGTTCTCTTGCTTCTTTTACATTGAGACTTCCTTCATATCAGTTGAACCCAATCTGATGTGTTTCTACTATCCATACGTTTCTTGGTTAGCATGAACTCTGTCGACCGGTTGTGACACTTATACTAAAGGTGATATCTGGGCCAAACAAATGACATTTTCTTTACAAAAGAAATAGTTGCAGAGATAGCAAATAACCGAACGAGATTATCCATCGTGTTCATAATCTAATTTGTAGAATCTAAGTAGATTTGTGATAGTTGTAAGATGGAGAAAAAACAAGACGATAACAAAGCAGATAGAAACCCAAGGAGAACTGCAGGATTGTTTTCTCTTGCTACATTGTCTTGGATGAATTCACTTCTCAAGACTGGTTATCAACGACCATTAAACAGTGATGACTTGTACGAGCTGTCTGAAGAAGACCAAGCTGAACACATTGCTAATAAGATGGATAAGGCTTGGAATAGAGAAATCAAGACTGCAAGGGAATGCAAACGTCGTCCACGACTATGGAGAGCTCTTCTTTATGTTCACTCATGGAAAACATATGTATTGATATTTTTATTGAAATTTTCTCGAACACTCACAAATGTGGGAATGGCTATATTTTTGTGGTATTTCCTAAACATCCTTGGAGATACCTCGGTCACGATCTACTACAAAGTACTAGTGGCATCTGGACTATCATTCACGATCATCGCAAACTTTTTTACATATTGCTTTCAAACATATATGTCTTTCAAAGTAGGAATGCGCATGAAGACAGCCCTGATTCACTGCATCTATAAAGAGGTAAGTGTTAGTATGTTGGTATCCTTTACACAGGATCACCTTATCAATCTATGTTACAATCTTTGATCAAGTGAGAATAAGGAATGACTGGTAATGGACATTTAGAAATAATGATATACGGCCTGGCGATTAAGTATTTCAAACATTTTGATATAGGTCATATAATAAAACAAGAGATTTCATGCTTTCTTACTTTTTTTCTTGTGTTCCTAGTTTTATTCATTCATTCTAAATTACTCTCTTTTCTCTTACTTTCTCTTTTTTAGATCCTCAAGACGAAAAGGCACACTTTTTCACAACTTAAGATTGGACGAACACAAAATATGATATCAAACGATGTCGCCATACTTGAAGAAGCCATGGCAACATTGCCTAATTTCCTATTTGTACCATTGGACGTAGCACTTTTTCTTTTAACAATGAGCTTGCTCACTGGATGGCGTTCGATGTTTGGAGCTTTAGTTATTATTGCACCATTGACTCTTACTTCATTTGCTGCAAAGTTTTTCTCTAAACTCCAAATAAAGCAGGCATTACTGACTGACAAGAGGCTGGCGATTGTCCATGAGATTATTACTGGTATACGATCTGTGAAGGCTTTTGCCTATGAGGATAACTACATGGATGCTGTTGACGATATTAGAAGGTAAAATATTATGTTTTATAGCGATTTTGAGTAGGTTTTTTTTCAATGAAGAACAACCAGATGAAGATGCTTTTTGTTAAAAATTATCGTGTGAGAACTATTGAGTAATGGAACTACATAAACAAAACTTACTTCACCATTATTGGTACGGTGGCCAACAAGGAAGAAGTGTGCAGTCCTTTCTGGAATTTACAGAAAAGAAGGAGTACGAAACGTACCCAGGCTTCTACATTTTTTGTTTGGAATGCAGCATTTGAAGCAAGGGAGCTATAATACGTAATCAGCCCTTAAACACATTCTTTCTTTTTTGTTTGCAGCGTTTGCTTCTTTTTCTTTGTTTGCAGCGTTTCTTTTTTTGTCCCGAGTTTCTTTCTATTTTACCACTTAGTTCAGAGCTGAATAAATGAAATGTTTTGGAAATAATTTGACGTCTTTTAAAGTGACGCACTTTCATTGGAGAAATTTAAGTGTAGTGCAAAAAAAGAAAACGGAATTTTTGAGTTACCTTCCTCATCCAATAAGGCGCATTTCTAACTATCAGAATATGAATGTAAAACAAAGCAAAAATTATCTTTGATGTAAATCCTGAGTTGAAAACCGACCTTCTATATTATGTTGACAAAACCTGTTTTATTCATGCTCGTCTAAATCTCTCTATTTTGATTCATTTTTAGGAAAGAAACAAATACCATTTACGCAAAGAGCATTTTCTTCATTGTCAATTCCACATTTGAGGCAACATTTGATATCATCTCAAGCTCAGTTGCTATATTGGTGACTATTCACTCTGGGATAAAACTTGGTGCTAGTAGCATATTTACAATCACTAGTATACTTGCTAATATCAACGAAAAAACGCTCTTCTACATGGACTATGGATTCAAAATCATTCAAGAAGCATCCGTAACATTACGACGAATCGAGCAGTTTCTATGTGAATGTAGTTCTAATGACACAGCTTCCGATGGTGTTTCGGAGTTTGAAATCACCAATACATGCTACCAAAAAGAATCCGAAGATCAAGCAGCAAATCACAATATAAATGGAACGCTAAAAAATCAAGGGGAAAATCAAAGCACTCGGGGACCACTCGATGAAGACACATATATTAGAATAAACCATTTATCAGCGTCATGGAATACGGATGAAGCAAATATTCTGAACAATATCACAATAAACGCAAAACAAAACGAATTGACTATCATAACTGGTCATGTTGGAAGCGGCAAGTCCTCATTGTTAATGGCTATTCAACGTGAGATCCTATTGAAATCAGGAACAGTAGCAGTTAAAGGAGATATTGCTTACGTTCCTCAAGTAACCTGGATCTTCTCTGGAACTGTTCGCGATAACATCACTTTTGGTAAACCATATCATGAGAACAAGTATCAAAGAATTCTCGATGTTTGCGACCTTCAACAAGACATACAACGATTTCCCAAAGGGGATCAAAGTATAATTGGAGAAAGAGGTGTCATGCTAAGTGGTGGTCAGCGTGCACGTGTCAGTTTAGCACGCGCAGTGTATTCTGATGCTGATATCTACCTGATGGACGATCCTTTGAGTGCTGTGGATGTAAAGGTTGGACAGCGAATCTTTGAGAAGTGTATCTGTGAGGAACTGTCTGGTCAACTGCGAGTTGTTGTCACTCATCAACTACAGTATCTCAGCAACGCTGATCGCATCATTGTCATGAAAAACGGAGGAGTTGAATTTCAAGGAACTTACCAAGAACTAGCAATGACTCAAAACATCCTCTCTGTTATCGGTACTGGAAATAGTAAAGAGAGAGCGATCAATTGCAAGGGGTCTGTGGCTGAGATTGGACCTGCTCACCTTATTGAACAGTTAAACGTAAATGAAAAAAAAGAAGCTAAAGATCTGATCGAGAGCGAAGAAGATCGCCGTACCGGCCATGTGGGCCTGCAAGTTTATTGGTCTTTTTTCAGAGCTGGCTGGCACCCCATTGCATTAGCTGTGTTTGCACTTTATTTCATTATCGTAGGAGGTAAGGTCAAATGAATATCGTTTTTATTGTTGCTTTTTTAGAGCATACTTTAGCTGTCGAGGTTTATATTTCTCCAACCAATTCTTATTTCTTGCATTAGAATTTCAAGAGAAATATAGGATATTACATAGATCATATCAAACTTTTGTTGTCGATTTTGGGCTTCCTGTGGTGAAATACACTGGGTTCCTGTTTTAGGTTCAACAGTTTCTTTTCGGCAAAAATCCAAATTCGCTGACTTGTTGTGCATGCTCTCACTCAAAAAACTGTAAAAAATTGAGGGATTTCGCGAGAAAAATCACTTTTTTCACATTGCTGATTTACTCCAATTCCCAAATATGGTGGCACAATCCTTATAAGGGAATACGTGAGGCTTGATAGAAAACGACAACATTCTTAAGAGAAAAGCTTGATATGGTGCGGGGAGACGGATTTTGTAGTCGATTGTTAAAATGATATATATCCTTAACACAAGAAGATTAAAGCGGTATCCACAAGCGGACAATGTAATGTTCTGTTTATTATATGAAATTATAAAAGAAAAATAACTAGCCTGCAGAATATGCAAAAAAAAAAAAAAAAACAGGAGACTGAGGCTTGAGTAAAGAATTGAAAGTGTTACTAGGAGAACAAGTAGCTAGTCTAACAACGAACGCTCGCAAAAATGGATTTTATCTCCGAATTGTGAAATTATTAAGCTATTCAAGTGCATGTAATACTTTCAAAGTATGACAATAGTTAAATAATGGAAACAATTACATTTTACTCTGAGTATATTTTTTTATTTTCTAATTGAAGTTACATTTAATCTTTATTTATACTATATTCCAATATTTACCTTGTAAAGATTATGCATATATCTTTTTCAATTTACACAATATTATCCAGCTCTACTTAATGTATCGCGCACTGTTCTACGAGAAAATCGACCGATAGATAATCGACCGTAATATTATGTATATAATAATATACTTGCAAAAAATCCTCGATTCTGATTGGTCGAGAGCAGTGCAGTTCAGGCGTAACACCAGTGCAGAAAGCTGTAATATCAGTGCAGAAATTTGTAATACCAGTGCAAATTACAACTCGATTCAAAAGACAAAATACGCCCTAAAACTAAATGTTTTTTGATTTTTTTTACTATCTAGAGAATAACTTTAATTTTCTAAACATTTCTATTTGCAAAAAATTTGAAATTGTACAAAAATGCTCAAGAAATTTGCAAAAAACTGATCTCGTTGAAAAGTTTTCAATTTTCGCTTTGAGCGCGCGCTAGATGACGACTTCATCACGCCATCATCGGCGCGCGCTCGTTCGAATTTGAATCAAAAACTCAACCAAATGCTTTTAAAAATCGACAAAATGGTTGAATTTTTTGCAAGTATATTATTAAAAGGTAATAAGATGGTTTCTCGTTCAATTTGGATTAATTTGCACTCGTTTGTTTTTCAAAAAGCCAAATTGCATTCGCCCTACGGGCTCATGCAATTACGAACTCTTTGAAAAACAAACTCGTGAAAATTAATTCCAAATTGAACTCGAAACCATCTTATTACCTATACTAACTCCACATTGCCTAGGCTTTGCCCGCAATGGTATTGATATTGCCATACAATTTTTTTCCAATAAAGCTCACAATATAATAATAATGATTTTTTTATGGTCTCTAGGTTATTTAGCATTTCTACTAAGGGGTGAGACTTTCTCTCACACTCCCAACAGAGAATTGCATTAAAGTCACGGGGAGTAGCCGTCTAACGCCATAACTGGTATTGCATCTGATCTGATCGAATATCAATCTGCTTGTAGTGTGATCAGAATTGTTTAATTTTTATTAATAATTATTCTTAAAAAAAAAAAATGTTTTCAAACAATTTTTGATCATCGATGATTGTTGTTTGCAGGATTCCTAATTTCTCCAAATCTGTTTCTGGCCAAGCTAGCCAAGATGTCATACATTGAACAAAGAAGACCTTCAACTATTGGCGTCTACAGTGGTATGGTCGTTGCTGCTTTACTCCTATGTCTTATAAGATCCTATCTGACTTACCTTTTCGTGATCAGATCTGCAAGAAACCTCCACCCAAAACTCACAGAATCAGTTATTAAATCTCCTGTATTGTTCTTTGATACAAATCCACTTGGCAGAATCATGAACAGGTTTTCAAGTGATATAGGCATCTTGGATAACAGGTTGCCTCGTCTGTTTGAACTGGCACTCTTTTCTGTTGTCAAATCAATTGGAGTTTTATTTGTGGCTTTGTATGCCAGTACATGGTTCCTGGTTGTAGTCATCCCGTTGGCTGTTATTGTCACTTGTTACAGCAATTTTCTTATGAAAAATTTCCGTGAAATATCTCGACTTGAAGCTATCAGTCGTAGTCCTGTTTTTGCCCACGTTTCAGAAACAGAAAGAGGACTAGAGGTTATTCGATCTTTAAAGATGGAATCAGATTTTGTCGCTAAAATGATCAGGTAAACTAATCACTCCAAATGCCACTATTTTTATCATCCTAGGATTACTGCTAAACCGTTGAATTATTCGAAATCTGCCTTCTGGTACCTTGTCAATTAGTTTGTTCGCGGAGATTTAAAATTAGCTATGGCGGATCGACAGATCAACTGACTATCCCGTAGTTCAGATTTAAAATGACTGACCTATTATGCCTCCCACAATTATCCCAAATCAGTATTCCCTCCTACATGATTTAGATACTTTTTTCTTTCTTTTGTTTTTACACCTAAGAAAGGACCATTCTCAAATGAAAATTTCAGCTGTTATGGTTCAAATGAAAATAATTAGAGAAACAGCTCTGTTCCAGTACACAGTCACACTTTCCAAAAACGTCTGGAAGAAAGTTGATAGTACAACCAAAAGAGAATGATAGGTTTTTAAATAATATTGAGAAAGAAGCTTAAACATAGTATGGTTTGAATTGCAGCGATGTATTTACATAATGAATAACTGAAACGTCTGTTCATAATTATTTTTGATCCTCCTTTTTCT
Organism: Diadumene lineata; assembly: GCA_918843875.1. Taxonomy (NCBI): domain Eukaryota; kingdom Metazoa; phylum Cnidaria; class Anthozoa; order Actiniaria; family Diadumenidae; genus Diadumene; species Diadumene lineata. Next base: position 5,589,555 of record OU974081.1, on the reverse strand, counting down.
CTATTTTTCTTCGAACGTTTTAAAGTTGTAGACTTGTGTGTATTTGTTTCCGATACTTCGTTCAGCTTTGGTATTCCTGAAACAAAAAGAATGTGTGTTCTTCACTAAATAAAATATTCCTGGATTCGACCTTGTTGAAAAGGATTATAGTTATCATATAAGCATGACCTAATCGATAAACAGCCATTTATTCATTTTCATTTCTTTGCAGATTTCTTGATGAGTACACCAAGGCTACATTCTGTCGTTTGTCTATGGCCAAATGGTTTTCTCTTCGAATCGATTTCATGTGTAGTTTGTTGACCATTGCTGTTATCATTGTTGGAATAACAGGCATCGTGAATGATGGTATGCATAAGGACTCAACGCTTGTGTAATATTTCATATTGCTACTCACAGCAAATATCGTTCATTATGAAATACATACACCTACATACCATATATACACCATACACCATAATTCAACCCATTGGTTGCCATGTGATATCTATATCTATCTATCTACACCTACATATACACCCGTAATGCAAAGTGTAATAACAAAAGTGCAACAAGGTGTAATAAAGTGCAATACACCGTAAACACAAGCTTGATCTGCACTGTCTCCCCTCTGAAGTCGCTACATTTTTGTCGCACTACGCATCTTTGCCTACGCTAAAATATTGTGTGTTTTGTTTCATACCATCATCTTGCAAACAGCTCTGACTGGGACGTTACTCACTCTACTATTTGGCCTCCTTACTAGTATGCAATATGGCGTCATAATGATATGTGAAGTAGAAAATTCAATGACGTCAGCAGAACGTGTACTGGCTTACAGCTCTCTTCAACCAGAACCAGGCTACAACATACAAACTAAACCGCCAGATACTTGGCCCGACCATGGTTTAGTCAGTTTGCATAATGTATCACTACAGTACGTTGACAATGGCGTGATGGTACTGGAAAATCTCAACTTAGAAGTGCAACCCAAGGAAAAAGTTGGTATCGTCGGTCGAACCGGAGCAGGCAAATCATCCTTATTTGCAGCTATTCTGCGCATGCCTGAACCTCATGGTCAAATAATGATAGATGGTGTAGACCTGGCTCACATCAACATCCAGCTGGCTAGAAGATCTATGGCCGTCATATCTCAAGACCCATTTCTATTTACTGCAACTATCAAGAGAAATCTAGACCCGTTTGATCGTTTTACAGACGACGAGATCTGGACAGCACTTACCCATGTTCAGTTAAGCAGTAAAATAGCTCCATTACATGACCAACTTGACCACCCAATAGGGACGAGTGGTACTGGGTTTAGTGTAGGAGAGAGACAATTGATGTGTTTGGCTCGAGCGTTGCTTCAAAAGTCTCGCATACTACTGATGGATGAAGCCACTGCTAATGTTGACTACACGACAGACCAACTAATACAACAAACCATACGAGACAAATTTACAGACTGTACTGTGCTAACCATTGCACATCGATTGAATACTATTATGGACTATGATAGGGTGGTTGTCATGGACAAAGGTCACGTGGTTGAACAAGGAAAGCCTGCAGATCTAGCGAATAAAAAAGGCGGTCACCTTCACAAACTGATTAAAATGGTTGGGATAAATGTAATCGATTATGAGAAATAATCTTTTTAAATCGAATGTAAATGACATGCTCGAAAAGTGAAAAAAAAAACCTCTTCCAGAAAGTACAATTTTTAGATCTTCATCTTGAATGACTTTTAACAGCTTTGCATAACTTCACGTTTGAATAGTGAAAAGCCCGCGAGGAAATCTGCTATAAATATTCGAGATTGTAAAGCGCATTGCGACATGAGATGAAATGGAATTTATAAGCTCGACATTAAATCACACAAATGAATGTAGGGCTGTTTTTTCTTGGGTTTTAATTGGTATACAATTCCAACTGTTTCCCAAATTTGAGATTCTGTGATTTTTTCGTATGCATGTCATTTGTCAGTAAAACCTATCGAATCAACGCACAACGAGCATGACGTAAATCTACCCTGCAGTTGTTATTAGGTTTGCTAGCGAAGCGGAAAGTGCGGCGTTCCTCAGATTTGCATTATCATTTGAAAATCTTTGAAACCATAGATATATCTCTCCTCATAAATAAAAAAGACTGACGTTTTGGACATAAGTCCTTTGTCGAAGTAATACAAGTGAATATCCTCAATTTATTATGAATGAATAATTCTAATTAACCCGCTGGCACGAACTCAAAAAGCCGTGACGATCATTTGACATATACTTCATGTACGCTCCAATTAACAAATACGAATAGCTCATAGTATAAAAATGAAGAAACAACACTGTAGACAAATTATTTTTGTTCTGGAGCGTGAATTTTTTTCTAACCGTTTTGGTCTTCTACTTTCTTGAGCGAATTCCAATTGAAAAAAACAAGTTACTTATTAGCATATGGGTATGGAGAATGACCTATCAAGAAAATGATTGTTATGTATACAAGTACAGATAAAAAATGAAAATATAAAATAAATTGTAAAGATGATTTCAAAATAAGAATGTTTAAAAAAACTAAAAACGTTTTGTAGCGATTATTGACTTTAAGCTCCAATATATTAGCAAGCATAGTTAACAATGTGTAGTATTTGCTTTGCATGACTAATGAAGTTGAAAGAGAATTATGAGAGCATGAATGAATGTGTTCATAGGCTCATCAACTTTGAGAGTTCCTTTGCTTCTGTCACATTGATACTATCTACATATCAATTGAACCCGATCGCATGTTTTTCTCCTTTTCTGCCTTCGTGTGTCTTCTCATACTTTTCTTGGTCACCACGAACTCTGTAGACCGGCTTTAGCACATAAACTGAAGGTGACATTAAATAACTGGCCTATACAAATGACACTTTCTTAATAACAAAAATCTTTCCAAAGCTAATAAATAACCGAACAAGATTGTACTGTGTTCTTTATTAAATTTGGAAAATCTAGAAGTAGATTTGTTTTAACTGTAAGATGGAGAAAAAACAACACGATAATAAAGCAGACAGAAACCCAAGAAAAATGCAGGATTGTTTTCTCTTGCTATATTGTCATGGATGAAGCAATGTTTACGAAATAAATATGTCTGTAGAATTTATGCGCGCTTTATTACTCATCTTAGACAATATATGCTAATTTCCATGTGTTTCGTAAAAAAAAAGCATCATGCATTAGTATCTGAAACTTATTTATGCGGAACAACTTTATAGAATACAAAATAACTATTTGCTTTGCATGACTTATGAAGTTGAAGTAATGAGAGCGTGACTGAATGTGTTTATGAGCTTAACACTTATCTCAGTTCTCTTGCTTCTTTTACATTGAGACTTCCTTCATATCAGTTGAACCTGATCTGATGCGTTTCTCCTCTCCATACTTTTCTTATCACGAATTCTGTCCAACGGCTGTTGCTCATAAACTAAAGGTGACATTAGACACTGTGCCACACAAATGGCAATTTGTTTTCAACAGAAATGTTTTCAGAAATAGCAAATACCCGAACGAGATCATCCAAAGTCTTCGTCATCAAATTTGTTAAAATCCAAGTAGATTTGTGATGGAGAAAAAACAAGACGACAACAAAGCAGACAGAAACCCAAGGAGAACTGCAGGATTGTTTTCTCTTGCTACATTGTCTTGGATGAATTCACTTCTCAAGACTGGTTATCAACGACCATTAAACAGTGATGACTTGTACGAGCTGTCTGAAGAAGACCAAGCTGAACACATTGCTAATAAGATGAATAAGGCTTGGAATAGAGAAATCAAGACTGCAAGGGAATGCAAACGTCCTCCACGACTATGGAGAGCTCTTCTTCATGTTCATTCATGGAAAACATATGTATTGATTTTTTTACTGAAATTTACCCGGACAATAACAACTGTGGGAAAGGCTATTTTTCTGTGGTATTTTCTAAACATTATTGGCGGTACCTCGGTCACGATCTACTACAAAGTCCTGCTTGCATCAGGACTATCATTCTCGATTATTGTAAACTTTTTGGCAACAGATTTTCAAAACTATCTATCCTTCAAAGTAGGAATACGCATAAAGACTGCACTGATTCAGTGTATTTATAAAGAGGTAAGTGTTAGGATGTTCGTATCAGTTACTTTCCTGCCGAGGGCTTTATAAGCTTATTGCCGACCGTATTAATCTGACTTATTACATGATTACAGAGGTTTTCAAACAAAGCTATTCTATTGCTCTTGATTTTGTTATTATAATTGGGTGCATTAATTGCGTCTCATATCATATTTATAGCAATTTAAACTACATCCTAATTAAAGTATTTGAAAGAACACTCTTTTACTGAAAGCGTGATATAAGACTAATATGCTATTTGGTCACGTTGTAATGGAGATATTTTAGAAATTTAAATGCATCGCACGTATTTAATTTAAAATGATAATAATTCGTTTATTCTTGATATGTTTTAAATGTCATGTCATCCGATAACTCTAAGTTATTAGTTAAAAGCTTTTCTGACAATTATTTCCCGTTTTTTTTATTGACGCAGGAAATCCTCAAACCTGTTTAGTTGTGCATGCGCAATTATGTCTTATTCAAAATAGCAATCTCGTACCCCGAGTCCTCGTTACATCGGCCAGCGGCTCGAAACAAGGACTCTGGCATAATCCACTGAAAAGTCCAAGGTTTCTTGGACTTCCGGCTGCGCATGCGCCTTTACGGCCAATGTACAAACCGACCAATGGGGAATCGAGATTATGTCTGAGCTGATATTTAAAAGTAAAATCCGTTGCAATTCTAATGGAATCGATATTCAGCATCGATCGGCGCATCGATCAACATACGGCGATATCGTCAATGAAAATGGATTTTCCTAGTGATATTGTGGAAGTTTTGGAACAAAATTCATAGATTGTAATAATTATCTATTGAGTAAACATAATCCGAAAGGATTTTAGGTTAATTTGTGATTTTCAACGAGCTAGAAGAGAAATTCTGTCGGCCGATGGCAGCCGTGTGTGACGAAGGGCGAAACATTAAATAATTTCCTAACTATTGCTTCAAATTGGCTGAAATTCTCTGGGAAAGTAAAGAAAATAGCGATTCACAAGTACAGACTTAATTTTTTATCATATTTATATATATTTTCTACTGCTAAAAACGGTCACAAACATGTAGCTTGATTTTATTTGTGTTTTCGGTTGTTTGCGCTTGCGTGGTTGTCAAAATTGAATGACCAATCAAATTTTAACAAAAATCGGATTATGTCAGAGCCCTTGTTTTCCGCTGCTGGCGAGGAAAAACGCGGGCTCTGAGTATGAGATTGTCAAAATAGCAGATTGTTTATTCTAAGCAAACATTCGACATTTAAGCACTTTCATTTGAACTAGTCACTATTTTAGACATTATTTCTTATTAGTATTTTATGACCAACATTTACATCAAAATATGATTTTTGATGCTGCATCGACAGATTTCGATGATTATTTACGGTCAATGCTCAACATGAGTTTTTCCTTAAATCAACAATCATTTGTAAGTCTTACATCATCTAGTAAGAACTAGGCAGAACTAGTTTGACGAGTACAACTCTTACGTCAGTTGTGAAATGCTAATGAGATGTATATAAGCTGAAACGTACTCTACCTCACGCTCTTTTTATTTTTACGCTCTCTTTTTATTTTTACGCTCTTTTACTACACTAACGTTTTTAAACAATAAGTTGTAAAGGCAGCTCTGGTACATCAGAAAGGCTGAGCGGGTTAAAAGCCAGGATAGAGACTCAAGTTTTGGAATCCCAACTGTGGTCGCGCCGTCTTGAAGTTCGCTCACGCGCTGGCTGTTGTACTAGAGCTGACCAAAAGAAAAAAAGTAAAGAGAATATGAATTTTATTTCTTTACAACGTCTCGAAAACCACCGGGCAACGAAAACTTTAGTAGACAACCCTTCGCGAGGAATTACAATTGAACATCAAGTACAAAAAACGCTTCATCTTTCAAACTCAGTTGTTCATTACTTACACATTTAGTGTAACCAAATAGTGTAAATCAATGGTATATATTTTTTAATGTTTCCTTCAATATTGCAAAAGAACGTAAGTGTTTTTTTCTTCACGTTTTGGAAACTTAAGCATTTAGCAACTAGCCAGCTAATAGCTAGCATTTAGAGTCGTTTTTGCATGAGCGGGAGACGGTACGGTACGGTATGGTAGAAAATTCGCATGTATCTTAGAAACTACGGCTACAATTCGGCAGTACGGCTTCCCATTGAGTCTCATACGAAAACAACTCCAGTAGCTTTCCGACGGCCGTGCAAAAACAGTACGCATAATTAGTTTAGTAGTAGCAAGAGTCCAAAATAGATATCTTTTACATTAATAATAATATAATAAACATTATTTATGTAGCGTATATCAACAACTGTTCTAGGCGCTTTACAATAACTACGAAATATACATTAAAATAAAAATTGGGGCTAATATAAGAAGTGAGCAATTCATTACAATATCGTGTGCACAAAAAGAAGAATTTAGTATTTACAATTTTATTTACATTAAAGCGTCCTGATTACTTCAGCAAAACGTCATCAGGATTTAGTAAAAGTTTAAAGATCTTTAAAAATAATGCAGTATTTTAAAAATTGGTAGCCAGTGAAGGTCCTTATCTACTACTAGCTTGTTCTTTATCTACTAGTGTAAACTTAAAAAGTTAACTTTCTTGCATGGCTCACGAAAAATAACTCTGATTGTATTTAGTTACTTTAATATTGTAGTATTGAATTGCTCATTACGTTATTCAAGGGCATTTCATGGACTTTTACATTAGTATGCAAGGGCAATATATAGATATTGCTCTGATATAACATTCCGATGGTCCCGTTTAGGGTTCGAACCCGCAACCTCCCGGTTGACAGCCCAACGGCCTAGTGATTATGTAAATACAACATTTTTCTTTCTTTTATTGTATGTTTTTTTCTTAGTTTCATTCATTCATTCTTCATTACTCTTTTTCTTACTTTTTTTAGATCCTCAAGAAGAAAAGGCACACTTTTTCACAACTTAAGATTGGACGAACACAGAATATGATATCAAACGATGTCGCTATACTTGAAGAAGCCATACAATTGTTGCCTAATTTCCTATTTGTACCAATGAATGTAACACTTCTTCTTTTAACAATGAGCTTGCTCACTGGATGGCGTTCGATGTTTGGAGCTGTAGTTATTATTGCACCATTGACTCTTACTTCATTTGCTGCAAAGTTTTTCTCTAAACTCCAATTAAAGCAGGCATTACTGACTGACAAGAGGCTGTCGATCGTCCATGAGATTATTTCAGGTATACGAGCTGTGAAGGCTTTTGCCTATGAGGATAACTATATGGATGCTGTCGACGATGTTAGAAGGTAAAATTTCTATTTTAGGACGTATGCGCTAGTTGCTCGCGTGCATCTTTTCTGCGCATGCTGAAACATCACACGCCGTTTTTTCAGTTGCTTTATTTTGACCAAAAAAAACAATGAAAATAAATCTAACTAAACAAAACGAGTGTAGCTTTTGTTGACCGAAAACTGTGAAAAGAAATTAATTTATGTCGAAAAAAGACCAAAGACAATTGAACCGTTGAATTACATACGCCATCGTCAGCGCGCGGATGTGATTCCGACGGTCATGCATTCTCAAGTTATAAACAATCACCAACTTTGTCGTTTGATAACTCGCCAAATCGAATGGATACCTCTGTTTTTCTTAATTTACAGATGGAAAGAGGACCAAATATTTTATGTTTAATCCATTTTTTTGAAAAAATGACATTTATTTTTCGTACGAAAAAGTGATGTTTTCTGCTAAATTTCGACCCGCAGAACTACTCTGAAGCAACATAGTTGCGAGCAATGCGCGTGGTATTTCCATTAAAAGAGCGTTTTTTGCTTAGAAGCGATCAAGAATCTTTGCTTTTCAAACAATTTAGAGTCAATACGATTGCTTTTTATAACCCTTTCAGCTTGTTTGGTCCTCATCATCTTTCTGTTTTACCTCATGATGACTTATCAAGCTGCTCACCGAAAGTGCCGAAATGGCCGACTTCAAAAAATTGTAGCTCCGAAGAAAGAATGGAAACCCCCGATTTTTTTCCTTATAACATGTGTTTCATGCTGTTTTATCAACTGGCGAAGTTTTAAAAAAATGACAAATACTTCGCGACTAGCGCATACGACGTTAAGGTAGCTGCACCGGCTGAAAATGACCATTTTAGAAACATCTCAAATTAAGTCTGAAGATTGAGGCCGTAGAGCGAATGAAATTTGACTCTTGGAAAATGTTCAAATTGAACGAGAAACCATCTTATTACTTTTTAATAATATACTTGCAAAAGATTCAATCATTTGGTCGATTTTTAAAAACACTTGCTTGAGAATACATTTGATTCAAATTCGAACGAGCGCGCGTCGATGATGGCGTGATGTTGTCATCTAGCGCGCGCTCGAGATAAAATTTGAAAATTTTTCAACAAGATTTTGCTCAGTGTTTTGCAAATGTCTCGAGTATTTTTGGAAAACATTGTGTGCCTAAAATTGTTCCTAGAAATATTATAAAAACTTAAAATCGTTCTCCAGATACCTAAAAGTTAAAAAACATTAAGTATCCGGGCGTATTTTGTCTTTTGAATCAAGTTGTAATTTGCACTTGTATTACTAATTTTTCGTAATGTTTGTGCTCATTGTGGTACAAAACAATGCAGTTTTGGAAAAGTTGTGCAGAAAGATTTTATCAAAGCAAGATTCATGCGCAAATACACAAAACGACAATTCAATCTATGTTGAGCACTGCAGTAACTGGAGGTAAATATGTGCCATCTTCCCAGGAATGATGTTGTTGATAATGATCAAATTTATTTCCGCGTCAAGATTATTTAGCCATTTACAAACTAATTGGGGACACAATATTCATAACTGCATCTGTTGATATGTATGGGATACCTTGCACATACTGGCAAAAACGTGTAGCACTTTCCTCCTAGTACGTCTAGGTGGAGCAAGCTATGCACTTGTACGAGCCATCAATGAGACCAGACACATCAACTAACCTTGCTGCTTTCCTAAATGCTTCAACAGATTGAGTGTTCTAACTTCAATTTCAATTCCGAGAAAAGAAATAGAAGGAAAGCAAGAAACGTTCCCAGGATTTTACGTTTTTGTTTGAAGCGTTTTTTAATACTTCACCACTTAGTTTAGATCTAGATAAATGAAATGTCTTGGAAATAATTTGACTTCTAGTGGGGCACATTTAATAGCAAAATTTAAGGCAAGCGAGGAAACAAAACGGAACCTTTAGGTTACCTTCCTAATCCAAAAGGAAAAAACCCTGTTTTGTTCATGTTTGCTGTGTAAATCTCTCTATTTTGATTTATTTTTAGGAAAGAAACAGATGTAATTTACGCAAAGAGCATTTTCTCCATTGTCAATTCCACATTTTTTGCAACATTTGATGTCATCTCAAGCTCAGTTGCTATATTGGTGACTATTTACTCTGGGATAAAACTTGGTGCTAGTAGTATATTTACGCTCACTACTTTACTTTCGAGTATCAACGAAGAAACACTTTTCTACATGGACTATGGATTCAAAATTGTTCAAGAGGCATTCGTGACATTACGACGTATTGAGCAGTTTCTTTGTGATCGAAGTTCTAATGACACATCTTCCGATGGTGTGTCGGAGATTGGTATCACGAATACAAGCAGCCAACTAAAACAACACGAAGATAGAAATAAAGCAACAAATCACAATATAAGTGGGATGCTTATAGATCAATGTGATAATCAAAGTACTCAGGTACCACGTCATAAAGACATTTTTATTAGAATATATCATTTATCGGCGTCATGGAATACGGATGAAGCAAATATTCTGAACAATATCACAATAAACACAAAACAAAACGAAATGACTATCATAACTGGTCATGTTGGAAGCGGCAAGTCCTCATTGTTAATGGCTATTCAACGTGAGATCCTTTTGAAATCAGGAACATTAGCAGTTAAAGGAAATATTGTTTACGTTCCTCAAGTACCCTGGATCTACTCTGGAACTGTTCGCGATAACATCACTTTTGGTAAACCATATCATGAGAACAAGTATCATAGAATTCTCGATGTTTGCGACCTTCAACAAGACATACAACGATTTCCCAAAGGTGATCAAAGTATGATTGGAGAAAGAGGTGTCATGCTAAGTGGTGGTCAGCGTGCACGTGTCAGTTTAGCACGCGCAGTGTATTCTGATGCTGATATCTACCTGATGGACGATCCTTTGAGTGCTGTGGATGTAAAGGTTGGACAGCGAATCTTTGAGAAGTGTATCTGCGAGGAACTATCAGGTCAACTGCGAGTTGTTGTCACTCATCAACTACAGTATCTCAGCAACGCTCATCGCATCATTGTCATGAAAAACGGAGGAGTTGAATTTCAAGGAACCTACCAAGAACTAGCAAAGACTCACAACATCCATTCAGATGTCGTTGGAAATATCAAAGAGAGAGCGATCAAGGGGACTGTGGTGGAGTTTGAACCTGCTCACCTTAATGAACAGTTAAACGTTAATGAACAAAAAGAAGCTATAGACCTCATCGAGAGCGAAGAAGATCGCCGTACAGGCCATGTGGGCCTGCATGTTTATTGGTCTTTTTTCAGAGCTGGCTGGCACCCCATTGTATTAGCTGTGTTTGCACTTTATTTCGTTATCGTAGGAGGTAAGATTATATATACTTCAATTTGAATATCGTTTTAATTTTGTTGTTTTAGAGCATGCACTATCTTGCGATGTTTATACTTCCCATCCATTTCTTACTACTTGTAATAAAATCTCAAGAGAGAGAATAAACTATCGCATCACAAAGTAATCTTTCCCTCTTCCCCCCTCTTCCAGATAGAAACAAAAACAAAAACAAAACAAATATGTTTTCTGCGAATTTAGATGGACATAAGCGCTTTTTGCCATTTTGTGTTTTTTTCCACCGTCAGAATCAAAACTGCGTTACCACCCAAGGGTGATTTTCAATCGGTCATAGAGGGGTTGATTTAATTAAACTGCTTTCACAATAAACTGCAACATAGTGTATGTTGCCTTAATTACCCGATTACAACATTTTACAAAATTAGAACAAACGATTAAGATTTGATTGATGCACGTGAAAGAACTCAAATGCAGTATTTTGACTTAAATTTTTATTCTCCCTTCCAAAAGCTTGCACGGATCCAATCTATAGTTTAACTGAAAGAGAAAAAAAAAGAAACTAAAATGAATTGAAACAGGAGAAACATAGATTATTTATATTATTTATTGTTTATTTATTTATTTATTTATTTATTTATTTATTTATTTATTTATTTATTTATTTATTTATTTATTTATTTATTTATTTATTTATTTATTTATTTATTTATTTATTTATTTATTTATTTATTTATTTATTTATTTATTTATTTATTTATTTATATTATTTAGTGATCTGTATAAAAAATGCAATTTGACATGCTCCAGAGCTATTGGGAAGGCAAATAAACACACTAAAATACTACATTTCAGAAATATTCATAATAATCACAAGAATACAATATCAGTTTCAAAATCAAATAATGCAGACAATTATACAAATTTAGGTTTTCGAACAATCATGTTTTATGTATTATATAAAAAGGAGCACCAGTGTTTTAAAAAAAAGCAGGTGCTGCGAGTTATTTTGAATCTTACAAATATATATATATATATATATATATATATATATATATATATTGTAGTTATTAATGTGCGAATCCCATTAATACAGTGCTCGATACACTTGAGGTGTAGAGCTAATTAAATAAGTAAGGACGAGAAACACGTAGTTCTACTGTGACTCCGAGTTTTGTGCTTACGCACTCATCAGACAGTGTTTAATGAAAAAGAACACTATCTACTATATTTATATTTGTTTACATGTAATTACAAAGGCGTATTGTTATAGATCTATTACAAAGAGGTGCGAACTAGCGGTGAAGTATAGGCTATTGTGTCCGTGGATTAACTGTTTCTTAGGTAAAATTTATTCTCATGTCTGCATTTAGAAATAAGCTCTGATCTTTTATTGAGGAGTCGATTAGGATTAGCTGTAATTATCTTTAGTTTTTCTGTTAGGCAGAGGTCGCATCGTTTCGAAATGTTGGAGTAGGCCTTTGCGCGGCTGATTATTGACCATTTGATGTTGAAGTCTTCTTTCTTGTCGTGTAATTTCCAGATGTATTTGGAGAGCTCAGTGCTGTTAATGTATCTTCTGTGTTTAAAAGTCATTTTGTGTTGAGAGTATCGTTGTTTAAATGTTCCTTCTGTCAGTCCGATGTAGTTTTTTGTTGTGTTGCGAGTTGTGATTTGTGCATTGTAGATGATGTTAGTAGTCAGGCATTTGCGGTCCAGCGGGCATTGATCTTTCTTGCGGCAGTTGCATAGTTCGTCGGTGTTCGTATTGTCTTGATTAATGGTGTTAGTAATTTTCTTGTTGTGTTTGTTGATGATGGATTTCATGTTGTCCATGCAGCTGTAGCTTACTTTGATGTTATTTTTATTGAAGAGACTGTGGTATTTATGCTGGTTAGGGAAGTGTTTGGAAATAAGTTTGAGAAATGTTCTGCCGATGTTAGTCTTGACGTTTTTGCTGTAAGGAGGGTTGTACCAGATGATGTTTCGTTGTCTGTTGCGTCGGCGTGGTGCGGGTTGCCTGTCTTTGTCGTACTGTAATGTTTCTGTATAGCCGCTGGCTTTCAAGGCATTGTCGTATATGGATTTGTGTCGATTGAAAACGTCTTCGTTGCATGAGTTGTCGATATTCGTCGGTTAATGGATGCTGGAAGCTGCTTGATTATGTTGGGTGGATGGTTAGACTTTGTGTTGATGTACTGTGGTTCGTTGTTAGGCTTTCTGTAAGGGCTGTAGGTACTGTTTGTGAGATAAAAAGTGACGTCCAAGTAGTTGACGATTTTCAAGTTTGTTTCAATAGTGATGTTCAGTCCGTGCGTCTTAAAGCGTCTAATGATGTCTTTTCTTATTCTGTCTGCTTGTGGTCCTGATGTGTTTTTGAATATGGCAAGTCCGTCGTCTCTGTAAAGTCCAATATTATGTTTCCCGTGTATGTTGCAGATGTCGTTGAGTATGAATAAGCCGACCAATTCGCAAATATATATATATATATCGGATTGGTGGCCCTTCTGCTCATGCACAGAATTTCTGATTTGTGCAGAATATGCGTCCCACATTTGACTCAGATACTTGAGAGTTCAATGTTGCATTGTAACATGCAATGTAATCTCATTAGTATTTTAAGATATATCGAATGGGTTAACATAAAACCTCATACAAATGGTCAAAATATCGGACAACGGATTCGCCTATGCCAAAGAATTATTTAATGAGTAAATATCTTAAACACGGCCCGATATATTAAATCTATCCTTAAATTCGGTACAAACGTTGGTATGTAGACAGCTTTGCGAAAATAAATTCGTAAGCTGTTTCATTTTTTTATTGGCGGGAGCAAAAACAAAAATATGGCCATGAGCCTTCAAGTGTTTCAGTTTGCCTAAAATGGGAAATTGCATTAAAATAACAGCGGAGTAGCCGCCTAATATCATAACGGGGATAGCATCTGACATGATTCAATGTCAATCTTCTTGCAGTCCTAAACAAAATTTGAAAATATTGTTTCCAATTTTGATCATCTATGAATTTATTTTTTCAGCATTCCTATTCTCCCCAAACCTGTTCCAGGCCAAGCTAGCCAAGATGTCATACAATGAACAAAGAAGACCTACAACTATTGGCGTCTACAGTGGTTTGGTCTTTGCTGCTTTACTCTTATGTCTAATAAGATCCTATCTGACTTACTTTTTCGTGATCAGATCTGCAAGAAACCTCCACCCAAAACTCACAGAATCAGTTATGAAATCTCCTGTATTGTTCTTTGATACAAATCCACTTGGCAGAATCATGAACAGGTTTTCAAGTGATATAGGCATCTTGGATAACAGGTTGCCTCGTCTGTTTGAACTGGCGCTCTTTTCTGTTGTCAAATCAATTGGAGTTTTATTTGTAGCGTTGTATGCCAGTACATGGTTCTTGGTTGTAGTCATCCCGTTGGCGGTTATTGTTACTTATTACAGCAATTTTCTTATGAAAAATTTCCGTGAAATATCTCGACTTGAAGCTATCAGTCGTAGTCCTGTTTTTGCCCACGTTTCAGAAACAGAAAGAGGACTAGAGGTTATTCGATCTTTACAGATGGAATCAGATTTTACCGCTAAAATGCTCAGGTAAACCTTCGAGAAAATGATTTTACCATTTTTAGTATCTTTCCATTACAGCTAAAACCGTTGATGACAACTGATGCAACGACGAAATTTCCATTTGCAATTAGTTTTTTGCTTTGCCAATTAGTTTGTGAGCGGAGATTTGAAATTAGCATGCGGATCGACAGATCAACTGACTACCCCGTAGTTCAGATTCAAAATGACTACCTATTATGCCTTCCACCATTATCCCAAATCAGTATTCCCTCCTACAGAATTTAGATACTTTTTTCTCTCTTTTGTTTTTGCAGCGTATGATAAGAAAGGAGCATTCTCAAATAAAAATTTCAGCTGTTGTTATTGTTCAAATGAAAACAATTAGAGAAACAGCTTTGTTCCAGCACACAGTCACACATTCCAAAAACGTTCGGGAGAAAGGTGATAGTACAACCAAAAGAGAATCATAGGTTTTTAGGAGCAATTTTAGAATACCCCGTCACTTAACAATTCCAGTAGCGGCACTGTTTGAAAACGACGAATAATAACAATAGATTCTATTGTTATGGTAATAAGTGACGGGGTATTCTAAAGTTTAGCCGGTTTTTAAATAAAGTTAATAAGCTTTAGTAAAAGCGAAGCAATAAATACTGAGTTGTTGGTATGGTTTGTACATCAATTGTACATCAATTCACCTGCGTTTGTCGTCGTTGTCTTCAGTCACAAAATGCAGTTTTTGCGACAAATCTCCCCACACCACCCCTGACACAGTTCTCATCGCCTTGAACAAGCTAGAAGATCGTGACTATAATAGTTCATTCGTTGAAAATAAAGTTCAACGTCTCCAAATAATCTATTTTTAATTTATTTTAACTCTTTTAACATTTACAATAATTTTCTTTTAATTACAGTATGTTTATTATAATTATATACATTTTGTAGTTGTTGTAATGTTTGGTTAAGATCCGAGACTTTACCGTGGATATAAAACGCTTCACAAAACGTCCACAGTATTTTCTCGTTGCTTGCTGTATTTTGGATTGGCGATAACTGAAAAGGAAAGAAAAATATCGAGTTATGATTTGGCAAATTCAAAATAAACAAAATCGGATGAAACACAACTCTTTCGACAGCCTCATATAAGTATGGCCTCATTTACAAACATTCATTAACAGCCATTTATTCATTCTCATTTCTTGGTAGATGTCTTGATGAGTACGCCAAGGCTACATTCTGTCGTTTGTCTATGGCCAACTGGTTTGCTCTTCGAATCGATTCCATGTGTAGTTTGTTGAACATTGCTGTTATCATAGTTGGAATAACAGGCATCGTGGATGACGGTATGTATAATGACTCAACACTCGTGTGACCGTTTTATATTTTCACTCACAGCAAATATCGTCCGTAATGAATTCAATGAACAACTCTCACAATATAAAACACATTCACCTACTTTACATAAAACCGTGATGCAAAAATTAATAAAAAAAACGTAATAACATGTAATACACTAAAGCAAGACAAATTTAGTTAAGAGAACCTATCCACAGGGCACATCAGGAACCCCGCTAGTGCTATTTTTTAGAAAACAGACAATTTTTTAGTCTGTTACCAATCCCGTGCGGCCAATGAGTCACTGCCTTTAGTAGTATTTGAATAAGAGTTCAACGCCAATTGGACATATCTATTGTTTGGTTAATGACCCTTTTCAATAGTTCTATTGTTTTGGCAAATTCCGCTTTTCAATTTGTAAGATGACATCATATCTATATTTGTATAGAATCAATGCCAATTGAATAGATATATGTATTGCTTTGGTAAATCCGCCTTTGCAAATTGTAAGATGAAATCATGTCTATTTTTAATTACAGTTGAGAAGGAGAACAGACTGAACTTGAGTGGTTGTATTGAAGGTCTGAATTGAATGTCTTAATGTCCCTGGTTCAATTGTGGGTCTCGGAACCGGTTTTCAGAAGGAGAACAGACTTGACTAGAGTGGTTGTTTTTACTGAGAGAGAGACGAGTGAATCAAATACTACAATTAACAGTGTTTTATGACGCATGCTAATTAATACAATATATAGATGTTACAATATTGCTAACAGATAGAATACATGCCAATTGAGTGGATATATTGTTTAATTTCAACGCCAGTGGATGTCTTGTTTTGTTAAATCCCCCTTTTATATATCATATTTCAATGGCTAAACCTTCTCGGTCCCCTCGCTTTCCGCCATTTTTAATCTGACCAATTACGCTCCGTACTGAAAATAACTCGGCGGCATTGAGTAGAATTAACGGAGCTTATGGTGTGTGCAAAGCACAGTATGGGGGATAGCAAGGTTCTCTTAGCTCATTTTCTCTTGACTAAAGTGTATTTTACGCTTTTTTTTTAATGTTTGAAAACATCCTATGACAGGTTTGCAATGATGAGAAATAGCTTGATGACAGAAATGCTCCCCTCGACCGACCCCCCGCCCCTCTAATGCCATTGAAGTTATGGATAATAGTTAATATACCTTCTTTGTCGAAGAAGTTAATGTCTTTCTTAGCAGTTTCGTGAGCACTGCACCAAATATTTCTAAATCGCCATTACATAACTAAACAAGTTAATTACTTTAACTAAACAAATCTGAAATTTAGACCGTACATTAGATAAGGATTGAAAGTGTTGTTGATGTCATCAGCATCACAATTATGTTTCAATATCATCGTTAAACAAACGCTAAACGCATGATGACGTAAGCCTCAAATTCAGCGATAAAAATATGTATTACTTCTCATTGTTTTGGAATATTGGACAAAAAAAACTGTCTAGGAATATTCTACTATATGTTTTTTTTAATTAAATATAAGAAAAATTGCATTTGATACATTTGATAAATTAGCATTTTCAATAATTTCATGCGTCAAAAAGTAAAAGACGATTGTGAAAGGATTTCAAAAGATTTACAAAAAAAACTAACCAAAACCGTTTTTATTTTAAAATATTCAATTTGAAAATTAAATGCGGTATTTTGTCTAAGTTTACGATCAAAAAACTGTGACAAACATCATTAAACCTATTATAGTCACTCATAAAGTGAACTAATTACATCGTCACGCAACAAGCGTAATAGTATATTATTGGTCCATTCATGTCCCCAGAGCTTGTAAGTAATATAACAATAGATTGTAATTAGGTCAAGAAAATAAGAAGATGAAAGGGTTACATAACCAGGATTATGTCCTTTGTCCTAACCAAGAAAAACTCGCTCAAAAGAGAGAAAAAAGATCTAATTTGGGTCAGTTAGTGGATGTTCGTCGAGTGAGTCAGTCGACGTTCCTATCGTAAAGTGAGTAGCAGAAAGCTATGAAAAGTTCAATCTAGAAACCCATTCTAGAAGTATTGATTTCAGTTTAGCAGTGAAACTCAATTCACAAGAGAGTAAAGAAAGAGATACTAAAGACAAGTACTGAGAAAAGACACAGAAAGACGATAGAAAGTGTCAACGCTAAATACAAACAATTTGGTGCTACAAACGGCTGACTTGGAGAGGAAGCGAGTTGTTCAAAGAACCAAAGTTTAAACGTTAGAGTGCTGAACCACGTGGAACCAAGAACTAGTAAGCATTGAGAAAGTAACATGAACGATTGCAATGAACTTTAAATGTTGTAAAAGTATCTAATTAATTCCCCGTAAATTGTATTTAGGCTAGGCTAATAGAATATTAATAAGTTAGAAGATAAATCAATTTGAAAGTATACGTCGCATTAGAGAAGTTATTTTTCGTCACGAATGAGTTATTATAATACAACGATAAAATCTAGCTTAAGCAAAGCCTATCCATTTAAATCATTACAATATTATTTCAAAAGTTATATTCAGACGAAGTAACAAGTAATTAATACTAGATAAGTCTTATTACATTTATTGAAGTTAATAGCTTAAAGTGATTCCTGGCGGTAAAATTGAGTGTTTGTTGGAAGGTTTGGGTGGGGCGCAAGAGGACCCGCACGTGGCGCTTTTGGTAGTGTCACAAAAACGTTATAGGTTTCCATGCGTTAAGATATTTAGTTATTCAAATTATTTAAAAAAACGCAGATTT
Organism: Diadumene lineata; assembly: GCA_918843875.1. Classification (NCBI taxonomy): domain Eukaryota; kingdom Metazoa; phylum Cnidaria; class Anthozoa; order Actiniaria; family Diadumenidae; genus Diadumene; species Diadumene lineata. The sequence goes on along the minus strand of OU974081.1, from coordinate 5,571,173 downwards.
TAAACTCAGAATTAAAAGAAAAATACAAGAATTTGTCAGAAAAATAGTTTGAGATTATGCGCATTAGAGATGCGCTTGGGCAATAGGGGGCACCATCCTTACGCTCAGGACCTTGCTTAAACACGGGAATAACATTGGCTTTTTTAAACTTGCTTGGAACTATTCCAGTCTTACAAGACAAATTAAATATAACTTGCAAGGGATTTGCGATAGATTCCTTTAGGATAATTAGTATATTTGTGGGAATACTAAATGGTCCAGTAGAATTCGAAGGGTTAATTTTAGATATTATGTCTGAAATTGCTTGAACACTAACATTTTCAAGAATCAAATCATCAAAAATGGTGTTAGGCATGTATGAAAGAGGCGAAGTTGTTACTGCTTGAAAATTTGGGTCCAATTCTAGAAAAAAAGTCGTTCAACGCATTAGATACTGCTTTACTGTCAGTAATCTCTGTTTCATCCAGTGATAATTTGGAACTAAGTGTAGCCACGAAAAGGTGAAATGAGTATTCCTTTCCAGATATTCTAAATTTCAGATTTTTGAGTTAAAGCAAGGCTATATAATGACGGTTTCATATTATTTCGTACAGTGCTTACGAACCTACAACGCAGTCCTACACAAGGCAAGTTTGAACTAGTATTCTGAAAGTTACCTAAAAGGTCTCTGTTGTTTAGGTGTGATCTGTCTTGCCTCAACGCTGTAGTAGCATCTTTGTCTACGCTAAAATAGTTTATTGTTTTTTTTTTCATACCATCATCTTGAAAACAGCTCTGATTGGGACATTACTCACTATTATTTTTGGCCTCCTTAATAATATGCAATATGGCGTCCGTATTGTATGCGAAGTAGAAAATTCAATGACGTCAGCAGAACGTGTGCTGGCTTACAGCTCCCTTCAACCAGAACCAGGCTACAACATACAAACTAAACCGCCAGTGACTTGGCCCGACCATGGTTTAGTCAGTTTGCATAATGTATCACTACAGTACGTTGACAATGGCGTGATGGTACTAGAAAATCTCAACTTAGAAGTGCAACCCAAGGAAAAAGTTGGTATCGTCGGTCGAACCGGAGCAGGCAAATCATCCTTATTTGCAGCTATTCTGCGCATGCCTGAGCCTCATGGTCAAATAATGATCGATGGTGTAGACCTGGCTCACATCAACATCCAGCTGGCTAGAAGATCTATGGCCGTCATATCTCAAGACCCATTTCTATTCACTGGAACTATCAAGAGAAATCTGGACCCGTTTGACGGTTTTACAGACGACGAGATCTGGACAGCACTTACCCATGTTCAGTTAAGCAGTAAAATAGCACCATTGCATGACCAACTTGACTACGCCATAGGGACGAGTGGTGCTGGGTTTAGTGCAGGAGAGAGACAATTGCTGTGTTTGGCTCGAGCGTTGCTTCAAAAGACTCGCATACTACTGATGGATGAAGCCACTGCTAATGTTGACTACAAGACTGACCAACTAATACAACAAACCATACGAGACAAATTTACAGACTGTACTGTGCTAACCATTGCACATCGACTGAATACTATTATGGACTATGATAGGGTAGTTGTCATGGACAAAGGTCACGTGGTTGAACAAGGAAAGCCTGCAGATCTTGCTTGTAAAGAAGGCGGTCACCTTCATGAACTAATTAAAATGACTGGGATGTAGAATAAACTAGACGCCATGTAGGCGTTTACTCGGGGTATCTTAAAGATTCTTCTGCAGCAGTCTTATGAAAAATCATGTAAGCAGTTAGCTCTTGTACGATAATGTCTGCTATGATTATATAGGAAATTTAGACGTCCAGAATTGTAGGTGTTTACTTGGGCTAGTTACACATGAATCTTGGAGAACAGAAGTACTTTTTAAAGTAGATAAATAGTAAATGACTTGAATGCATAATGAACAATATGCAGCTTTGCTACAGCATACGAGTACACCGAGTGTAAATATAACTCCAGTAACTGCTATATATTTGTGTCATACTATGTGGACTTTAGGACTTCATTTTCATTTTATTACGTTATTATGTCAAAATAAACTTAAAAACTTCTGGTTGTTGACATGGTGTTTTATTTTTTGTGTGCGATGCCTGCCAAAACCGCCGATTTATTCGACAGCGAAGACTACTCCATGTAGCCGGTAAATTTTTCAAAATTGATAATACAGCGGTACAAAAAACAGACATTAAATGAACAAAATATCATTAAAAAACTACTCAGTACTCGATAACAAATCGTTGCTATACAAAAACAGACTTATCGTGGTAAGAAGCGATCGAAGAAGCCACTTTGTTTTCTGCTTGAGCGATTCAAAATGGCGTTGTTTACCGCTGTGCCAACTAGAGAGTTTGATTTGAGTTCATTTGAAGTCTTTGAGCTCATTCGAGTTTCATTTGAGTTTTGGAGCTCGCGGAACAACTCGATTCGAAATTGACAGTCCTTGGCTTTTCGTCGACACCTTGATTTGGCTCTGCATGACATTGGGCTCCCTGTGGTCTCCGAGTGACATGCGCAGTACGAGGCAAATTTCCAAAACTCTGCATGATACATAGACTGAAAGGTAAACTATGACTCGGGCCCCCCTAGGGGGGTACCCCGAGTAATTACTAATTCAAATTACAGACAAATCGGTTGTATCACGACTCGCCGTTTTAAAACTTTGTTTTGATGTAGGTATTTTCAAACCGTCAATCGATCCTCACCTTTAACCACAGGTAGCCCAAGCTAACTGTTTGTGACCGTTTTTAGCAATAAAACGAAAAAAATAAAATATGATAAAAATTAAACTCTGTATATGTGTATTGTCTATTTATTTATGTTCCGGTAGAGTTTCAGGCCATTTGGAGCAATATTAAGTGATTTATTTAAAAATTCCCACCAACGTCCTAAGAAGAAGGGAAGGTAGTACATTCGACCGACCTCGCCGCTCAGAAGTCGTCAGAAATCCACTTCTAACTCATCCAAAACCATAAATCACGCCAAAATTCTCTCGGATTATGTTGTTCGAATAAACAATCCATCCGCTCTACGAATTTCATTGCAATACTTCCACTATTTCATTTCGAAAAACCAATTCTCCTCAACGATATCGCCGTAAGTCGATGCTTGTTTCCAGCTACCGAGCAACGGCTTCAACGGATTTTTTTCTTTGGTAATTACCACCTCACCCAACGCAAAACTTTGTTTAACATCAGATGTTGCAACAATCTCGCTTTCCCATTGATCGGTTTTGTACCATGACCGTTAGCCTCCGTTGCAGACGTCTTATGTGGTTCGCCGAAAGAAAAGCTTTTCTTTCGGCGAACCATGACATAAGACGCCTGCAACGGAGGCTACCATGACCGCGACGTAGTTTTGCGTTGGGGGAGGTGGTAACGGCCAAAGGTCAAAATCCGTTGAAGCCGTTGCTCGGTAGATGGAAACAAGCATCGACTTACGGCAATATCGTTGAGAATTGGTTTTTCGAAGTGAAATAGTGGAAGTATTGCAATGAAATTCGTAGAGCGTATGGATTGTTTGTTCGAACAACATAATCCGAGAGAATTTTGACGTGATTTATGGTTTTGGACAAGTTAGAAGTGGATTTCTGACGACTTCTGAGCGGCGAGGTCGATCGAGTGTGCTACCTTCCCTTCTTAGGCCGTTGGTGGGTAATTTTTAATAAATCGCTTAATATTGCTCCAAATGGCCTGAACCTGAATTTTTATCATATTTTTTTTTTCGTTTTATTGTTAAAAACGGTCACAAACAGCTAGCTTGGGCTACCTATGCTTTCACAGGTACATATTTCATTTTACAAGATTGCACAAGATTCATTTCATTCAGCATATGTCAAGTAAAAAACAATTCACGTGACATTTAAATAAGAATTTTAATTTTTTTTTCAAAGTGCGGTTGGGAATTCAAGCACCACGAAACATTTTTTGCGTAAAATAATTAAGGAAAACTGTTCAATATGACAGCAGCCGCAAGACCTGTTTTCAATTACTCATTTTGAAAAACAGGTCACGTCAACTAAAGGTTTTGCGGATGCTGTCATCTTTAACTAGATATAATGATTCTGCCCAACCAAACAACCAGCCAAGCAGCAAACAATTGACTTTTTGATTTTAATATCTTTAATATGATAGCGAGGTATGGATCACAAGCCCGCAATTGGCACACTTCAAATAAAGCAAACACAAATCTCTCGATTTCTCCAGTTTCGAAGATACTGGAGGTGACGAAAACGAAAACAAATTTGACGAACACATTATAAAATATTATTATATTAGTTCTATTACAATGCTGAAGTGAAAGTTTCTCATAAAAGATTCTATACAAAAATTTTGTGACTCAAAATATTTGCATGAATTGATTTCCTTTGTCTATTCGCATTCTTACTCCTCGTCAAACTTAACCTCTTTACAACTTTAATAAAAAGGGTCTCAATAGTGCTATCTTAATTAGCACTAAATAGCGATAACTATAGCACATTTTTAGTGTTTGCAATAAATCTGTGAAATACTAATTACTAAATAGTATAAAAGAGTGATTGAGTGCACGCACTAGAGTGCAAACAATATATCCGTGAAACACTAATTACTAAATAGTAAAAAATAGTGCATGCACTAAATAGTGCTATTTTATGCTAATTCTAGTGTTTTCGTTTGTTTAATTAGTGCTATTTACTACTAAAGAGTGACAACTGTTGCACATTTTTAGTGCGTGCACTCTAGTGCTAATTAAACAAAAGAAAACAATAGAATTTACATAAAATAGCACTATTTAGTATTACTTAAGTTTCACAGATTAATTGTTTGCACTCTAAAAGTGTGCAACATAAATACCACTAAATAGTGTTATTTTATGCTAATTCTAGTGTTTTCGTTTGTTTAAGTAGTGCTATTTACTACTAAATAGTGACAACTGTTGCACACTTTTAGTGCGTACAATCTAGTGCTAATTAAACAAAAGAAAACAATAGAATTTACATAAAATAGCACTATTTAGTATTACTTAAGTTTCACGGATTGATTGTTTGCACTCTAAAAGTGTGCAACATAAATACCACAAAAAAGTGTTATTTTATGCTAATTCTAGTGTTTTCGTTTGTTTAATTAGTGCTATTTACTACTAAATAGTGACAACTGTTGCACAGTTTTAGTGCGTGCACTCTATAGTATAGATTGTTAGCACTCTATGATCACTCAACCACTCAACTTGTTTACCATTATGGATAATATGCACACAATTTAACACCGTATTCAAGTATAGATTGTTAGCACTCTAGGATCACTCAACCACTCAACTTGTTTACCATTATATATAATATGCACACAATTTAACACCGTATTCAAGTATAGATTGTTAGCACTCTATGATCACTCAACCACTCAACTTGTTTACCATTATGGATAATATGCACACAATTTAACACCGTATTCGAGTATAGATTGTTAGCACTCTAGGATCACTCAACCACTCAACTTGTTTACCATTATATATAATATGCACACAATTTAACACAGTATTCAATTAAATGCAACACCTTTTAAAGTTCTACAATGCGCAAAATAAGCTTCGAAAACACCAACCACAAATAAAATAAAAAATAAATAAAATAAAATAAAATAATAACATCAAATGCAAAGCAAAAAATCAGTATTGTAGAGGTTTCAACGCGCGTCAAATAACTGGATCTTTTATACAGCCTTCCTCCCGAAGACATTTAATAGGCATTGATTAGAAAACCCTACTAGTCATTTAGAATAACCTTTTCTCATACGAGTGCAAGCTATGAACTCCTCCTTCGTTCTTCGCTGATACACTGCGCTTCTCAAACTTGAGCTGACCGCTGTACATCATTGATCGCATTTCAGATAAACTCTTTGCTCCCATATCCTGGCAACCATGTTTAAGACCCAAAACCAAATATGGTAAGAAGCGATGTAAGCTGCCTTTGTCTTCGACGGCTCCCGACACCCCTTGGGCGACCTTAATGCGATGGCTTTCGACGAAGTACCGGCTTTTACTTGATTTATATTCGAGGGCATCTAGCGATCCCATGCCTACACACAATAATCAAATGATACGATGAAATAATTGTGGGGCTGAAATATTGCTATTACCCCATGATCATTTAGTTCATCATCTTCATCATCCTTGTCATCATAATAATCAATGTGAATCATCGCATCAACACCATCTTTCACTACCAATTATCACCCTTAACACCACCATTATTATAAATCAACAGCACCACCACGAATCACTATCACCATCATCATCATCATAATCATTACCAACACTACCAACTTCATCACCATCATTACCACCATCATCATCACCACCATCATCATCACCACCAACATCACTACCACCATCATCATCACAATCCTCGCCCCCATCATCGCACTTTTGATTGAAGCTGCAAAACCAATAGAGCAAGACAGAGCTTCATCAACCATCAATGCAGAGGTGCCACCCCAACATAAATATTTGCCTCTGTCAATCCTAATATTATCTAATGAAATTGTTCCTGGCTATTTGTTAATTATTATTCATTATTCTATTACATATTTATTTATCTTGTTGTAATACGCAATTCAGCCCTTGGGCTGCAACGTAAATAAACTATCTATCTAAAACTATCTATCTACCAACACCACCATCATCAACACCACCACCATCATCAACACCACCATTACCACCATCATCAACAACACCACCATCATCACTAATACCACCATCATCACTAACACAACCATTAGCACCATCATCACTAACACCACCATTACCACCATCATCAACACCACCATCATCACTAACACCACCATCATCACTAATACCACCATCATCACTAACACAACCATTAGCACCATCATCAACAACACCTCCACCATCATCAATACCACCATCATCACTAACACCAACATTACCACCATCATCAACACCACCATCATTATTACCGCCATCATCATCATTACTACTATCATTCAATTTCTTACCTCTGTATTTCTTGAGCCTTGCGCCATTAGAGAAATAGTATTCCCCTGGTGCTTCGGATGTTCCTGCCAATAGGCTTCCCATCATCACCGTAGATGCACCTACACTTAATGCCTTAGTGATGTCACCAACTGATCTCAGGCCTCCATCTGCCATCACAGGGATACCAAACCTGCGTGCATACTCTGCTACCTAAAATAGATTATATTAAGTTGATAAAATTTATTAAACTTGTGTGAATGCAGAATCACGATTGTTACTACAAGGGAGCACATTTGATCATTGGATAGACTCTGGTTATATTTCCCAAGGAGTAGATCCACCTATCGTCTAAATGTGTGTCCAAAATAATGTAAATAAAGTATTAAGAGGTTGTCTGGTTTAAGGACCTTAAACCAGACAACCTCTTAATACTTTATTCACTTTATTTTGGACACCATGTACACCCCCTAAATTTACCCCTTTTCCAGTCATGTGACATCAAGAACAGCATGGCCGATTGGTCAGAGTGTAGGTCTCGCAGGGGAGTCTTAGGTCTGATTGCTGCTATCAGGTCACAGAAATTGTACATGTATTTATCTAGGTTTCTGATTTGGTCAATATATAAAATTTCTCGGCCATGCTTTGTATATAGCCAACTGATTTGTCACTTAGCCAATTGTGATTCTAATGTTATTTATTTTAAATTTATTAGTATTCAATTTCTACAGCAAGACTTCAATAAAGTGAATATATTTTTATTTGATCAATATACCTTGAATACAGCAGTAGCCTGGGACCGACCTACAGCCATGACCTCTTGTGTTATACATATGGAGCCACTCCCCATGCCAACACGCAATGCATCAGCACCGGCATCTATTAGGTTCTTAGCTTGAGCTGCTGTCACAACATTACCAGCTATGATCTATGACAACAATAACAACATATTTAAATGGTTCGAATTTTACTTCTTCTTCAATTAAAAACATTAAGTCAGATGTCCATGGTGTACTAGCCCCATATGGGACGAAATGTTTGTTTGTTCGTGCACTAGTGCCTATAGTGCACAAATCACCAAAAACAAAACAACACAATGGCCATGAAATCTTGAATGCTTTTGAGAGGGAATACTTGTAAGTGCAGTGTTGTGACATGGGTGACAAAACACAACAGAGCCAGCCATTCATTACCCTGGTTCAATTCCTGGCACAGGGAAAAATCTTTGATTCCCACAATGGGTTTATTTTGGGTTATCATTGTGAAAGTGCTACCAAACCCAACATTGGGCTCAAATTTACCCATATTGCTCCCAATAGGTGGGGAAATTTCCCATGCAATTCCCATCTTTGGACACTTGGGGAATTCAATTTGTTTCCTTTGTGGATCTACAGGTGATATGCTAACAGAGTTTATAAAGAAAAGTAACAGAAAATGCATAAAAGTTTAAATGGTATTTTCTAGATCACCACAACAGTTATCATCTTCACTTAGTGATTGATTGATATATTGACCCTTGTTCGACATTTGCAGCCATTCATTTGTGTTTAAACCAGTTTGTATGCTAAAGGGCTTTACACATCTACCTTTTGGCTTTCAGTGTGGTTTATTCTCTGGCCCTGCATGTCAATTATGTGCATAATGATGCCCTTTTTGAACTTGGCCTTACAATAGCTTATTTTCTTTTGTCTAAATGAAGTGCATTATTGCAAAAATAAGCATAAAATGGTTTATGCGATCAAACTGAAGGGAAACATTTAGGCAAGTAACAATGACACTTTTTGACTTTAGGACATAAAACTTCCTTAGATCAGCTTGTTCTCTATGCAAGGGGCAGGACTGTAAACATCAATCAATTCCGTCATGGCTGTATTATCATTATATTAGCCTTAGATTAATAACAGCAAAAATACATTGCTTACAGAGAATGCAGTCTTTGCAAAGGACCTACATCCAGTAATTGTTTTCACATCACAATGTATATCTTACCTCAAGATTTGGATGTCTTTCTTTAATGTATTTAATCATGTCTATCTGATAGTGAGAATTGCCTTGTGATGAGTCCAGCACTACTACATCAACACCAGCTTGTACTAAGGCATCTACTCTTTCCTTGTCCCCAGCATGGGTCCCTATTGCAGCACCAACTAGTAACTGCTTCTTCTTGTCTTTGGAAGCAAGGGGAAAGTCCCTGGGAAAATGTAAAAAAAACAATTATTGTATGCAAGGGATAAAGTATCAAACAAACACATATCTCTGACAAAACACTTCACACATTTACTAGGATGATCTTAAAACAATGGTTTTAAAATGATACATGCCTTAATTATTTTGAAAACAAAAGCCTGTCTCAGGTTGAAACCATTGTTTTGAGCTCATTCCAGCAAATGCAGAAAGTATTTATATAATATTAACTATCATCATTATCATCATGAATTCAAACATCACCAACAGACATTCATTTTAGTACAGCTTGAATGAACAAACTTGATGAATGGATGACAAAGTGGTTAAACCTGGTCGGCGCTATTGGAAATGTACCAATTGAAATTGCACCATAGTTAATAGAGGGGAATGGTTAGGAAGCCCGGCAAACTTCAAAGAGACAACTCTTTGTTATGATTTATGCTTGGTCACGTGGTTCTGAAGGTGCACACAATCAGCAGTCTGTCTAAAGCAACAAGGGAGTCCTATGACAACAAACTATATTCTACGTCGATTTTAATGACTTATGTTGTTTTTAGCAAAGTTTAAAGTAGTCAGATTTTTAATGAACCATGTCAGGTCGTAATTGTGAGGTATTTGGTTGTGGTTTATGTCGAAGAACGAAAGGAATTGGCACACGAAAGTTCCCTGCGCTCGGCTGTCAACGAAAAGCATAGGAAATAGCGCGAAGATTGGCTGGAAAAGTCAAGAAAGACATGATAAATGGACGCCAATATTCGAAACCAGATCAATAACGACCGAGCATATACTTACGAAAAGCATTGTGCAACCGAAGATGTTGAAATATCTGAGTATTTCTTGTGATTTTCCTGTTTTTGGTAGCATAAATAATCGTGGCGCATATAGCAACCTATAGCTAGCAATTTATGCTATCGCAACAAAAGGGAAAGAAAAAAAAATAATAATGCAAAATTAATGATTTGAACAGAAACTTTAATATTATTGTTAGTTATTGAATATTAACAATAAATATAATTTTTGTTGCTCTTGATGGAATAATAAGGATTGTTTGGCAACTGAAATTTCAGAATTGGACATCATTAAATTTTTAGTTATACCCGTAATATCTACAGCATGGATATTAGTTTTAGATATTTATTGTCGAAATTGTTTGGTATCAGAGATTTTCTTGGTATATTTTGAAATATGCCATATACCTTGCTTTTATCACTCGTGTTACGATCGAGCCTTAACTAATTCTGTGTTAAGCCAACTCACCAGATTTGAAATTAACTTTACTGAATTTTTACTTTGATGTTTTTCAGAATTTTTTTTATAACATAACCACCAAAATGCTGCCGTCCGGCTATTTAAATTACTGACAGGACAGTTTGTTCAGGCTGCTTGTAATCGGCTGGCTGCAACGGATGTTTAGTTGCTCAGTTGTAGCGTGTTGCAGAATTTCTGAAAATCATTACAATTTATAAATTCCAGGTTGAGCCTACAAGAAATAGCACCATTAGATGCTTGATACAGTTGTAAAATATAAATGTTTTGCTTTTCTGGGACAAAGATTATGCGAGTTCAGATGATTTTGACACGAAACTCATCTCTTATGAAAGTCATTCGAGTTCTATGTCTATGTCCCTTCAAACTCTCACCAAAAATAACTATAAGATGATTATGCGTTCAACATCAATACAAATTATTAATGTTTTGTGGTGGGAGTAAGGTTTTGACGTCAACACAAAGACAACGATAGGCAAAATTTAGTGTCAGATGCATGTCGATCAAAGTCTTCTGGCCGGTGAAAACTTTCTTCATACAGGCCGTGCTCATACAAAACTTCTAACAAAATTATGCTGACATCTTCAACTGAAGCCGTAAAATGCTCTTCCATTTCTTCATCTTGTTCTAGTAAGTCTAAAAACAGTCTCAAAATCATCGCCAATCAAGGACAAATTCTCTAAACCGTCCGCCATGTTTGTTGTTGTGATCGAGAGTGTGCACCCTCGTGATCACGTGACGTCCCCGTTCAACCTCAGATGAATGCCTATTGTTTCCCCCTTTGAAGTTTGCCGGGCTTCCTTACCATTCCCCTCTATTAACTATGATTGCACTATATAACTTACTTAATAAATTATAATAATTGTTATTATTAAACCTTTTGTGAAATAACAATTCATGTGTCTGTCACTGAGAACAAGTTTGAAAATCATCCAAGCTCACCATATTTGGCAATGGAATGAGTCCATATCTATTCAGTGGTGAGCTCACATATTATCCACTTCACTCCTTTATATTGACTTTTTTTGAAACATCGAGTAAGTAATCAATACTGAATGCTTCTGATATTCCAACATTAGCTATCATTGTCACGGCCATTGTCATCATCAACATCATCATCATTACATAATCAAGCAACACATGCATTGATTATAGTCATAATATCATTAACCATGATGATCTCTTACTATATATCCTCAATCATCATTAACATCACCATCACAATCAAGATATGTTAGGGTTTCACCATCAATGATAGAAATCATCATCATCAACCATTATCAACAACATCACTTTACATGCTGAATCACTCTACCATTGCCACAGACCAAAATTTATCCTATTTTATTGTCAAAACGTAATGCACACTGACAGTACAAAACTACTTTATCTGGTTGGCTCTCACAGGTGCTGTAATGGAGTACAATGCTATAATACTTGACAGTTCTTGATCCACCCCCCCCCCCCCCCCCCCCAAGATATAGCTTGTGTTTTCTTTATATTTATGATGATGTTTTTGCGCTTGGATTAGATTCCCCTTTTTGCACATTGTGATTGGCCATATATTTCACGTGTGAGAAATGTAATATGCCATTCTGATTGGACATATTGCTTTCTCACAATCATGTGAAAATATAGCATACAGAGTTTTATTCATGGCCTTTATGCAGTTTTACTGCCATTAAATTACACATGATTTGTATAAAGTGTTTTTTAATATATTGGTGTTTATTTGAATGTATTTTCAATTGCTGTTCAGTTTTAATAATAATGGCTATTCATCAAAAATTGCAAAAACTCAAATCCAAAAAATTTGCCTGGTGGTGATTGTACGGTACTCTGAGCTGCAAACCCTACCACCACCATTGTCATGACAACCACACTGGAAAAATTTACAAAAAACCAAGTGTGTTTATTTACCTGATTTTGCAATATCCAAATAAATAAACATGGAAAAAAGGCTTTTATTTTGAAAAATCTAAGAAAAAAAGCCTTTTTTCCATGTTAAGTTATTTGGATATTGCAAAATCAGGGAAATAAACACACTTGGTTTTTTGTACATTTTTCCAGTGCCAGGTGCCTTACCATCACCATGACTACCATTATTATCAACTCTAAATAAATCAGCATAGTCACCTGTTTTTCTTCAGATCTGAGTAAGCAATCAATGACACCAGCTCCATATTCTCATTAACAATTGGTAGCTTGCCCTTCTTGCTCTTCTGCAAAATCGCATTAGCCTCAATCAGTGTACAGTTGTCCCTAGCAACTATAAGGTTGTCATGGTCTGTCATGAACTCAGCCAAGGGTGAGTCATACTGGTCAGGAGAGAGGAAATCAATGTCTCTTGATGTGATAATACCAGCCAAAACACCACCCATACAGCCATTTTCTGAAATACAAACATGATAATGCCTTTAGACATGCTTTAACACCCTGACTATGTAGACAATGGATATTGAGACTTTATTTATTATCAATTTATTGAGCCACAAGTGTGGACTACATCAGTGTTTCTAGTGAAATAGTTAAATGTTCATTTGCAATTTTTCACGCATTTGCTTGACTGGCCACAAAACAATAGATTCACACTGAGGTCGGAGTGTATAAATCTAGACATTCTCTGTATTTTAAACACTCCAGCCTTGATGTAAATCTATTGTTTTGTGGCCTGTCAAGTGAATCATTGCAGCAAAGGTATTGACATTCAATCTTAGTGTATCATTATTTTTGCTTTACCCCCCCCCTCCCCATTGATGATTTCTTTGAAGCCTAGTGCAGTATTTGTTTTAAATTTCTTTATCAAATTTTTCAATGAGATAATTATTTCCACACAAGTCTGAACAAATAATGAGTGGCAGTCAGTGGCAATGCAAAGTCACAGAGACAAAGTTCTGCTTCTGGTCTGTAGTCCTTTGTTTGTGTAAATCCTTTGATTTTTTCCTTGTCAAAATTAAGCAGCTTTTGGTCCTATCTTGATACCAGGGTCCTGGCCTTACAGATTACCATTGATTGTACACATTATTTGATAAGTAACATATAATGTACTATCAAGAACAGGTTAATATAATCATTGTAATAATTATTTGTTTGTTATTACTTACCAGTCAAAGGAATCCCAGAGAAGCCAAATTTTTCCTTAATGGCTATGACATCACGAACTGTATTCCTAGGACTGAGGACGACCGGATCATTAATGAAACCTTGTTTAAACTTCTTGACTCTTCTAACTTCATTGGCTTGTGCTTCAATACTGCAATTATGATGAATTATGCCTAAAACCATAACATAATTTAAAGATTATGACTCATCAACCATAGTTAACATTATCAGATTTACTCAGTGCTTTCGACCTTGGGCTAGCACTAGTATCTTACAAAGTGAACCAAATACCATCAGAGAAAGTGGTGGGAAGCTTGTTCAAAAGCTAAGGACAAAGACACTTAAAAAAACACAATTTAATAGGGACAATGGTAGAATTTTACCAGAAAACTATTTGCGTTTGTTAAATCCCTAATTATTATTATTTTTTCACCTTTATTTTAGCTCTATATAATTGTAACAGTGCGAGCAGTTGTCTCTCTGTAGTGTTGCACGCGCTTATTGTTACTTTTGTTAAATTACTGTTATTATGATTGTAACGTTTTCATTCCCTGAAGATGACCGGTTTGGTCGAAAGCTCAGAGTAAATCTAATAATGTTAACTATGGTTGATGAGTCGTAATCTTTAAATAACGAATACTACAACCAACAAAGAACTTTTAAATCTAATAATAACATAGCTCAAATGAATTAACAAACACTCAATATTACTGATATATGACAACATAATAACAACCCTTGCATCCCTCCCTACCCCACCCCTGATAGAGGCCTAAAGGGAGTATATCGTCACTACCACTGAGACACTACTGTCACTTTTACAGTGCCAATACAAAAATCATGGCCAGACAGAAATATTTCAGGAATGTTGTTATTCTTTGACCGATCACAGACAGCACTCTAGTGAAACCTAAGCAAAAAGTAAAATTCTGCCTGGGTAAGTCTAAAACATTCCCAAAATATTTCTGCCTGGCTACAGTTTTTGTATTCACACTGTGACTATGGTGGAAATTTAAATGTTGCAATGTTAAAAAAAATGTATTGATTTTGCATGGCTTCTTTATAAATCTTGTAGAGCATGGATTGACCAGAACGTCTGTTAAGGCCACATCATCATTAATGATATATTATCTGTATTATAACCACAGTAGGCTGCTACTGGCAGTATACTGCCTATTTTACCTTTTACCACCAGTTATTTTGTGTCTTACTTAAGGTAGTTCGGGACCCTTGCTACTGCGCAGCCTGCTCGCGCATGTGAAATCAAATTTCTTGTGCGATTAAAAAGAAATTTTTTGTCAGAGCCAAAATATGGTCATTCTTGAACTTTTTAAAAAAAAATAATATCATAGCATTGTATACGGGCCTCAAAAGCAACTAGTGTCCATTCCCGCGCGTGCAAAACATTGAAATCATCTTATTTTCCGCGCGTTTTTTGCTTATAGCTCCAAAATTAGCACGGTGACACCCAATTATTTTTCAATTTTTATATTTGGCATAAATCCAGCTTTAAAATTTTGAAATAAAAAATATATGGTCTTCGAGACTAAAACATGATAATTTTGACTTTTTTGTGGTAAAGTGTACAAAAAATTAATGAAGCTCTTTACTTAAATCTCCGTAAAATATCTCAGTCGATGTCTTTTCCAACGGGTAAATTCATGAGAACTATAGCGAAGGGAGCACTTTGTCAGACTCTTATAGCAAATTTGTGAAAAACTTTCAAATTTGTTCGCAAGAATATTATTTTCAACAAATTTGATGTTACTTCTTATAGTTGAAATGGGGCAAAAATGGGCCTATTACCACCCCCCACAGTTCAAAAACAAGCACGGTGACCCCTATTTTTTATTTCATTTCTGTTTTTTATATGTGTCAGTCCTTATTCAGAAAAAGTTTTAGAAAATTCTATCGGCGGGAAGTGCGGATCCCAAACAACCTTAATAAGAAGACCCACCAAGAAAATGTTTGGTACACAAATGTCTACTTCAATTACTCAGATGCTTATTCAAAAAGATAATAATTAAAACCCCTGAAATATTATTATCATAATGTTGTCAATGATGATTAAAGGGCATATTGTCTGAAACATGAAGCAATATTTTAAAGTAGAGGTGTGAACATTAGCTAAACTGTCCTAAAATGTATCACTTTGAAAAAAGTGATCCATAAATGAAACAAGCACATTCAAAATGTGATTGAGTATGAATCGAAACTGTTAGTAACAGTATGCTCTGTTTTATCTCTAGCCCCCATTTTTACAAAGCTGCTGTGCAATAAGGGAAGATGGGGTCATGTGACCCGTTATTGCAATTCTTCTATTTTAACCTAAGTGACATCAATAAATTTTACCAAAATTATGGGACTGAGGCTATCAGCATGTTATGAAGAAATCTGCAACCAAGGACACATAACCGACTCCAAGGTATGCATAATTATATGAAAGCCGAATTCAATACTTAATGGTTTATTATTCATTCAAAATATTCACAACAAACACAAAATAACAAAAATCAAAGTATATATTGAACTAAATTTTTTACTTGAATTTTAAAATGAAAGCATTTTTGTCTCTGATTTTCTGCTCTTTCTCTGGGTCTAATAATTTTTGATATTGTACTAAAAATGACAATTTTTTTTTTGAATTTTATTTAAAAAAAATTTGTATGTAAATTAATGCACCATATAAAACCACTAAAAGAAAATCACTGGTGTGCACCAATTAAACGTACAGATAACCATCAGACCGCTGCAAAAATTGGTTCAGAAATACCTGTAGGCTCTCGACCAATGCGATGAAAGAAACTGAGTACAATGTATGATAATGTAGATTTACTGGATCGATTTGATCAATCACAAAGAAAGGAATATTTTGAATAAATTATAATACCAATAAATCAATTATTTATTGAATGAGACGAATTATGCAAACTGAGGAGGCAGTCACAGTGCATGACTTTGGCGGATAACGGGTTCCTTAGTTTGCATGATTCGCTATATCATGCTGAGCTTTATCCAATAATTTGTAAATATCATGACGTACGTTTTGTCATCAACATCACTACCGTTATCATTTACCTATTCCGCCATGTAGGGCAAGTGCTATAGCCATCGCTGATTCCGTAACTGTGTCCATAGGAGAACTAACAAACGGTGTTTTGATAGTAATACTCCTAGTCAATGCTGATGAAAGGTCTACGGCGTCTGCAGTAAAGTCTATATATCCGGGTAGAATGATAAAGTCATCATAAGTTAGACCCATGTTTGTGGCGAACATTGAAGTAGCACTCAAGCCATCTTCGGGAACATAACCAGTTTGTCCGCTGATTAAAAAGTTCACTGTAGAAGGTCCACTTGCCGACATTTTTGTAGAAATGCACTGTAAACAACTCAGTTATAGCGCTTGTCAATGAGGTGCAATAAATGAAATTGTATTTTGAGCTGAATCGTGACTTCGATTCTGACACGATCGTTAATCCATAACAACAGCGATCAACAGGTTTTTCTTGACTCAACTCCAATAGCTTTCAAACTTTCAAGCATTGATACTATAAATACTAAAATAGAAACAAACCTGTGGCAGGGCTCGACTGAATTAAATCAATTTTGAGATTATTTGCTACAGAAACCTTAGCATTTTCACCGCAACCAACACACGCGGACTCTATTGCACTGCACATGCGCAATCAACTAATTTATGCAAATAAGGTTTTTCTGTACCGCGGAACAATTACATGGATCACAACTGATATTTTTAAAATTAACCAGTGAGAAAGACAAGTAATTTGATTGGAGACTTTGCACTACTGACTTGCATATATTTTCAGTTTCTTTTTTTAAACAGTTGTTCCAAAATATTCCATTTTACTTTCTGCATGGCTTTTTTAGTGTGCTTTTAAAACATTAAATATATATATATGCGTTTTGGCTAATTTATGGTTTGCCTTTGTTCTGCCTTTTGTGATCAAGGAGAAAATTAAGACCCTCATTTAATAAGAGACAAAAAATCGCTTTAGCTAAAAAACACTCTGTATGTGTTGATGTATTAGTTTTGAATAATTTTATGTTAATAAGTATATTTATGACTGGAGTCACAGTTCCAGCTCGAAATGCTTCAATACACGCCCCTCCCAACCCCTTACAAAAAAAAATGATTAAAAGACATAAATGCATAAATTTACGCAGTTAAAAAAAGTTGTTTTGTGATTTTGGGATGGGAATGAGGAGGGGAGGGGTGGGGGATTATAGCCGGAGGGCTGTTACTGATCCGCTGCCCCTGCAAAATATCTAACTGACTCACCAGCCAAAAGCACCGATGCCGCAATGGGTTTTCTGATTTTGATGAAAAAATGAATTGTGGTCTACCTTCAATACAAACACCACCATATACGGCATAACAAATAAAATGTGTTTGTACTGAAGCTAGACCATAATGCACCATGTTTACTATTTAAGAAATGGTCTCTTCCGACCCGATGTAGCAAGACCGACGGCAGTGAGCACCCATCCGAGCAGGCCACATTCCACTGAGCTAGCAAACTAGTTGGCTCGGTGTATAAGCACCGATTGTATTGCTTGATAATTATATTGCCGATGCTGATGATAGTGATGATGGTGGTGATGATAGCATTGATAGTGGTGATGCTAGCATTGATGGTAGTGATGATAGCAGTGATGGTGGTGATGATAGCATTGATGGTAGTGATGATAGCATTGATAGTGGTGATGACAGCATTGATAGTGGTGATGATCAGCATTGATGGTGGTGATGATGGTAGTGATGATAACAGTGTTGGTAGTGATGATAGCATTGATGGTAGTGATGATAGCATTGATAGTGGGGATGATAGCATTGATAGTGGTGATAGTAGCATTGATGGTGGTGATGATGGTAGTGATGATAACAGTGTTGGTAGTGATGATAGCATTGATGGTAGTGATGATAGCATTGATGGTGGTGATGATAGCAGTGATGGTGGTGATGATGGTAATGATGATAGCAGTGATGGTAGTGATGGTGCCTTTCGTTGATGACAGACTCAGATGATGGTGGTGATTATAGTGGTGACAATGGTGGTAGCGAACATCGCTTGATCTATACCAAAATAAATTCTGCTATTTTTATTTCATTTCAATATTATATGCTGTACAACTCAATTTATGCGACATACGTATACAATTTATTCTGGGGGATCTCCATTTTCATTTCCAAGTTTCTGAGTGTCATCAGTCCGTTCAAGATCATCTTTTGTCTGTTTTGCTTTCAGTTTGTCTACTATATGCCGCAATGGTTGCTCTGGTCTATTATAAACAATATCAGCTGCAAGGCTCTATAAATATAAATAATATTGATAAAAATAATAAATATTTATAGAGCGCTTATACAAATATGCTCAAATATGCGATGTGAACTTAAAAAACGTTTACGTATAATGAACAATTAAACAAATTAAAAGCTACTTAAAAAAATATATATAGATGGGATGTGACACACAAATTTAAATGGGTTGAGTCGGTGTTTCTAGAGAAACAGTCGTAAATGATACATGTGATGTAATTTGGAAATTGTAAAGCGTCATGACATTGCTAGCACTTACTAAACGCAGATCCTGGCAATTTAGTAAAGCTACAAAAGACACAAACCAGTAATGAGAACTTGTTTGACAAGTTCAAGAGTTAATCGCATCCGTTTAACTACAAGGGCGCAGCGTCGTCCTTTTTTCGGGTACGCACAAGTGCATAGATCCAAAAAAACTCAAATAAACTGAACAAAAAATACAGCGTTCTTGGTGTCGAGCTTAGATTCAATTTTACAATTTGATCAAAGTGTTTTTTTTTTCATCACAAAAGTCTTGGTTGCGTACAAATAAATTTGGTTCCTTAAAATATATTAAAATCTGTTAGGCCCAAAGATATTATTGAGATCGATGCTTCAGTCTACCTCTTAGCGATATGACGAGCATCCCCCGACATTGTTTCATGTAGCCCCATCCCCTTTCCTCCGGGTATTATGACCACATCTAACAATATGTTATAGCATACCTGAAATAGCCTTAATATAGCGTGTTGCTCTAAGTATTTCACGGATTTAAGAAAAGGATTTTCTTCAGTCCGTCCATCCTTTTCTCCCTGTTCCTCATCCCTATTTTCCGGATCCCTATCGAAAGCATCCTTTGCTGGTTCGATAGGAATCGAGTCTCTTCGAAAGACATCTACATCACTTTTATGTTGAGATAGATTAGCGGTTGACAGTTCGTCATTAATATCGACATCTTGTATAATGTTGTCGGGCGAATCAGATATGCTTTCGATGTCTTCTGCTCGTGTACTTCCTATTAAATAACAACAAAAAAACATTGCTGACTAACGGCGACTACTTGCAAAATGACTTTAAACAAGCTGAATACAACTTTATCGTACATTAAATATATCAGATATCGTTATCAAAACTATGATAGGCGAGCGCTAGATATACTGTGGTATATTCTATATGTGATTTTAAACTGTTGCTCATTTGCATTTTACTGTAACTAAAAATGTCTATGTCTAAATGTCATTTTACTGTAATATCTCTCTAGCAATTCAAAACGAAACTAACACTACTTCATAAAAAATCGTATAATTTGGTTCAGCAAAAGCCATACATACTATGTTACTTCGTTCGACAGTACGTGAATTGGGTAATAAATACACGATCACCTACCTATCGTAGAACTGGACAGTGAAATCAAGCTATGCACGTCATCTGCAATATAATCGCTCATTATCACCACACGACTCGTTATACTCGTTTACAACTCAATAACTAGATAATGACGGCCAATAATCGAAAAGCTTCAATCAATGTAGACCATATATTAAGTATTAATATTCGGTGAGAAAGTCGTTGTACTTTATATTTTGATTTTCAAGACAATAAGGTGAGATTAATTTTTCGGGTCAATGAGTTAGCGGTTGTCATGGTAATCATATGACTCTTTGTTCAGGGTATAGAAGTGTTTTGGGGTGGGGAGGGACAGGGTACTTACAATGTAAACGTTTATAAACGTATTTTAAAATTAATGAATTTCCATATCGTCACATCTATTAGAATATTCCACTATTGTCATTATTGCGAAAATTTTAGAAATATCACTTCAACATTTTTTAGTTATTGGTTACTTATTTGATGAAGTCCCTGCAGAGACGATTGGGTAAAGGCCGATACACACTAGGCGACAAGTCGCAGCGACTTGTCGTCACGACATGTCGCCTCAGTGTGCATTGGTTCAATATTTGTCGCCAATACATCTGATTTTGTCGCTGCGACAATTTCCGCCAAAAATACCTAGTACACACGGGGGGAAATTGTCGCTACGACCTATCGCGGGAACAAGTCGCTGCGACTTGTCGCCTCGTGTGTGCCGGCCTTAAGACTAGCAGAGCGCAAACAATATATCCCTGAAACACAAATTACTAAATAGTACAAAATAGTGCAAATTAAACAAAAGAAAACAATAGAATTTGCATAAAATAGCACTATTTAGTATTACTACATGGCTGTGCTCCTGTTTATCTTCAAGACTTGATTGAAAGATACTCTCCGTCACGTAAACTTCGTTCGTCGTCCCATTTGTCATTGTCTGTTAAGTCATATAATTTAAAGTCTTGTGGTTATCGTTCGTTTTCTGTTGCTGCCCCACTGTTTTGGAACTCTCTACCTGAAACCATCAGGGACTGTACATCGCTTGACTCCTTTAAATGCAACCTTAAAACTTATTTATTTAAATGTGCTTATAATTTGTAATTTTTCCCTTTATTTTATGCGCCTAGATCTGACCTGCTATAGGCGCTATATAAATTGTAATTATTATTATTATTATTATTACTAATGTTTGCACTCTACTCTATAGGCCGGCACACACTAGGCGACAAGTCGCAGCGACTTGTCCCCACGACATGTCGCCTCAGTGTGCACTTAAATCACTTTTACAATTTTTAATAATATTTAAACGTTGATTACTTGCTTAACTGCGCATTTTTCATTCATCCATTTTTTTTAATTCTTTCAAACATTGTTTAAATATTTGCATATTGTTTGCCTAAATGCTCATTGCTTATTTGTTTGTGTATTGTTATTATATTTCTTCAATTTTTTTGTGTTTTGACATGAAAGGTAAATCTGTCATCAATGTGGGACAATCTACTATTTGTTTGTTCTGCTGTGTTTACTTTCAAGTACTATTTTTTGTGTTGCGCATGTGTGTCCTTACATAGCTAAGTACTACAGTATATTCTCTCCCACATGGATTGGCCGTAAAAAGGTTAGAGTTATAAGAGAGGTGTTGCTATGTTGAAAATTGGTAGATCGCAGGGAAGCGGGGCGTGGAATTAGCCATCCATGTTCTAGGGGCCGGCTTATTTCTCCCTCACTGACCTGGTTCGCTGGGTTAGCCTTGTTAGCTTGGTCTGCCATTAGGGATAGTGCGGTTGTTGTCGAAATCTTCGGCCTATACGTAAGCGCTGCAAAGCCGCCATGCGACGCTTCAGCTCTATATGTGTCTGGAGGCATGGTCCAATTTTGTTTTTGCATGTTTAATTTTTTTTGCTTTTAACCCGGTAGTTGAGCATTAAAAAATATTTTCCCTAGCAAAATTGATGATTCTTTATTTTAGTTGTCTTTTTTTTTAAATCTTGCTTTGAAGTCCTTTGAAAAATCTTTTTTTCATTAGATAACTTTTATGTTATACTAGCTCTAGAAAGAACATTACGTATAAATCTACTTCTTCATGCAAGGTAATTCTATTATCAATGTGGGACAACCTAAGATCTTATCCCAAGGTAATTCTATCATCAATGTGGGACAACCTAAGATCTTATTTCAAGGTGATTCTATTATCAATGTGGGACAACCTAAGATCTTATCCCAAGGTAATTCTATCATCAATATGGGACAACCTAAGAACTTATTTCAAAGTGATTCTATTATCAATGTGGGACAACCTAAGATCTTATTCCAAGGTAATTCTATCATCAATGTGGTATGCTTATACACCTAAATGTACGGGAATATATAGAGGTCGAAAATGTGGTTTTCAAAATAATAAAATAAATCAGTAAATTACAATATTTTTCGCGCGATTAATTGGCTGAAAACCGTGGTTGGTAGGATGACAAACCCATGGAAACGCTGTCAGTGGATGGAGTTGACCGGTTTGCAAAAGTTAGACGTTTTTCTCAAGAAAAAAAATGGAAATTAAAAAATGTAAGTAGCTTAATGCAATATATGCTGCCACAAAACGTTTGTATTGACTTTGACTTTAGACTTTAGTTTATTTTGCACTATTTGTTTATGTATATAATTTACAAGTTTTTGTTATTATGTAAGTTATATACAAGATATAGCAATGATATATTAAATAGTTATATACAATTGTGCATAGTGGCCGAAATTAAATAGCTTATAGCTTTCGAGTGGACCACTATAACTTCTAATGTTAGTTGATTATTAATACAGTCAGCTAATTAAAGTTAGCAAAATACTGTTCTTGTTCGTAGTCGTCGGAAATGCTCAGACTTTGAAGTTGGCAAAGTTTTGGTCAAGCAAACTAATGTTTTCTCGTTGTTTTCTCACAATAACACACCAAAAAAATCAACTTTATAAATGTCATTTTTGTCTTTGTTTTGAAATGAGATCGTTTTGGTCCAATTTTACGAGTTTGGATTTAGCCAGATTACTTGCAATCCTTTTTTGGCGGCTTTGGTTGCTTAGGGTTAGGGTTAGGGTTGGGTTTGAGGTTGGGGTTGGGGTTGGGGTTGGGGTTGGGGTTGGGGTTGGGGTTGGGGTTGGGGTTGGGGTTGGGTTTGGGGTTGGGGTTCGGGTTCGGGTTCGGGTTCGGGTTAGGATCGGTTTTCTTATTTTTTTAACAAGAAATATAGTTCTTTACGATTTTTATGATTTTTTCAATCCCTGCAAGTCTAAATATCTTTCTCAATGTGGCACATCTTTCAAAGGGGTTAAGGTGCTATTCTCATTCACATCGACGTAAATCTATCGCTTAATTTGCTAGCATGTCCAAAACACACATTCCATCGCTCAAACAATCAAATCCTCCTAAGCGCTTTTTTTTTAACTTCTTTTTTTAGTTTTTTGCTCTGTTAAATGCAAATTAAGGTCATTTTTTGTTGGGAAATTTTCAACTGTTGAAACTTGCATGAATTGATATGAAACAGACAACGCCACAGCAAAAATAAAACTGTATAGTTGACTTTGCACAATTCTTATTCATTAAAGTTATATTCAAGCTGACATCTTCAACAAAAGTGTGACTGACACTCGTGAAAATACTTACGTAGCGCAACAAACGCTAGCCGGGGTTTTTCCGCACAAAACATTTCTGGTCTAGAATACAACTTTGTATGAAAGCAAGAAAGTAGCTCTGCGTCTTTTGCTATTTTGACGTTTGTCGAGAGAGTCTTGCAGTGATTGTTGCAGTTATTGCGTGAAAAGCAAACATGTTGTCATTGAAAAAAAAAACTTGACAAAGTGATTTGCTAACGCTTTGTGCTGACATGTTTCGAACAACTCCACAGGAAGCCTGTTGACGCTTGCATGAAGTGAAGTTTCTGGATGAAAGCCACTACTTTTTGATGATACTAAGTGCTCAGGAAGTCCAAAAATGTCAACGTACAGTTTGTTGAATCTTTACGACGAACTGTAAACAAGTAAAAATTCGACAAGTCTTGGAGCCATTGTAGGTATTTCATTGCTAGTTTGCAAACACCATGAGGTTTGAGTGGATGGTCAGGAATGCAAAGTGAGGTTTGGAACACGATTAAAGGCAAGCAATTGTAAGCGAGTTGTATAATTTTTTAAATTTTATTGATACTTTAAAGCCCGGAGGGGGGGGGGGGGACTACCCTATATTGACTATACGGGGATGATCCGCTGAACAGGGTATGGTTTTTCGACCTTGGTGTCATGAACAGGGTATCCAATTCTACTATATTTCCGATTCAATCCAAACTTCCTGTCATACTCAGGGCCCAAAAAAATGAGAGAAATTATTTTGCATTCAGGAAATCGGCATGAATAAGATCGTTGACTTTAAAAAAAGAAAAGAGCAGCACGTGTGTCTGAATTGATATATTTATACAAGTCATATCATGTTCGTAAACAATTGTAATTTGTCATAAACAGGGTATGGAAGTTAGGTATTTTTTGTCATAAACAGGGTAACCCCTACAAGACACAAAAAGCGCAACGAATTGATTCGAATCTGCCATGGCTCTAGTCTAAGTGGAAAAGTCTCCACTCCCTGCCGCAGTTGTTATGAATTTCCCATGACTCTTTGCTATCATATAACCATGATTGAGGTTCAGAGCTGGACAAAAGTTAACTATTTCCAAATAGAATAACATATATAACCCAATTGAAAAAAAGAATGATGAAAAAATCTAGTCGAAACAAAGAAATGATGAAATACAGAAATAGATGTAAAAATATGAATCCATTTGATAATGAACAACACTGCAGCAATAGTGTAAAGACTAATGCAGCTAATGATTATCAAAAGTAAAAATGAAAAAAACAACATCAACAACAACAAATTAAAAAGTAAAATGAATGTTATTTTTTTCTTGTGAATGTGTTATTTGTTAACAAATTGACTATCAAAATGTTCTCGCTACTTTCACTGGGTTTATGTATCTTCAGCAGTTGCTGTTTGCTTTACTTCAAGTCACGCCTTAATTTCCACAAAAAAAGGATTGTTCTCGATGTCGATAGTAGTATAAAAATCAAGTTACAAACACGAAGTCCCAGGGTAGACCGGGACGCTTTGCGCGCATCGACTGCTTTGCAGACAATGGTGAAAATTCAATGATTTGAGCTGTTTGATTATAATTTATTTTTATCGTTTATCCCCATGAATGTTAACATAATGCACTGCTCTCATTTCATAGAATGACTATCACTGACTTAGCGATGTGCGAGTCATATTTTAACTACTGAGCTACTCGGAAAGAACCTTTCGAGATATTTGTCGGGTTATAGTAAATATCGAGCTAAATGGCTAGTAGAAAGAATAAACAAAGACTTCACTTGACGTGGTTAGTCAGACTCGACTTATGTAGCCCGTTTTAGTTTTGTGGAGTACTCCAAATAATCTTTTTCGCTACAGTTAGACGCAATACTTTCCAGGGAATTCTCATTGTCATCCTCCATAAGCTATAAGCTACAAGCATGAGGCCCAGTTAGGAGGGGTATTGAGATCCCGCATCCCCTAAATATGTAACGTAAATATCCCGTATACCCTTAACTTTGAGACTTGGTATCCCTCAAAACTGACCACATACAACTTCGTTCAAGCGTGTTGTGGAGCTTTTGCCCAGTGCCTTTACGCGGAAAAGCACAGGCATCCCGAACTGGAAATACGCTGTAAAGATAACAATATCTAGGTTCTTGTTGGTATTCAGAAACCGCTGTACATGTAACAGTTGAATCACCATAAATTCATTTATTCAAGTTATTTCTACGTCTGGTTTTCGTATTTTTGAGTAGCCAGCTTTGTTCAGACGGCCGGAATACAATCTATGTGCCGTATACCTAATCCACATAATTGTTTGTCAAGATCCCTTATACCCCTAAATTTTAGTGTAAGTATCCCGTCTCGCTCTAAGTTTTTCGTCCAATATAACGTATCCCCAAAACCCCTAACTGGGCCTCAAGTATTCACGGCGTGATAATCAACATCTCACGTTAATGATTGAATGATTTTATTTCCATAATTAGTTGTTTAGCTCACAAGAAAACTGATATATCTTAAAAGGTCGACGAAAATACTCACCAGCGGGAATCTGACAGCTTTGCAATCTTCCACCGCCTCTTTTACCTAAGTTCCAGGAACACTGGATTTCAATCGATTCATCGTTATAGCTTTATATGTCGACACAAAAAAACCTTTTCTCATTGTTTTGATATCTTGTCGCATTTATGAGTTATTACCGATTTATGCCAAAAAATGTTAAAAATGACGTATTTCAACGTCAAAAACGAACATTTTTTTTTCAAAAAAATGCGTTATTCAAAACAATGAGACGCTGTTTTTGACATAGGACTTTCCTCTTTACAAAAATGTCATTTGTTAATTTGTGAAAATTTGTTGAAATAATTTTATGCTATTGCAATCTCCATTTATTAAGCTTTAAGAAAATGCATGCTTTTATATATTAGTAACTATAATAGTTCGCGCGATATAAGACGTTTTGTGGACATGGGTTTTTAGGCCCCCTGATACCTTAATATAAAAAGAGGACACTCCAATGCAGATGCCGTTATATACATATAAAAAATACTACTGAAGCGGTAACAAAAAGTTGTCTTCTAGAGAAGCAGACATAATTTAATTGTTAATGGAAAAAAAATGTTGTAGACGTCACATTTAGTCTCCATAACTTGGTTGGAAATGATGCAATGGATTACAAAATAACTGTATTTAGATCTGAGCAGGAGGGAGGGGGTGACTCTATTGTATGCAAATGAGCCGTTGTCCAGACTCATCGCTACCACCAACAAATCACGCTACGCTTGACTGGCTTCTAGTAAACAGTATCGTGTAGTCGCCATTGTCGCCTAGCTTCACCTTTGAAATTGGTTCAAAAGCAAGGTCAAGGAGGCTATCGTGGTTAAATTAATTGTGAGCGTGTCTTTCTTGGATAGTCTTGTGTTAGTAGAGTGCAATTAATTTCCTATTGAAACTGTTTATTGTGATTTTTAGTCTGTTTTACTTTCGCGGGACGTTCTCGGGATCAAAAGTTTTAGTTCGGGACGCGCTAAATCTCTTCAGAAAAATTGTAATTTCTCTCTCAAAAACTAAACAGATTTACTTCCAAATAGGACGTTTTATAAAGCAGTCCCTAAGGATTAATTTAGAGTATTTTTCATCAAGGACCAGTCTCTGGTTCTTCTCATCAATCCTTTTTTGTGTCATTCATCCTTCACAGCACGTGAATCCCTACATACTTCTTCGGTTCGACAGTACCGGTTTCGCGCCATCTTTTCACCTCACTATATATGGTGAAGTGATTTTGGGACTTATTGTACATTTTATTTTTTTTTTGCAGTTGGTGAAAATTGCTTAAATATTATTAATTGCACTTGATCTAACACACTAACATCACAATTCAAGTTGTTTACTGCTTGTTCAATTGATTTAAAAGTTGCTAAAAAGTTGCCATATAATTTGTAAAATTGCTGCCGATTATAATTTTTGTAAATTACACTCATTTTTACTATGCAGAATAACCTTTCGTTTCCCAGAATAATACTGTGTTTTTATTTCTTTCTATTATATGATTCTCATTTTGATTTTGTGATCTCATTATTTTCTGTTTTTTTATGATGTTGTACATCTATCTTTGTATTTGATACAATGTCATTTTTTAATTGCAATTATTTGCATGTTGCTAAGAAGCTACTGCCTTCTTCCCAAAAGATCGATTGTTCAGAAAAATGTATTTAATTTTAACAAGCATTTTGTCAAAATGAAAGGAAAATTTGCATGTTTTCTCAATAGCATGAAATTAATGCTTTCGATAGTTGCTGTGATCTCTATTTAATTCAAAAAGAGCTTGTTTTCTAATATTTCAAAAATAGCTTTGTCTAATGTATTTCCAAGAATGTGGCACTACTTTCTATTTTTCATAATTTTTATTGAATTTCCATGGAATATTTTTTATCAAAATGGCTACTTTCCAGTAAGTACACAAATGTACATTACTTTTATCAACATTATATATGGAGCTTTATTTCCATGTCAACTTATTGTTAACACTGTGATAACCATTTTAGAACCAGTTTATGATGTCCTCCTCAACAACCACTCTCGCCAAAGATTTTCTTTGTCTGCTTTTGTACAAGGCAAGAATTGTACTATAATTTCCACTTTATTATCTTTACTTTCACTTTGCTTTTTTTATGCGATATTGATAATTCTGTCAAACAATTGTTCACAATTCTTTTTTAATTACCACACCCCTATTTACATACTGATTGTCATGTGCTCATTATTGCTGCTAGTTGTCCACACTCCTTTTTTTTTAGTAGTTTTTTAGTGCTCAATCTGATTTTTGGTAATGCAGTAATACATGATACTAGACCACCAAATAGCACAGACTCAAATATTTGTTGGGCATTACTATATCTTATTCAAGGAATACTTATGCGGTACCCATGTATTAAAAATGTTGACATTCACCACCCTGGATTTTTCATGGGAAACTTATTCAAACTTCTCCCTTTTAATACCTTTTCAAAACAAGTGGATGTTGTTGACACATCACACAACCTGCACAGATTCACATTTGCCCCATATCCAACAGTGTCTGATTTGCATGTGCAAATTAGTTTAAAACTAAAGATATCAAAACGTTATTACTGGCTTGCTTGTGTCAGCAAACCTTTACATGAGCAAATATCTTTGAATTCTGTGTTGGGGTTGGTATTAATGAATGGAAGGATTTTTGGTGGAAATAACTGTTGTATTAAGAATTGCAATAGAGAAAGCTGGTTCTAGAAAATTTGAGAGCATGATTGGTGTGTATGAGCTGGCATGCAGCCCTTTTTTATTACAACAGATTAGATATTATTAAAGAATTGAGGGTTTGTGATAGACATTATGGAAGCCTTTCTAGTCGAGGACACAAGCCACCTAAAGGCAAAAGTGCTGCCAAATCTTGTAGTGATGCTCAACTTGGAGTCTTAAGAATAACACCCTGTATTGTCAACTGCTCAAAATGCAAGAACCATGTGGTCATATCCAACAATGATGCCTGTAAAAAACACAAAATATTTTTATTTGGGAAACTATTTTCAGTAGCTTGTAATTTTCTTGATGAACTCTCTCATAAAGGTCAAATATGATACAAATACAATGCAATGCAATACAATAATCTTGTAATTGAAGGGTTCAGAGCGAAAACGGCGTAAGTGCATTTTAGGATAATTTTTTCGAATTTTCGAATTGTCATCAAATCAATCAAAAAAAGGCATCTAACAATTCAATTTGGTCTAAAAACAAACATCTTCTATTTTTTTCCGAAGAAATTGTCAGAAAAATGACATTTTTTGGCGATTTTAAGGATATTTTTGAGTCGTACAAACCTTATGCTCGTCTAGGGTAGTTTCTTTTTGGCTTCGATCAAGACTCCTGTGTTTTTGTGTTACTGGGGAGGCATGAAACTGGTAAACATGTTTAACACGTTTGAAACTGGTTTTCAGTCTAATCGGGACTTCGACAAAGTCGCATCATTTGCGATTTTGTCGTTGTTTTTTGCTATTATTTTGCCTCTAAACGCTTCTGGAAAAGCATCATTAAGCTTTCTAGTTGTGATGAGTCTACTGTTTGAAAGAAATCAAGCAGGTGAGATGATTTCGAGTAAAAATTAGGGTTTTTTTCGCACTCGTGAATCTTGGCGACCGTTGAAGAAATCATCACTTAAAGACTGTTTTAGAGGCAAATTCTCGGACTGCCGCGGGTATTTTTGCAAGTTTTGGCGATCAAAGAACACAACAAGCCTGAAAATTCGGCAGAATTCCGAGGTAGCGTTAGACTTATAAAAAAAACTTGAAATGGGGGGAGGCTATGACGGCTGCCGAAAATTTGGTTGATTTCCCAGAATGCATTGCAGTGGTATTTTTGTCAAAACACGTGTAGTTCAAAATAGGCATGTTCGTAGTGATTTAGCGGTGTAAGTAGAATGAAGTAAAACTTGAAAAACTTGCATAAGATTAGAAGAAGGACCGAATTTTCTTAGGATATTAAACTTTTTGCTCGAAGGCCAAGTTTTTAGCCAAAAAATACATATATATTAATAGGTTTATTTGTCCGCATGAACACTGATGTCGAGATTACTAAATAGCGCTTATTAAACAAAAAAAAAAAAAAACAAAAAAAAAAAAAAAAAAAAATAGAATTAGCATAAAATAGCACTATTTAGTGGTATTTTTTTAGTGCGCGCACTCTATGATTTGTACTTATGCATATTCACTCGGCTATTTTTATCGTCCTATACAAATTTGTGCTTTTCACGCAAGAGTGAACGGTTGTCAAGCAAAGCGAAAGCGTAACTACGGGCCGAATTACACCTTTTTCGGACAAGTTCTTCGGAAAAAAATAGAAGATGTTTATTTTTAGACCAAAATAAGTCATTAGATGCCTTTTTTGATTGATTTGGTGACAATTTGAAAATTCGAAAAAATTATCCTAAAATGCACTTACGCCGTTTTCGCTCTGAACCCTTCAATAGTCACAGTATTGTCACGCTCTGACTATGACGTCACGGTCAGAGCGTGACAATACTGTGACTATATTATAGTCACAGTATTGTCACGCTCTGACTATGACGTCACGGTCAGAGCGTGACAATACTGTGACTATAATTATAGTCACAGTATTGTCACGCTCTGACTATGACGTCACGGTCAGAGCGTGACAATACTGTGACTATTGAAGGGTTCAGAGCGAAAACGGCGTAAGTGCATTTTAGGATAATTTTTTCGAATTTTCGAATTGTCATCAAATCAATCAAAAAAAGGCATCTAACAATTCAATTTGGTCTAAAAACAAACATCTTCTATTTTTTTCCGAAGAAATTGTCAGAAAAATGACATTTTTTGGCGATTTTAAGGATATTTTTGAGTCGTACAAACCTTATGCTCGTCTAGGGTAGTTTCTTTTTGGCTTCGATCAAGACTCCTGTGTTTTTGTGTTACTGGGGAGGCATGAAACTGGTAAACATGTTTAACACGTTTGAAACTGGTTTTCAGTCTAATCGGGACTTCGACAAAGTCGCATCATTTGCGATTTTGTCGTTGTTTTTTGCTATTATTTTGCCTCTAAACGCTTCTGGAAAAGCATCATTAAGCTTTCTAGTTGTGATGAGTCTACTGTTTGAAAGAAATCAAGCAGGTGAGATGATTTCGAGTAAAAATTAGGGTTTTTTTCGCACTCGTGAATCTTGGCGACCGTTGAAGAAATCATCACTTAAAGACTGTTTTAGAGGCAAATTCTCGGACTGCCGCGGGTATTTTTGCAAGTTTTGGCGATCAAAGAACACAACAAGCCTGAAAATTCGGCAGAATTCCGAGGTAGCGTTAGACTTATAAAAAAAACTTGAAATGGGGGGAGGCTATGACGGCTGCCGAAAATTTGGTTGATTTCCCAGAATGCATTGCAGTGGTATTTTTGTCAAAACACGTGTAGTTCAAAATAGGCATGTTCGTAGTGATTTAGCGGTGTAAGTAGAATGAAGTAAAACTTGAAAAACTTGCATAAGATTAGAAGAAGGACCGAATTTTCTTAGGATATTAAACTTTTTGCTCGAAGGCCAAGTTTTTAGCCAAAAAATACATATATATTAATAGGTTTATTTGTCCGCATGAACACTGATGTCGAGATTACTAAATAGCGCTTATTAAACAAAAAAAAAAAAAAACAAAAAAAAAAAAAAAAAAAAATAGAATTAGCATAAAATAGCACTATTTAGTGGTATTTTTTTAGTGCGCGCACTCTATGATTTGTACTTATGCATATTCACTCGGCTATTTTTATCGTCCTATACAAATTTGTGCTTTTCACGCAAGAGTGAACGGTTGTCAAGCAAAGCGAAAGCGTAACTACGGGCCGAATTACACCTTTTTCGGACAAGTTCTTCGGAAAAAAATAGAAGATGTTTATTTTTAGACCAAAATAAGTCATTAGATGCCTTTTTTGATTGATTTGGTGACAATTTGAAAATTCGAAAAAATTATCCTAAAATGCACTTACGCCGTTTTCGCTCTGAACCCTTCAATAGTCACAGTATTGTCACGCTCTGACTATGACGTCACGGTCAGAGCGTGACAATACTGTGACTATATTATAGTCACAGTATTGTCACGCTCTGACTATGACGTCACGGTCAGAGCGTGACAATACTGTGACTATAATTATAGTCACAGTATTGTCACGCTCTGACTATGACGTCACGGTCAGAGCGTGACAATACTGTGACTATTGAAGGGTTCAGAGCGAAAACGGCGTAAGTGCATTTTAGGATAATTTTTTCGAATTTTCGAATTGTCATCAAATCAATCAAAAAAAGGCATCTAACAATTCAATTTGGTCTAAAAACAAACATCTTCTATTTTTTTCCGAAGAAATTGTCAGAAAAATGACATTTTTTGGCGATTTTAAGGATATTTTTGAGTCGTACAAACCTTATGCTCGTCTAGGGTAGTTTCTTTTTGGCTTCGATCAAGACTCCTGTGTTTTTGTGTTACTGGGGAGGCATGAAACTGGTAAACATGTTTAACACGTTTGAAACTGGTTTTCAGTCTAATCGGGACTTCGACAAAGTCGCATCATTTGCGATTTTGTCGTTGTTTTTTGCTATTATTTTGCCTCTAAACGCTTCTGGAAAAGCATCATTAAGCTTTCTAGTTGTGATGAGTCTACTGTTTGAAAGAAATCAAGCAGGTGAGATGATTTCGAGTAAAAATTAGGGTTTTTTTCGCACTCGTGAATCTTGGCGACCGTTGAAGAAATCATCACTTAAAGACTGTTTTAGAGGCAAATTCTCGGACTGCCGCGGGTATTTTTGCAAGTTTTGGCGATCAAAGAACACAACAAGCCTGAAAATTCGGCAGAATTCCGAGGTAGCGTTAGACTTATAAAAAAAACTTGAAATGGGGGGAGGCTATGACGGCTGCCGAAAATTTGGTTGATTTCCCAGAATGCATTGCAGTGGTATTTTTGTCAAAACACGTGTAGTTCAAAATAGGCATGTTCGTAGTGATTTAGCGGTGTAAGTAGAATGAAGTAAAACTTGAAAAACTTGCATAAGATTAGAAGAAGGACCGAATTTTCTTAGGATATTAAACTTTTTGCTCGAAGGCCAAGTTTTTAGCCAAAAAATACATATATATTAATAGGTTTATTTGTCCGCATGAACACTGATGTCGAGATTACTAAATAGCGCTTATTAAACAAAAAAAAAAAAAAACAAAAAAAAAAAAAAAAAAAAATAGAATTAGCATAAAATAGCACTATTTAGTGGTATTTTTTTAGTGCGCGCACTCTATGATTTGTACTTATGCATATTCACTCGGCTATTTTTATCGTCCTATACAAATTTGTGCTTTTCACGCAAGAGTGAACGGTTGTCAAGCAAAGCGAAAGCGTAACTACGGGCCGAATTACACCTTTTTCGGACAAGTTCTTCGGAAAAAAATAGAAGATGTTTATTTTTAGACCAAAATAAGTCATTAGATGCCTTTTTTGATTGATTTGGTGACAATTTGAAAATTCGAAAAAATTATCCTAAAATGCACTTACGCCGTTTTCGCTCTGAACCCTTCAATAGTCACAGTATTGTCACGCTCTGACTATGACGTCACGGTCAGAGCGTGACAATACTGTGACTATATTATAGTCACAGTATTGTCACGCTCTGACTATGACGTCACGGTCAGAGCGTGACAATACTGTGACTATAATTATAGTCACAGTATTGTCACGCTCTGACTATGACGTCACGGTCAGAGCGTGACAATACTGTGACTATTGAAGGGTTCAGAGCGAAAACGGCGTAAGTGCATTTTAGGATAATTTTTTCGAATTTTCGAATTGTCATCAAATCAATCAAAAAAAGGCATCTAACAATTCAATTTGGTCTAAAAACAAACATCTTCTATTTTTTTCCGAAGAAATTGTCAGAAAAATGACATTTTTTGGCGATTTTAAGGATATTTTTGAGTCGTACAAACCTTATGCTCGTCTAGGGTAGTTTCTTTTTGGCTTCGATCAAGACTCCTGTGTTTTTGTGTTACTGGGGAGGCATGAAACTGGTAAACATGTTTAACACGTTTGAAACTGGTTTTCAGTCTAATCGGGACTTCGACAAAGTCGCATCATTTGCGATTTTGTCGTTGTTTTTTGCTATTATTTTGCCTCTAAACGCTTCTGGAAAAGCATCATTAAGCTTTCTAGTTGTGATGAGTCTACTGTTTGAAAGAAATCAAGCAGGTGAGATGATTTCGAGTAAAAATTAGGGTTTTTTTCGCACTCGTGAATCTTGGCGACCGTTGAAGAAATCATCACTTAAAGACTGTTTTAGAGGCAAATTCTCGGACTGCCGCGGGTATTTTTGCAAGTTTTGGCGATCAAAGAACACAACAAGCCTGAAAATTCGGCAGAATTCCGAGGTAGCGTTAGACTTATAAAAAAAACTTGAAATGGGGGGAGGCTATGACGGCTGCCGAAAATTTGGTTGATTTCCCAGAATGCATTGCAGTGGTATTTTTGTCAAAACACGTGTAGTTCAAAATAGGCATGTTCGTAGTGATTTAGCGGTGTAAGTAGAATGAAGTAAAACTTGAAAAACTTGCATAAGATTAGAAGAAGGACCGAATTTTCTTAGGATATTAAACTTTTTGCTCGAAGGCCAAGTTTTTAGCCAAAAAATACATATATATTAATAGGTTTATTTGTCCGCATGAACACTGATGTCGAGATTACTAAATAGCGCTTATTAAACAAAAAAAAAAAAAAACAAAAAAAAAAAAAAAAAAAAATAGAATTAGCATAAAATAGCACTATTTAGTGGTATTTTTTTAGTGCGCGCACTCTATGATTTGTACTTATGCATATTCACTCGGCTATTTTTATCGTCCTATACAAATTTGTGCTTTTCACGCAAGAGTGAACGGTTGTCAAGCAAAGCGAAAGCGTAACTACGGGCCGAATTACACCTTTTTCGGACAAGTTCTTCGGAAAAAAATAGAAGATGTTTATTTTTAGACCAAAATAAGTCATTAGATGCCTTTTTTGATTGATTTGGTGACAATTTGAAAATTCAAAAAAATTATCCTAAAATGCACTTACGCCGTTTTCGCTCTGAACCCTTCAATAGTCACAGTATTGTCACGCTCTGACTATGACGTCACGGTCAGAGCGTGACAATACTGTGACTATATTATAGTCACAGTATTGTCACGCTCTGACTATGACGTCACGGTCAGAGCGTGACAATACTGTGACTATAATTATAGTCACAGTATTGTCACGCTCTGACTATGACGTCACGGTCAGAGCGTGACAATACTGTGACTATTGAAGGGTTCAGAGCGAAAACGGCGTAAGTGCATTTTAGGATAATTTTTTCGAATTTTCAAATTGTCATCAAATCAATCAAAAAAAGGCATCTAACAATTCAATTTGGTCTAAAAACAAACATCTTCTATTTTTTTCCGAAGAAATTGTCAGAAAAATGACATTTTTTGGCGATTTTAAGGATATTTTTGAGTCGTACAAACCTTATGCTCGTCTAGGGTAGTTTCTTTTTGGCTTCGATCAAGACTCCTGTGTTTTTGTGTTACTGGGGAGGCATGAAACTGGTAAACATGTTTAACACGTTTGAAACTGGTTTTCAGTCTAATCGGGACTTCGACAAAGTCGCATCATTTGCGATTTTGTCGTTGTTTTTTGCTATTATTTTGCCTCTAAACGCTTCTGGAAAAGCATCATTAAGCTTTCTAGTTGTGATGAGTCTACTGTTTGAAAGAAATCAAGCAGGTGAGATGATTTCGAGTAAAAATTAGGGTTTTTTTCGCACTCGTGAATCTTGGCGACCGTTGAAGAAATCATCACTTAAAGACTGTTTTAGAGGCAAATTCTCGGACTGCCGCGGGTATTTTTGCAAGTTTTGGCGATCAAAGAACACAACAAGCCTGAAAATTCGGCAGAATTCCGAGGTAGCGTTAGACTTATAAAAAAAACTTGAAATGGGGGGAGGCTATGACGGCTGCCGAAAATTTGGTTGATTTCCCAGAATGCATTGCAGTGGTATTTTTGTCAAAACACGTGTAGTTCAAAATAGGCATGTTCGTAGTGATTTAGCGGTGTAAGTAGAATGAAGTAAAACTTGAAAAACTTGCATAAGATTAGAAGAAGGACCGAATTTTCTTAGGATATTAAACTTTTTGCTCGAAGGCCAAGTTTTTAGCCAAAAAATACATATATATTAATAGGTTTATTTGTCCGCATGAACACTGATGTCGAGATTACTAAATAGCGCTTATTAAACAAAAAAAAAAAAAAACAAAAAAAAAAAAAAAAAAAAATAGAATTAGCATAAAATAGCACTATTTAGTGGTATTTTTTTAGTGCGCGCACTCTATGATTTGTACTTATGCATATTCACTCGGCTATTTTTATCGTCCTATACAAATTTGTGCTTTTCACGCAAGAGTGAACGGTTGTCAAGCAAAGCGAAAGCGTAACTACGGGCCGAATTACACCTTTTTCGGACAAGTTCTTCGGAAAAAAATAGAAGATGTTTATTTTTAGACCAAAATAAGTCATTAGATGCCTTTTTTGATTGATTTGGTGACAATTTGAAAATTCAAAAAAATTATCCTAAAATGCACTTACGCCGTTTTCGCTCTGAACCCTTCAATTTACAAGGATCACTTGCTCCGTATTTAGATATCAGGCTCATTTTGTATGAATTTCTTGTAAATAATACATTCATGACAAAAAAAAGAATATAATTAGACCATTGTCTATCTTTGTTTACTTGAAATAAATGAGTAGTTCTAGCGTGAATAGTCAACATCAACAACAACAACAACTTTTTATTTGTATCATTCTCTAGTAAATAATTTTACAAGACTTCTAATAAATAAATAAATTATACAAGAGATGATACAGCTAGGCCACCTGAAATAACCACAAGACTAAATGGAATCAGACAGTATGGTCCATTTTATAAGAACAAAAAAGAACTGTTGAGGATGCAGAGTTCAATATTTGCTCAGGATAGCAACAATTATTATTATTATTTTTTTCAATAAACTCTAAAGAAACCCCTTGTTTTTTCGCTTAGAGAATTTCATATTTTTACACCTGGAAATCGGATATTGAAGATTGCATAATTTGTTCTTGTTTTTGGTAAAGAATATAGCTTGATTTAGAGATTTTGAGTAAGAAATAACGTTCAATTTTAAAGAAATGCTTTATAATGAAGATTGAGACGCTGAGCTATAAACATCAAAACAAAGAAATATTTATTCTATTTATTAGGATGAAGCTACTTATTCTTGAAATTACGTTGATGTAACTTTGATTGATACTCAGAGAATTCTATACAACAATCAAGCAAGTACCTTACCTGTTTATACGCTGCTAATCCGATCCATTACATTATGTTTGTTTTGATCCTGGTACTTTTCTTCCCATCACTTGCATTGAGCGTATTGGGTTACCTCAACAGATTGATGAGACGAACCAAGCAACCAACTCCAGCCCAATTTCACACTCAAATATATCGATATATTGGCTATAAAACCTCCTATTTTGAGCGAGCAAAACTGC
Organism: Diadumene lineata; assembly: GCA_918843875.1. Taxonomy (NCBI): domain Eukaryota; kingdom Metazoa; phylum Cnidaria; class Anthozoa; order Actiniaria; family Diadumenidae; genus Diadumene; species Diadumene lineata. The sequence goes on along the minus strand of OU974081.1, from coordinate 5,533,246 downwards.
CATCTTCCTTAGCTACGTTCATTTGCTCGTGAACATTTGTATCGTCAGATCGACGGCTAACAGCGATATTCCCGAACAAGAAATTACTTTTAGCAACGTTTTAAGAATGATCTAAACAAACAATTGTATATATGGCAATGGCACCATGTACTTTGATATTTTCGAGACATTCTTTATATAAAAAAACTACAAAAAAGGGTAGTAAATCGCAAGAATTGCAAGAAAGTGTCCGTGTCTCAACTGCCGCCATATTGGAAAATCAGTGAAGCGTGCGGTGGTAGCGATGAGTAAAGCCCCGTTGCCATGGGAGACACCCTCCCCCCCCTGGATCTGAGCCTGAAAGCGAGAGCAGAACCACGTCCCTGAAAGTGTTGAAATTGTCCTTTTGAAGTCCTTTAAAATGGGTTTACATAGTAGTTCCTACTTATTAGTAAATGTGTTCTTTTCATTATTAGTAAATTATGCATGTGGGTAGCTGATAGCTAATGGATTAGTCCTGTTATATCTTGTTATTATTTAAAAATGATAAAGTAGCAGCACTGGCTGAAGTACCCGGGAGGAAATAGCTGAAACGGTTCCTATGAGTTGTAAAATATTAATCTCTCGAAACAACTAAATTTAACAAGTTGATACAATACCCGAGGCAGTTCTACCATATGCGATTTAGTGAGAGCCGCAAAGTAATTTTAAACATGGGAAAGGCGTAGAATTAGTTAGCAAAACAAAGGGTAAAAATATGAAAACCTTCTCTAAAATTAACGCCAGTGGCTCGAAAATATCATACAGGACTATTTTAAAAGGATCCGATCACTCTTGGTTAAGTCATTCAAATGTTCTTTTAGAAATAGATGTTACTGACAATTTATCTGTGAACTGAAAAAGAAAATTGCATGGCCCCTAGCACGTTTTCAAGGGGAAAATGTTAGTAGCAGTTCATGGTCAGAATTAAAATGAAACTCGTTACATGGAGTTATTGTTGAAATCATATTTTGTGCATGTAATATAATATTAGAAACATTTAGCACCAGGTTTTTTTTAAGGCGAGTTTTTTAAGGTTTTCATGTCACCGTGTAGAGGTAGGTTTACAAGTAATTGATTTATTTGATGGTTTTTAGCCCAAAATTTCTCTTTATGCCACGAACTAATGTGTAGATATACTAAAATAAAACTCTTTTTGCTCTAGTTTACATTTAATTCAAACCAAAATGAACAGTAAAACAGTGGGATTGCAAAAACATAGCTTTCGTAATTTTAAATACCAAGTCAGTTTCAAATGAGATGCTAAGCTTTGCAACAGTTCAAAACAGTCATCATTCTGGTTTTAAACATTTTGAGGGAAATGAACCTGTTTTTGAAATTGACTGATCCATTTTTGTTTTAAAAAATAATATGTTAATATGATTTTCTTCCGGGATTTTTTTTTTTTTTTTTTTTTTTTTGTTTCCCGTGGAATTTACAATCACAAATTCCCCTAATGCAAGTACACGAGGGGAAATTTAGAAGACAAAAAAATCCCTAATTGAAAATCAATATTGTCGGTTTGAAGACAGTTATTATCGATTTAATAAGCTAAAATATTCCTTATTTCAATTTTCTTACTTCAGATTAAAAGCTGAATAGGAAGCTAATGTCAACAAAGTTCATTTGATTTGTAATCGTTCTGTACAAAATTATTTTGTTCTAGTGCGGGTTGTACTTTTGTTTGCTAACTAAACAAGCAAGTAAATGTGTGGACTGTTCAGCCGAGCGCCAAAATTTATGGCAGAGCACCATAATTAAGAAAATATTGTAAACCATCAAGCTCATTTGAAATCGACCACAGGAAGCCCGCGTGTCCGGAATACGTACATACGTCAGTCCGGCGTGTGTCCGTGCCCATTGCGCGCGAAAACGGTTTAAGTGGGCACCAAAACAATCAATTTTTTGAAGTTTACTGAGATTTTTTCTACAAAATGTATTTCTACACTGGACAAAGAACATGAAAATGGTAAAGCTAAGCTGACGGCTTCACTGAGAAAGAGAAACAAAAATCACGGCGTGAAAATGAAAAATAACTACGATTCAACGATGAAACAAAGTGGGTAAAAGTCGCTCGTGGTGCTGTTTTTAACTATTCAAATGTGCATGCAGTGATGCAGAGCTGTTAAAATTTTATTTCATACTTAGAAGATATTTTACAAGTTGTATTTTCTGGAAGTTTATTTGACAAGTTTGTCAGATGGTAAAAAGTCCGTATTCTTCGTGGATTCTTCGTGGCTTTTAAAAGTAAAATCGACAACGACAAAAAGTTCATAAAAACAAAAACAAACAAATATGCCCTGCATTTGCAGCAATTCAAAAGCAAGACGAACACGACTCACGAAGATAATTTCACTCTGATCAGGCGTTAATGGACAGTCCCTCCTACCGAACGGGCCGTCCGGGCCATTTAATTAAAAAAAATGATATAGTCCAAAGTTAATCATCATTTATTAGAAAACATTGGAGGTGTACTAATCTCGTACGATTGACAAATCATCTTGATCAAATACATCCTTTGGATACACAAGAACGTTCAAAATGGTTAAAATGGAGTAAATTAGGGTTATGCCTCCCATTACAAACAGAAGATTGAAAGAAGCAGCGACTTTTATGTTTTTGTTTAGTGGTACATATATTGCAAACTTTTGTTGCGTGTTCTCTAAATCACTTTTACAATGTATATCAATATTTATACATTGTTTACTTCAATATTGCTTAATTGCGCATCTTTTATTCATTCATTCATTTTTTATTCTTTTGAAGATTGTATATATATTTGCATATTGTTTGTTTAAATGCTCATTGTTTATTTCTTTGTGTATTGTTATTATATTTCTTCAACTTTTTTATTGATGTGTTTTGACATGCAAGATTAATCTAGAAGAACGATTATTTTTAGAAGAACGAAGAAGAATCTAGAAGAACGATTTTGCGCATGTGTGTCCCTTACAATACTAAGTACTACAGTATATTCTCTCCCACATGGATTGGCCGTAAAAAAGTTAGAGTTATAAGAGAGGTGTTGCTATGTTGAAAATTGGTAGATCGCAGTGAAGCGGGGCGTGGAATTAGCCATCTATGGTCTAGGGGCCGGCTTATTTCTCCCTCACTGACCTGGTTTGCTGGGTTAGCCTTGTTAGCTCGGTCTGCCATTAGGGATAGCGAGGCTGTTGTCGAAATCTTCGGCCTATACGTAAGCGCTGCAAAGCCGCCATGCGACGCTTCAGCTCTATATGTGTCTGGAGGCATGGTCCAATGTTTTCTTGGTCAGTTTTTGTTTGATTTTGTTTTTTGTATGTTTATTTGCTTTCTTTTAACTCGATAGTTAGGCATTCAAAAATCAAAGCATAATGGATAATTCATTATTTTAATTTTCCTTTTATTTAAATCTTGTTAATTTTCAATGTCTTTGAAAAACCTTTTTTCCATTAGATAACTGTTAGTACGTTATTCATGAAAGAACATCGCTTATACATCTACTTATCTACTTCTTCATGCAAGGTAAATCTATCATCAATGTGGGACAACATATATAAGATCTTATTCCAAGGTAATTCTATCATCAATGTGGGACAACCTAAGACTCATTCATATCCTCAAGGATGTGAAGATTAGCTATACCATTATGTTTAGTATTCCGCGATGATTAGCGTTGATGGCTTAGTTCAAGTTCTCGCACAGCCAGTTCTGTTGCCATGCCATCTTAGAGTCAACTTCCAACTAGCTGTTCAAAAAACTGGAATAAAATGGACTTTGTCGGCGAGTCCGTTGCTATATGTCAGAGAGGTTTTTCATTGTAGTTTGATTTCACAGTTGAATCCCCCAAGAAAATGGATGTTGTCCCCCAAAGGTTTTGAATTCTGTGACAACGTACGTACGTGACTATACGCTATCCAATAGGCTATTTGCAGGAAACGATCACATGACCTTTCAATAAAAAATTAAACAGTTTTTTTTCTTTCAATGTCTGTACATGTTGTGTCTACTTATGTAAAATTTCGATCTCTTTTCATTGTATCTATTATTTTGTATCTTAATTTTTAGAGGATACTGACTAACAACTGGGGCTCTGCCCTGTGTCCGAGTACTCCTGCCAATTTTTGGCGAATAGATTAAATAAATAAATAGATAAATAAATAAATAAATAAATAAATAAATAAATAAATAAACAAACAAACAAACAAACAAACAAACAAACAAACAAACAAACAAACAAACGAACGAACGAACGAACGAATGAATGAATGAATGAAGGAAGGAAGGAGTGAATGAATGAATGAATGAATGAATGAATGAATGAATGAATGAATACATAAATAAATGAATGAATACATAAATAAATGGATATCCGATAATTCGTTAAGCCAACACTCTCCAAATATTATAGAATGTTTTAAAAAATTGTCAAAAATAACATGCACAAAGGTTGAATCACTGATCAGCACTCGGAGCTTAGCCAGTCAGCTATACTACTACTACTATTCTGTTTCGTATCTCGAGACACATAAGGCCTCCGTAAAACATTTCCACCTCTCTCCGTTCACTGCAACAGTCCTTGCTTCTTCCCAGGATTTACATCCACCTTCCATTCTTTCCCTCTCAACAGTCCTACGCCATGTTGTTTTTTGGTCTTCCTCTACGTCTTCCACCCTCCGGGGTCCATGTCAAGGCAATCCCTTCGTCACAGTTCTTGTCTTTTCTGAGAATGTGTCCTATCATTTTCCAGTTACGTCTCATTACCTCTCGACTTAATGGTTCCATCTCTGCCCTTTTCAGTAACTCTTCCGTGCCAACATTATCCTTCCATTGCACCTTAAGTATTCTCCTTAAATATTTATTTTGGAACACATCAATTTCTTTATCATCACCCTTGTTCATTTTCCATGTCTCACAACCATAGAGCAAAACCGGTACTACCAAGGTCCTATAAAGTTTGATTTCTGTTCTTCTTGTGATACTTTCTGAACTCCAAATTTTTTTCAACTTAATAAATGCACCCTTTGCCTTAGAAATTCTGTTTCTTAAATCTCTCATTCCTCAGTTTTTACAGTTCTTCATATTTCCCTTCTTTGGCAATTTTATAATCAGACCTCTTCTCCAGCTTGTAGGAATCTGCTCGAGCTTCCATACTTTACACATTAATTGGTGTATCTTCTCTGTCGCAATTTCTACATCAGCTTTCAGTAATTCGGCTGTTATTGAATCAACTCCTGATGACTTCCCACTTTTTAATCCCATAATTGCCGCACGCACTTCATGTATTGTGGGCTCGCTGGTTTTTATTTCTTCTATTATTTGATCCACTATGTATCTTTCATCATCGGTTATTGGGTTTGGTGGCTCTTCCCCATTCAGAACTTCTTTGAAATGCTCTGTCCATCTTGCTTGAACATTGTTTTTACCACTAACAAGATTGCCATCTTTATCTAAAACTGCAGTACTCTGTCTAGGTCTTTCATTACAGATCATTTTCGTTAGTCCATACAATGTTCTCATATGTTGACTTCGTGCTGCTTCCTCTGCCTTTCTTGCAATATCTCCCAACCATTTCTTTTTGTCTGTTTTTATGCTCCTTTTTACCTCCCTGTCCTTTTCGACGTACTTCAACCTTTGTTGGTTCTTTAACCTTACTGACTTTGCACTTAGTATTTTCTTATTAATTAATTCTCGTTGATTTACAAGATCCCACGATTCTCCGCTTATCCATGGCTTCCTCTTCTTCTGTGGCCTTCCCAGTACCTCTTCTACCGTCCTAGTTTACGCCTCTTCCATTATTTTAAAATCTCTTCAGTCTACTTCCTCGTCCTCTTCTACTGCTGGTGTTTGATCTTCCAGTGCATCATATCTATTTCTCAATGAAATAGTAAACTTCTTCAAGATTTCCTAATTTTCTAGCTTTCTGGTGTTGTATTTGTTCCTAAAACACTTCGAGTTCTGATGCCTTTTCAGACAGTCAGCTATACTTATTGAAAATGATTTACAATGAAAAACGAGCAGCAGTGTGCCAGTAAATCGTCGTATGTGTTTAACAGAAAAAACAACACATTATAAGTACATGGGCAACTCCATTACCAATCTTCCGCCACCCCTGATACAAATCTCTACATGTTTTATTTTCAACTTTTTATTTCAGTGGACAAGACCAACATGTCAAGGAAACACATGCCCAGCAGCCTCAAACGGTATTAAAATAATTCAGTATATATATAAATTGAACCAAAAAAAAGGAAAATGCTGATTAGGCTCTTACTCGTTTTATTTAACGACGTTTCGGCGAAGCCTTCTTCAAGTGTTTACACGTAGTAAGTTTTACGTAACAATAAGTAATTACCGCTAATTGCGGAGAAACGGATAGAATAAAGTAAATCAAGGCCACACAACTTGCAACTATATATATATATATATATATATATATATATATATATATATATATATATACACTCGTTTGCAAGAACGTTGTAGTATACATTTATACAAATACCTAATTTATTCAGTATATTTAATGATATGCAAAACAGAAAACTCGCTTAATTTTTTGTTTGATTCATTCAACGAAAGTCAGAAAATATTTTTCCTGTTTATTTTATCGTACAGATTATAAAACAGTTGGTTTTGAGTGTAAAAACGGCTTCTTTTGCCTTTTGCATCTCATTAGATATTTGTATAAATGTGTAAATGTATACTACAACGTTCTTGCAAACGAGTGTATATATATATATATATATAAGTAGAATAAAGTAAATCAAGGCCACACAACTTGCAACTATAGAAGCGCTGCTTATTTGGACGTTTCGGCTATTCAGCCTTCTTCAGCAAACTTCATGTATATATATATATATATATATATATATATATACATGAAGTTTGCAAGAACGTTGTAGTATACATTTATACAAATATTTAATTTATTCGGTATATTTAATGATATGCAAAACGGAAAACTCGCTTTTTTTATTGTTGGTTTCATTCAGTGAATGTCAAAACATATTTTTCCTGCCTATTACATCATACAGATTGTAAAACAGTGCGTTTCGTGTGTGAAAACGGCTTATTTTGCCTTTTGCATCTCATTAGATATTTGTATAAATGTATAAATGTATACTACAACGTTCTTGCAAACGAGTGTATATATATATATATATATATAAGTAGAATAAAGTAAATCAAGGCCACACAACTTGCAACTATAGAAGCGCTGTTTATTTGGACGTTTCGGCTATTCAGCCTTCTTCAGCAAACTGTATGTATATATGTATATATATATATATATATATATATATATATATATATACATATATACATACAGTTTGCTGAAGAAGGCTGAATAGCCGAAACGTCCAAATAAACAGCGCTTCTATAGTTGCAAGTTGTGTGGCCTTGATTTACTTTATTCTACTTATATATATATATATATATATATATATATATTTCAAAAACATTGAGACGGATTCCGGTTTGCCGATGTCCAAAGGATTATGGGTAAAGTTTTTTTTTTGTAATGAATGGCTACAGAAGATACACATTTTATCCACCATAAGAGATCTTCAACTTGAGGACATGGTGCTGATTTTAATAATACAACTGCTTATTTCTTATCATTATTGAAATCCCACAGTACCCTTTTTATCCGGAATCCGGTATTCCCGGCATCAAGATCCCTCCTTGCTCTAAAACACGTAATCTTGGCGTTGTCTTCAATAGGCATCTTCTTAATCGCCATGTTAATAAAATCTGCATCTCTGCTTCCATCGACATTTGTAACATCGGCAAGATCGATCCGTAAGTACATGGTCTTGTCTGAGACCAAACGTCTAATACACGCCTACGTAACATATAAACTTGATCACTGCAATGCTGTGTTATATGGCCTTCCATAATACCAAGTTTCAAAACTCCAACGAATTCAGAACACCGCAGCTAGAATCATTACAAGAACAAAATTTTCTGAACACACACAACCTATCCTCTACGATCTACTCCGGCTTCCTATTAAACAACGCATAGTCTTCAAGATCCTTCTACTCACCTGTAAAGCACTTGATGATCTCTCACCTGACTACATCAGTGAGCTACAAGGATACAAACCACAGCGTACCCTCAGATCTTTTACTACGCGTTATCAATAAACTACACACACAGGGCAAGGCATAATACAATGTCTTCCCACCATGCCTTGCCCTGAAAATGACGAGCTCGCAATTATCTCACTCGCCGTATTTTAAAGGAGCCGTCTCAACTTCAAATTTCTACGCACCTCCGTTGTTTTTTTTTTTTTTTAAACATATGGGTAAAATAAATCTATAACAATCTCAAAAACAAATCAACCAATGAAATAGCCAGAAAGGAACTCTAAAGAACACACTTTTATGGCGTGAGGCGTGTTGATATCATATACACCTAGTTCAAAAAACATTGTCAGTGAGAATGACAGATTCCGGATGTCCATTACACGACTGAAAAGATATATGGGTAATGTTTTTTTTTGTAATGAATAGCTACAGAAGACACACATACGATTTTATCAACCATCAGAAATCTGCAATTTGAGGAAGTGACGCTGATTTGAATAACATTTTGCGTATTTCATATCATTATTGGAAGCCCACAGAGCCTTGTGGTCGTGAAATCTTTATATCCTGAATCCGGTATAATCCCCTTATTTTCCCAGACGTTTTTTTGAAATAGGTATGTCGGAGCTATTCGGAAAAAAACTTATTAAATCTGATTGGATATGGTTGTCAAAATTTCGATTGTTGTCTTAATTACAATTTCTTAACAATTTCTATTTATTTGATAGAAAATTGACAGCTTTATATTGACACTCTATAACTGCACAGATTTATAAGAGTGAGTAGCCAACCAAGAATATACTCATATCGCTTATAGAAAATCATGGGGACAACGTACAAACTATTAGGCTTGGCAGTCACGATTGTCACAATAGCTAAAGTCCAACTACAAGAATGTCGTTCTTCGTGCCTCAATAGCAATGGTCATATAGAAAATTGTGTGTTAAACAAACCAGAGCATGTGATTGAAGAAAAAGTAGCTGTCTCCCAGCTACAATGTTTTGACTATTGTTTGAGGCATCCACGGTGTACTATGTACAATTATAAAAAGGCCGAACACTCTTCTTGCCAACTACTTGGTGGTCTTTGGTCATTTGATGATGAGAAGGCACTTGTTAAGCAGAATAATACTGTGTTTTCATGGTTAGACAGGGACCATTATTCAACGGTAAGTATTTCGTATTCAATTCAAAACTGAACTTATTAGTAGATTATGATTAAAACAATCAAGAAAAAGTCATATCAAATCAGAACGCATTGATTCTATAAATACTGAAAAATGTCCCTGATTCAGAAGGCCAATTTGAAACCAACTTGGAAGACAAAGAAAAGCGAGGTATGAAGGAAACTAAAAGGCACAATTAATTAGTAGAAATAGTTGGTGTTGTTAGTGACAACACTCTAACTTTTGCTATTAATTGTAAGTACTTTATTCATTGGACTCAAAAGATTCAGTACGAAATACGCTTTTGCTAGAAAAAAAAAACTAAAAAGTATTGCTCTATTCATAAAAATTAAAAGAAAAAGATTTGTTTTGTATTGATTTATGTGAAAAGTTCAAAAAAAATTCATAACAATCACCATACAGAAAGCTTTACCAGAAATATAGCGCTTGTTCTGATATTTTTCACTTTATTACTGGATCAATTAACGTGTTTTAACTACTCCAGGCAATATATAATAAACGCTTGAACATTTAAGTAAAAGTAACATACAAATCATTAAAATTGACGTATTCGGGCTACTTCTTATGGTTAAAATGAATAACTAAAATGCCTGTTTGTTATGAAAATGTTGGTAATTGACAATCGTTGCAACGCTGGTTGAAAGCTAATTGAATTAGCCTAATCTCAAAAAGGAAAAATTTGTTTTTGTGTATGGAAGGATAATGACTGGAAATTAGCTCAAGGGGTTTTCAATGCGCCTTAAATCCCAATATGCTTTAAGATTTTAGCATTCATATCCTCAAGGATGTGAAGATTAGCTATACCATTATATTTAGTATTCCGCGATGATTAGCGTTGATGGCTTATTTCAAGTTCTCGCACAGCCAGTTCTGTTGCCATATCAACCAGAACCAACTTCCAACTAGTTGTTTAAAAAATGGAATAAAATGGACTTTGTCGGCGAGTCCGTTGCTATTATGTCACAGAGATTTTTCATTCTAGTTTGATTTCACAGTTGAATTCCCCAATAAAATGGATGTTTTTCCCTAAAGGTTTCGAATTGTGTGACAACGTACGTGCCACCACGCTAGTCAATAGGCTATTTGCTGGAAACAGTCACATGACCTAATTCAATAAAAAAATAGAACAGCTCCAATTGAATGTCTGATAATTCGTTAGAGTACGGTTAAAGCCAACACTCTAAATATTTTGGACTTCTTTAAAATTAAAGTAATAGGATGGTTTAAAATGATCAAAACAAACAAGGGTAGAATCATTGACTATCACTGAGCTTAGCCAGTCAGCTATGCATATTGAAATGCTTTACAATGAAAGACGAGCAGCAGTGTGCCAGTAATTGTCGTATGTGTTTTAACAGAAAAAAAGAAACATCAAAACTACCTGGGCACCTAACCCTACCCCTCCCCCGCCACCCGTGATACAAATCTCTACATGTCTTATTTTCAACTTTTCATTTCAGTGGACAAGACCAACATGTCAAGGAAACACATGCCCAGCAGCCTCAAACGGTATTAAGATAATCCAGTATATATATAGCCGAAACGTCTGAATGAACAGCGCTTCTATAGTTGCAAGTTGCGTGGCCTTGATTTACTTTATTCTACTAATATATGTATATATATATCTCAAAAACATTAAAACGGATTCCGGTTTGCGGATGTCCATTACACGACTAAAAGGATTATGGGTTAAGGATTAAGTGTTTTTTTTTTAATGAAGAACTACTGAAGATACACATTTTATCCACCATAAGAAATCTTCAACTTGAACACGGCGCTGATTTTAATAACAAATTTATGCAAATTATCTTGATTACTGCAGTTTTTGTTTTCTGCGATTTTGGAAACTAAAGGCTTGCCACCAATTGTTTTTGCTTCCGTCAATCAAAACTCCGATTACCGCCCAAATGAAAACTAACCAATCCGGCATGACATTTCGTATAACGTCGGTGTGAGTAGGTGGGCTTAGACGAGTTTCAAAAGCAGTTCGTTGAAGTTATGAATTATGATTGACGGGAGCTAAAACAAAAACTGGAGATTTCGTGCGTTTCGGAGCGATGGAGTGTTTGGGTTTGCAGAGAAAACGGAGAACCGACTCCCCCCTCTTCCCCCATCATGGAACAGTAAAAGAAAATAATTATTTTAATGTTTTCTTTTTTTGGGCGTTTTGTGTTTCTAGACTTCTTTGAAAAACCCCTGGATATCGCGTTCGTTGTGGACACCTCAGTGATTCCTGGTGCTTTAAACCAGACAAAGCAGTTCATTGTCAATGTGCTACAGAAGTTCAAATTAAGCTCACAGCATACCAAAGTTGCCGTGGTCGAATATAATACCAATGCACGCATATCGTTCTCTTTCAACAACTTCACTACATCCAGTAGTTTTTTCAACTTTTTGTCACTTATCAAAGATCAACTAGGCCAGACTAGGTATGACAGAGCGCTGTTTAAAGCTGAAAGTGAATTATTCTCCAGTCAGGGTGGAGCAAGGCCTTTTGCCCACAGGGTAGTGGTACTCATTGTTGATGAAGACGTGAGGAAAGGTGCTCAGGATATTTACCCTATACCCAGATTAATAGAATCAATGAAGAAGAAATGCATGAACGTTTTTGCGGTAGGGATTGGCAATGGAAAATATGCAGCATCTCTTGTTTCCAGTGCGGAACGACATTTACTGCAAGTTGAATTATTCAATCAGCTTGTTGGCCATTCAGAAAGCTTTGCTAAGAACATTTCCATAGGTAAGTATAGTAAACAAATACCATCCCTGTTTTAAACTGAACTTGTTATTTATTTTCAAAATCGTTTGAGACAGGAAAAAACTTTGATCACAAAAAACAGTGGTCACGGCCTTGTTTTTGAAATTTGGAAATTTTTTTACCATTTTTGAATTCAGTGACAGGACCAGGTAGTAATAATTTATCTTTTTCTGTAAAAAAGTTTCATATATTTGTTACTTTTGAAACACATTGATTTTAAGACTCTAGAGTAACAAACTCAACTGTTTTTGAACAAACAGAGTAGAGTACTTATAGATTGATGATAAAATCATCAAATGCGCAGTAGCGATGCGCGAGAGCAAGAAACGTATTTAAATAACGGCAATTCTCAGCTAATCGACCAATCATAAAGGAGCATTATATGTGGATGTATGACGTCAGTTTGTACATATCGAGAATACTACATAAAAAAATGCATGAGCACGATTTCTTATGCACTTACAGGGCTCACCTTTTTTCAGGCACGCACAAGTACATATGATCTAAAAAAATACCTAAGTAAACTGAACAAAAAATATTGCGTTTTTGTTTTCGTGCCTATATTCAATTTTACAGTGTAATCAAAGTGTTTTTTTTGTTCATCACAAAAGTCTTGGCTGCGTACAGTAAAAAATTAAAAATAGAAACAATTAGTAAAAAAAAATCAACATTTACGGTTAGTTCAAGAACGCACGTGCGTATATGCGTATACGACGCTGCGACCTTGACGTACTCGACGGGTGAGTATTATAACACGAAACGACGAGACGAGCGAATAAAAACTGTACGCATGCACCCTTGTCATATTTTCTGTTTATTATATATACCTTTTTCAAAGACGTTGTCTGGGTAAAAAAGGAATACCGGATTCCGAATGTAACTTTTGCTTCACGACCGAGAAGTAATTTGGACTTCCAATAACTGATAAGAAATAAGCAGTAATTTTATTACAATCAGCGTCATTTCCTCAAGTTGAAGATCTCTGACAATATGGTATATGTGTATCTTCTGTAACTATTCATAAAAAAAAATCATTGCCCACAGTGCTTTTCGGTCGTATAATATACATCCGCAATCCGGAATCCGTCATTTTTACCGACAATGTGCTTTGTTTTAAAAACAGGTGTATATACATACACCTATTTCAAAACGTGTTGTCGGATAGAAAAACGATAACACTACCTAAAGGAATTATGGATAAGATGTCCATTGGTGCAGATGAATATAGTTTGTACATGAGTTGCAGCAATATTAGTTTACATAAAGAATTAGAACGTTCTCCCATAGTTCATTTCGGTCCTGCTTCTCTTCCTATTTTTCCTCGATAACGTATTTTGAAATAGGCGTATTCCGAGATTTTTTTGGTTATGGCAAAGACTTAATATAAATCAATCAAAACTTTAAAACACGGGTCATTACACGGCTAGTCAATTTAAAAGGTTTTCTTCAAACTCGTACGCTCCAAAAAATAAATCTATCTATAAACGATCCTCTGATTTTATTCCCTCTATAAACATGTATAAATGATACGCTCTAACTCAAAAGCAAAATGCACTGGCTAAAAAAACTACAATCTTGATATTTATATATAACAAAACGCATATTAAGTAGCACGTTGGCATTTGTGAAAACTCTAAACGGGCAGATGTGTGAACAGCGCCGACTTGTATTGAAAACAATTTTACATCTTATACTTATCTCAGCTTGCAACAGATTTTATTCTATTGATGTATTTGTTTCTTACTAAATTTAAATTTGTTTTGTTGCAGCTCTTTCGTAGTGATCTGGATTCACACAAATGATATTTGGATTTAAGACACTTTCTACACAGCTATATACGACTAGAAATAACTATGGTTCAACTCAAATATCAAAACAAATGGCTGCTGAAGTTTAGCTACAACTTTGATATGAAAATTCGAATATGTTTTACTTGTCAAGTACCGCGGTACTACACTGTAATTATTTGTGTAATTTATACTCTTGCATTTCTGTACATTTTACGTGCAATAATCGGAAAGAAAAGTTAGCGTATATGCCAAAACATGTCAATAAAGCATTAAAAAAATAATGTCTGCAGCAAATCCCTTGACAGGGTTTTTCAGTGTTGGTATACATATATATAATTGTTAAGAATCCCAACTGGCTAGGAGACAAACCAGTTGACTATCTACAAAGCATGGCCGAGAAAGTATATTTTGACCAAATCGGAACCCAGACAAATACAATTTCTGTGGCAAGAGCGGGAATCGAAGTTATATATGGGTTTTAATAAAAGAAACTCAAAGATTTTGTTCAAATATTAAGTTAATATAGGATAGCTCTTTAACTTTTTCAACAAGCATAAATAGATAATAACAACAAAGACTTCCTTCCTGCAGCAACCTTGGTAATAAAACCTATACTACAAATATGACGCGTGATTACAAACGTACCTGGGCAGCAATGCATAGTTAGAAACCTCAGTTGTTGTTGATAGTCTGGTGTTATATACGCATTGTGATTATATGTTTGTTATTGGTAAATAAATATTTTGTCTCTATTACTCAACACGTATTAAAGGAGAAGGTGTAGGGGGGCTATTACGAACCTTTTCCTGCTCCGCCCGAACTCCCGATCCTTCACCCTTTCATTCACACATTGGATTTCGGAAAAAGCCTTCCCTTTTAACATCCCATCACGAAATTTATTCTAAGCCCTTACAAGGCCGGGAGAAGGTACCCTCAAATCAGGAAATGTGTTTTAAAAAATGTTTAAAAACATTTTTCATTTGAAATACTTAGGCATACTGATTGACAATAATTTATCATGGACATTTCACATAAATTAAATAATTGTAAGTGAAGCGAACCCTAGAAGCTGATTATTATAATTTTATCAAATAGAAGAAGCTTGAGCGTGCTTTGTTCAGTAACAGAACACGAAGGGAAGTGGCGAGAGAAACGAAAGAAGTGAGGGGAGAAGAAGGAGTTGAAAGCTGAACACTCACTTTTTGAGTGCTCGGTCCACTTTCCAGAAAGTTCTATTACTGAACAAAAAACGTTAAAGCCTCTTCTATTTGATTTATTATATACGTGGTTTTAGTTATCCAGTAAATTGCAAAAAGACGTAATAACAAATAAAACCTACATCAAAAGATCATATTGAGCCGAAAAAGTCAAAACAGACAACAAAATGAACTTTACCAAAAATCATAACATTGACAGCAAAGTTCTTTTTATATAGATATGTGCATTTTCATTCGGCTTTTGTCTAAATACTTTAATAATTTATTTATTTATTTTTTTTTTTTTTTGCATACAAGTGCATGAATAGCGCGATTGAGAGATTAAACTGAACTCAAACACCAAGACAGTCGGGCACAAAACAGCAGAGAAAAGTCAAAAATATAAAACAAAGCTCAAGTCTTCTTTTAGCAAGATGTATATTTATTATAACATTTCCTACTTACAGAAAAGTAATTCCCACTCAAGATTTGCTAAAAAGCACGATTTCCTTTCATTTTGGGCTATTAAGGATGGTGCCCCCTAATTGCAACCCATTTTTGTTTTTTCTAAACGCTGTCAGTCATTTCAATTACCTAATGGGCTATTGGAACCCGGAAAAAAAATTTGGGGATCCCATGCATATAAGCGAGATAATTAACGCTAAACGCATGATGACGTAAGCGTCAAATTCAGCGATGAAAATACGTATTACTTCTCATTGTTTTGGAATATTGGACAAAAAACGGGCTAGGAATATTCTACTACACCTATATTTTCTATAAAATATTAAAAATTGCAATTGATGCTTAGATGAATTAGCGTTTTCAATAATTTTATGCGTCAAAAAGTAAAATACTATTGTGAAAGGATTTCAAAAGATTTACAAAAAGAATAACCAAAACCATTTTTATTTTAAATTATTCAATTTAAAAATTAAATTCGGTATTTTCCTTACGTTTTCGATCAAAAAACGTTATAGGTTCCCATGCGTTTTCAAAAGTTAGCGATGTTCAAATATGTAATTTAGTGTCAAACCTTGCGATTTGGTGCGAAATACGTTCACCCCCTCCCCCCCCCCCCCTTGGTAAGACAAATTGCACCCTGGACTAAAGGGAAGTGGCGAGAGAAACGAAAGAAGTGAGGGGAGAAGAAGGAGTTGAAAGCTGAACACTCACTTTTTGAGTGCTCGGTCCACTTTCCAGAAAGTTCTATTACTGAACAAAAAACGTTAAAGCCTCTTCTATTTGATTTATTATATTATAAGATGTCTGCCAGCACATCAGTTTTCACATTGGTTTACCAGAAAATAAAGCAATTTCAGAATTTACTGAGGATTGTAGTGTTGTTATTTGTATTATTATTGTATGTTTTTCGAGGGAAATTGACTTTGAGTGAGTTTCATACTTTGATCAATCGGGTGCACAAGTAGACAATCAACTTTCACCGTTTTTCAAACAAATATCACCATTCCTCGTTCATCCTTTTGTAATAACTGTACTATATTTTTATCACATGAATATTTTTTGGTTGTTGAATGTTATTTTTATTTTTGAAACTACGGCAATTTACACGAGCGAGAAACTTTGAGTTGATCAAGTTGTTAAACAAAGTTCAAAAATTAATATATCGGAAAAAAATAACTCGCTTTCTTGTCTATTTTATTCCTGGACTGTCCTTGCAATTGTTAAGATATTTAGTTATTCAAATTATTTAAAAAACGCTTATTTTAAACTCAGAATTAAAAGAAAAATACAAAGATTTGTCAGAAAAATATTTTGAGATGATGCGCAGTAGAGATGCGCGTGGGCAATAGGGGGCACCATCCTTAAAACGTTCCACTTGTGAACTTCTACCAACTTTCACCCTGATCGATGGTTCAATTGACAAATCATAGCGCGCGTTAAAAAAAATGATGTCGTCAGCATGCTTTGTTCACTTATGGAGCACGCTTCTCGACCAATGAAAACGTGCGTAATATCTCAATATGTTTAAGCTATCTGACCTTGTTACTTTCCAAACTACTTGAATGAGTTTCACTCTAAAAGTCTGCCAAATACTTTAAAATTGTTATTTACGTCAGTGAACGAGACTCTTATAAAACACAAGATTGACTTTTGGATCATCTCTCGCTTTGGCAAAAAACCAGAGAAACTAGTCTGGATCGGATCCGCCACTGCTGCCGACTTAGACAATAGCAATGCTTCTCGATTGATGGATTTTAAGGTGGCTCCATATAATTTCAGAGCGCGCGCTCGTGCATGACCACGCACGTGCGCACACCTCAAACTTGAAGAATTTTTATTTTGATGACGTCCTGAAAATATACAACGCGCGCTTTTTAAAAAAATAAAAACTCAAAAACTGAGCGGTAAATTTTTTTGAAATTTTCAGAATATTATTTTTGTTGTATAATAAAGTAGCTTGCAAATTTTCAACGATTTTCCAACTGCAGTTTTTTTTTTTTTTTTTTTTTAATTTAGGAAAAACCATTATTCCGTTATTTCTGAGGTTCTACAGTTGGGATTTTTTTGTCACGGTAATATATGCTAGATCATCGTACTTAAATCCCCATACAATGTTTTCAAAAAAATTTACCGCTTAAAACTAGAGTTTTTATTTTTTCTACGTTAAAAATGAGCTTTATTATGACAGCCATAGCGTTGCTATGGTGATCGGTCACGTGATCATTTGTGCAAAAACTAAATTTTTGACTCAAAGTCTTTGAAATATAGTCCGCCCATGCACTTTGTGGGCAGTTGATTTTTAATAAACCTCTAAGATCCTAGACGCTCCATAACTATATGGAGACTCCTTAATGGTAATAAACGAGTCTCGTACGTTGATAGCTAGACTTCAGTAGAACATAAAAAGAAGAAAAATAAAAAAAGTATATAATTGTGCGTAGGATTCCCGCTGTTTTTTGTTGAAGTCACACGTTAAATTGTTTTTTGTTTTTTTTTTTTACCAAGTTTTTAGCGAAAATCACCCATCTTCATGGTCGTTTCAGGGTAATGTTATGAAGTAAAAGTAAAATCGCTCACAGAGATTTTGTGGTTAATGCTAAGAAAACTTAGAAAACTAAGAAATTCACTTACTACATATTTATTTTACACTTCGCACGAAAGGCTTTGTAACTCTTCTATAATTAAAATCTGAATAAAGTCATTTTAATATCTCCTTTTATTTTACTCAATTATTTTAAACACATATCTTGACACTCAAACAAAACACTTACTCAAGCTTACAAAACAAACAATGCAAAAGTTAAATAAATCAAAAGTTCAAAAACAAAATTGTAACATAATTATTTCTGAAGCCACATACAGGTGTATTGTTATATAACGCAATTAAAACCTAGTGACTCTAAGTTTGCATTAACTATCGTTTGATTTATTGATTCCCGGCATTTACGAGGTACTGATGAACACGACAAGATGGGGTTACGTTGGTACGGCTTCTTAATAATTTTTACATTCAAGGTAAGATCGTAATCTTTAGAATGAGACTGAACAAGTTTTCATAAGTTTTGTTGTTATTATTTAGGATCTCTTCTTTGTCTCCACTGCTGATTCTTCAAATCTATGATAGTCACAAAATTGTCACTGACTTTGAGATGGAGCTGTTAAAAAAAATCGATCGAATTGAAATTCAACGACGTTTTCAAAAATGCCAATACATTTTTGCATATTTTTTAAAGTTCTTTTGCATTCTTTGTGCTCATAAGAACTCTCTTTTTTCTTCAACACAATCGTTCGTTGTTTTTAAAGTTGATTTAAGAGAAAAAATTAACAGTACCCAATCATATTCAGTATAGTTCAATCTTGGAGTTGTAGTACAATGCAAGTGTCCGTTCAGCAAAAAAAAAGTTTTCAATAATGAATTGACAACTATATTTACCCAACGACGCATTTTACAGTGAGTCGAACCGTGAACACTTGTCTTTATTTAGCTTTTTATTTTCTGAGCTTTCTACTGCTTCGAATTCTCTGAAAAAGTAGGACTGAACTCAAATGCACTGAGTTATCAAAATTCAAATGTTTTCAAAAAGTTTCACTCGAAGGATGCATGTTTAAAAAAGTGTCAAAAAAGCACAAAGTGTTCACGGTTCGAGTGTCCTCACTGTAATAAGTTCTCGGAATCATCAAATTACTTTCACCGTACATTTGTAGACAAAAAGCTTTCACTGATTTCAGTTTCGATCAATTAAATACATGTTTTTACCAAGTTAGGTCTATTATTGCTTTAATAACTTTGAACTCAAAATACTGAAATCTTAGAATAAACAACACCTTTACAGGATTATTACAAATAGATAAATCAATAAATATTTCATTAGTTTTTTTTCCACCTTTCATTAGTTTTTTTTTTGAAAAGAAAGCTAGCTAGAAATAAAACAATTATAAATGAAATTTTAATTTGAGCATGCTTTTGGACTTTTATTTAATTAAGAAGCCGATGCGTTAATAGAAAGTCAGCATTGGTTTATTGTCATTCCCTGTATACAGCACTCGAAAAACTGAGAGCGCATGAAACTTCCATACAGAAAAAAATGTATGATATTTTAAATTCAAATACTCAAACCTCAGTCGATGCTCACACAATTTTAGTCAGAGTTACACAATAATTTATATCTTTGCTGGCATTATGACATTTCGAACAAATGAAAAACGAAACGTTTTCAGTGACATCATCACTTAAATATTCTTATAAAGTATTTTCAAAATACACATTTTCTTTGTCATTTTCATTGTCTTCTAATTTTTCCCTCTCATGTCTATGCATGAGGGATATTTAGAAGACAATGCCTTGTCTTCCTCGCAGGGACTACCGAAAGTCAACTCCTCACTAGAGCAAAACGCGTTCTACCTATAAAAATTGCTGCTCGATTATCGTGTTTCACAAATATGCGCATGCTCAATCATAAAACAAATTGAAAATGACAACTTCAGGTTTATTTTTCTCTTTCGTTTTCTTTCTTTCTTTTTATCTCCCTCCCTCCCTCTCTATATTTATTTTCTTGCAAATTAGTTTGAATGATTTCATTGTTCACGCTTCCGTAACTTCAAACCCGCACGACTAAAACCGCACGTTTTGTTTTACTTATTTCCTCGGTAATCGTGGCATTACAAAGTTATATCATGTCACTCGGGAAATTAGTGAAAACATTTTCTTTTTCTTTTTCTTTTTCTTTTCCTTTTTCTTTTTCTTTTTCTTTTTCTTTTTCTTTTTCTTTTTCTTTTTCTTTTTCTTTTTCTTTTTCTTTAACTTCCTTTCCTTTTCTTGCAGCATCTTCTTATGGTAGAAGGTGCAGATGAAGGTAAATTACTAACATATTGAACACTTCTGTATACAAAGATGCCAAACGATCATAGATATTAACGTTGGAGGAGCATATGCAAGCAGCAACAGAGTATAAGACAAGGGAGCTATCCCCGGACCCCATAAGGGGCTCTACTCGCCGTGCTATTTTTAGAAACTTGTTACCAATCTCTGCACTTTTGTCTTGAGATGTTTTGACGATGCGGCAGCGCCTCCTGCAATCTGGCCAATCATGTTCCGTTTTCGAAATAGCTTCGCGTTTAAAAATAGAATGAAGAGATCTACTGATGAGTGTAAAGCCCAATACGGGGGATAAACTCTCTTATTTCATACTCTCTAGGCAAGCAGAGAAGAACACTAGGAGCTTGCTTATTCAAACGGGTTGTATATGGTGGATGAAAATAAAAACAACATTTCGATCACAAGCTATATAAGTATTACTCTAAAAGGAAACACCGTTATACTAGTAATTAATTATTGCAGTCGAATGAAAAATGAGAGAAAAAATTACTCAAACGCGGGTTGTATATGGTGGATGAAAATTAAAATAACCTATCGATCACAAGCTATATAAGTATTACTCTAAAAGGAAATACCGTTATACTAATAATCAATTACTACAGTCGATGTACGCAATAAAACATAAGAGAAAAACTTACTTCAGTATTTTAGTTCGATGTTTGTACCATAACAGTTGCAACGTCTCTTATCTGAGTACTGCAGAAGAAAATATCCCTCCGGGATCCTCAGTTTTGCAGTTTATACTTACCAAATTTTTCCAATCTCGGTACCCAAATGCATGTGGTACATTACTTTCGATAGTACAGAAGCTGATTGCCCAGTCGGCTGATTCAAGAATTATTATCAATACAAATCGCTTCAAATAGATTGTAAATAGATTGTTTTTTTTATAGGCCATTAGCCCAGTTGTTATTAATTCTTTTTTTTTATCAGACTGTCATGAGCCTCTCACCATTGCGACAGCAGGCTCTAAGTTTTCTTCGTCAACATCACGCCTACCACTCAGTACATATGGTCCTCTACAAAGCAAACTGTTTAACCACACTACACATGCCTGGTGCGCTAATTCTGTCGACGCTGACCAGTACTTACAGATGGACTTTGGTGTTGTTAAAATGATAAAAGGAATTGGTATCCAAGGCAACGACAACGACGGTCAATTTGTGACTGCTTTTATTTTGAAGTATGCGATCATTGAAGGTTCTTGGTCAAAATATTTAGAACATGGAAAAATAAAAATGGTGAGTTATTCAAAATTTTTCTTTTTTTTTTTTTTTTTTTTTTTGGACCTGTTTATTCTTTTAAATTATTGAACCTTACTTCCGCTTTTTCAGTTTTCAGGAAATGTCAACAAAAAACACATTAAAGTGCATACTCTAGAACAGATATCCGCTGCTCGTTATGTTCGCATTCAGTCCAAATCTTGGCATGGTGGGATATGTATGAAAGTGGAAGTGTTTGGCTGTGATTCAGGTAGCATTGATATGACATAATCCTCTACATATGATCTCAATGAGATGCGATCGTGCATCTTTTGTCCATATACATATTGCTCATACATAGATATTTAGTTTTATATAGTAAGAAATCATGATCAAACATTTTTTTTATCGATCATGACATTTATGGAAAAATTTTGAAATGATCTTGAAATTATCGTTTTTGACGGATTTTACATGCAATTCCAATTTTAAACATTGTTTTCAAATTGTCCAATTTGGATTGAGCGTTTTGCTTTATCTTTTGATATTGTGTAGCTTTAGTATGCGTGATTCAACAGTTATAAAATCAGGACAGGTCACAGATTTGGATTATTAAAAAATTCAGCGTTCAGTTCAAAATCACTTTTCTGGACAGATAATTGTGCTTCACAGGAAGCCGAATATACTACATGTTTAAGCATTTGAGTGCACGCGCCCTTGAATGCAAAATTACCTTATCAAGATGTATAATGATTTATAATGTCTCTCCGTGTATTCCTGACTCTGAGTATACTTTTTGGTGTTTGTTAATATATTTGCAGTCTGTCGGCTTTTCATCAAACTATGTGACTGTATTGCTATTTGCAGTAATAGAGCCAGGAATTTCGCAAGGAGGGGAGGGGGAGATTTAATTTGGTTTCAAAAAGTAAAAATTAAGTTCTAGAGCGGTTATCAGATCACAGTGGCTCGGTACAAATGTCAAATGTAAATAAAATATAATTGTAATATCAAATATATATTGTCTTTTAAAAAATTATTGTACCCTTAATAAAAAACGGAGGGTTAAAAGTCGCTCAAATCACGATCATCACCCTTGGATCCGCCCATGATTTTTTTTCATGTCATAATTATGATTGTTTGATCTCAGTATAATAAATTGTAACGTTTGTAACAATAGAAGGATAACGACAAACTAGGATAAGGATAGCGATATTCATAATGTTGTATGTTTTATTTGTAGATATTTATTCTGGTCTCGGTATGTCTAATGGTAAAATTCCTGACAGTGCCATTACAGCGTCAACAACCCACAGTCCAGCCTTAGCGCCATCACACGCACGACTACTTAATCAGCACAAGAAGGCCAGCAATTCTTGGGCAAGTTATCCACTAGACATTAACCAGTGGTTACAAATCGATCTCAGTCAATTGAAACATATCACCGCAGTAGCCACGCAGGGACGGAATATGTATAACCAGTGGGTGACTGAATACTGGCTTTCTTCCAGTACAAATGGCACAACATGGAACAACTATCAATCAAAAAAGGTTAGGATACAAATCAACCAAACAATCTCTGCTATAATGAAGGAAGAAAAGTAAGACCGAAGTAGTTCACTAAAGATGGGTTAAATTTGTTTTCAGAAATACACTGGCAATACAGATTACTATACGGTGGTGCGTCACGCAATCTCTCCTATTATTAATGCCCGTTATATCAGGTTCAACCCACTTGCATGGAGGGGCCATATCAGTATGAGAGTGGAAGTCTATACATATGGAAGAGGTTAGTTATACAATTATCACACATTTTCATTAGGGCATTGCAATTTCAGAGTATATGGGTATCCTGTGATATCCTGCTCTCGTCCAAGACATATCCATTCTGGTAAAAAAGTCAATAAAACGGCGCAATTTCTCAAAGGCTTCTCAGGCTCACCATGCAAATCTTTGTGAGAAGAGAAAAAACCGTAACAAACAAACAAACAAACACAGGGACACAGGGACACAGGGAGACAGAGACACAAATAAAAATTACAGACAAATAAACAAACAGACAGACACTGACAGCTCAGCCTGCAGGAAGCCAGTGAAGTGAAGTGAAACCTTTATTTAAACAAGATAATTTCGAAATCTACAATCTTACTTACATGGAAGTCGTTATTTTACAAAGAGTGATACGTATGTAATAGCTATCGGCTATAAAAATTTAGAAATCAAGAAAGACAAAACCTTATTGTAGAGTACTACTGACAGTACGCCATTCGGACTTCGTTTGAGAAAATCTGTCTTATGGACGAGTTTAATTTACAGACAGAAGACAGACAGACAGGCAGATAGACCAATACCCTATTCACACCAACTAAACTAGTTTAACTAATCTGTGTTAAATAAAACTGATTTAACTAAACCAGTCTAATGTATTTTTCCGTTTAACTCCCACTAACCTTTGCGCGTGATGTCGTTGTCTCGATTTGATGAAACAAATAACTTGTGCCCTCCCTCGTAAGTAGACTTTTTTCATTCAACATCGTGGTGATAAAAACAGTTAACCAGGTCTTTCGTAGAAGAACAATTACATTTTCAACTATTTAATTTTCAGCTCACAACTGCAATATTCTGACATTTACAAATTATTTACAAATTACTAAACTGTGATTTATAAAACTGTAAGCGGAACATTTTGTTTTCAGACCATTTGTAGATTATTTGGCATTGTTTTCTGTTTTGATTTGTGTATTTTATTTTTGTTTTGCTCTTTACTTTGTAGCTAGCGTCTTGCAATTTTGTAAATTTTTACAAAGGTGAAAGTCGGCTTCACGCGGTTGAAAAACGTTTATATTTCTTTATATCTCATCATTTTGAGTTACATTAAATTTGATTTACAAGTCAATTGTTTTGCTGTTTTGATAATCCGTAATTCATTCATGAAAATGATTTATTTTATTCATAATATCAATTGTTTTGCCGTTGAGAATGTTAAACTGAAACGTGCTCATTCAGTTCACACAAAAAACATCAATTTGCTCGTACTCTATAGCATTCAAGAAATACATTTGACACCCATTGCATAGATTTTCCCTTTCTTTTACACTTTCTGCGATTTTTTGACCTGTAATCTCCCCAAATATTTAGCAGCACCAAGTTTTTGTCCCTCACGTTTGCATTCCCCTGACTCATTTCATCCGCCATCTTTGTTACACAACCTTAAAACTACCTCGGCGAGGTAGTTTAGTTAACCCTGTTTTAGCCTCATTTTAACCTCGTTTTAACCTCGTTTTAGCGCGCACGTTGAGTTGGTGTGAACGCATGAACTTTAAACTTGTTTAATTAAACAACTTTTAAACATGTTTAGTTTGTTGGTGTGAATAGGGTTACAATATATCCGTTAATGTTTTAAGTTAGAGGAAGCGGATACGTACCTAAGACATTTGCGCGCGTGTAATAATCAATTGCAAAAATTGAAGAGAGAAATAATAAAGAAGACACAAATAATAAGTTTTCTTCTTTCTTAACCGTGCTCTTCCTTTTTCGATTACTTCACCAGTAAAAACTGGCATCGGTCTGGGGTTAAACTGAGGAACAAGTTACATTAGAAATTGTTCGACAGTTATTCTGTTCGAGTTGCAAGACATCACGACTAAACTGAATAAAGCTTTGAAAACTTTATCAATGAATGACAAACAGAGCCTATTGTCACTGTACTTTATTGACCGGCATTAGTTGAGTACTGAATTTTATGCAAAGTAATCGTGCAACCATTCGTAATGTTATGAACAGTTAAATATACGTTTTTATAATAGTTCTTAATCAGCGTAATCGATAATTTAATTTCCTTTGCTGATAGAAGCATTTTTGTTTTATTTTAATGAAGCTTTACCAGCGGACCTTGGTATTGACTTCATGTTGAAATCAATACCTGACTCAAGTATTCAAGCATCATCATCAGATGCAGCCTCTCAGCCATATATGGGTCGATTGAATTACCCACCTAAAGATAACTTTGGCTGGTGTGCCAGTGCATTACACGACCAATGGCTTCAGTTCGATCTTGGCCGTACAGTGATTGTGACGGGAATTGTCACACAAAGTCAAGGGAATGGTGGACAACGATGGGTCACTAAATACAAGGTACGCCACGCCACACCACGCACCGTCACGTTACGATACGACACGCTGCGCACCGTCACGTTACGATACGACACGCTGCGCACCGTCACGTTACGATACGACAAGCTGCGCACCGTCACGTTACGACACGACACGCTACGCACCGTCACGTTACGATACGACACGACACGCACCATCACGTTACGATACGACAAGCTGCGCACCGTCACGTTACGATACGACACGCTGTGTAATGTCACGCCTAAAATACTAATAATACTAATAATTATTTTGATTTGCGATAAAGGTGACCTATGGTATTTCTGTATCAACTATGAAATCTTACACATCTGAAGCATCTGGTAGTGTCCAGGTAAGACGTGTTTGTTTCCCTCGTCATCCATAATATCTTTCAACACTCATTGGCATGGTATGACCTTAGAAATACAGATCCCTTCTTATGCCAGGGAAATTTCTTTGGAATACTTTTGTGCTTGTCTGCGAAGTCTGCATCATGATCGATGTCTGCTCCATATGATATCTAGCGCCTGTTTTATGCAGATGAATGGCAAGATAATGTGACTGTGCCATAGCTTTTGTCGTATTAAATCCAGCTATCAAAATAAGAGGAACATTGCATATTCAAAAATTTTCTTTCAAAAATCGAAAAGGCATGCTTATTTCACATTAGCAATATGTTATGGCCATACCGCTTGTGTTTATCAACCAACAAAACAAAAGGGTATTTCAACCATTACATAAACTGTAATTTAAACCTGGAGTGTGATTTCAAGTCCTGGATTTGTCATAGTAATTGACATTGTAGTTTGTTTTTCTAGGTTTTCACAGCAAATACTGACAACGTACGGTTGGCAACAGCAGTCTTGCCTCGTCCAATACATGCACGGTACATTAGGATCCATCCTGTTGAGTTTCATAGCGACACACTGCCACCATGCATGAGGGCATCAGTCCTGGGAGTTGTAAAAGGTTAGTTATTGTTACCTTTAATAAAGGATTTTAACAAAATCGTTTGGACTTTAAATTAATGTATGCAATGTTTCATCGAATGGAATGACATATCAGTGGCCGATCTACTACTCTCGTTTTCTAGACGAAGCCTCAACAACTCGGCCACTGATGTTTTAGCGTAGTAAGTCGTGTTAGATCAATACTGTTCAGTCGATTAGGCATTACATACATTCATAACACATAGAAAGTAACAAAGACTCATTTTATAAATTGATAATTCAGAGTTCCAATTTAAGTTTTTGCTAAATCTATTGTTTAACAAGCCAATAAAGTACTAGTATGGATCTGTTATTTGAACTAATTGATTTGATTTTTTAATTATATTGATGTCATATATATGTTTTGGCTACCGGTCATCTCCATGATCTGTCTTAAGGTAGTACCGGATCTTCCGAAATCGTCAATGAATTTTTTTATAAATTCTGTCATTTGAAGATCATTGTTGGGGCATTCAAATACTGGAAAAAAATTATGTGGTCACCGTATTGGTTTTTGAGGTATAAGACGTGCGATTTAAAAAGTGCGATTTTTAAGTTTTTCGCGCGTTTTTACAGGCAAAGGATCATGATCGTCGAACGAGGTCAAATCAGCACAAATTCAGCGAAAATTGTTCTAAAATCCGTATTACATTACATGACATTTTATTTCTACTTATAATATTAATCAAGGCATATTTCCCCCAAACGCCCTGAACATCATTTACAACATATTATATCTTAAAACCAGTGCATTTTAAATTAATCTGTTTTGATAGGAGCATATATTTATTATTTCCAGGGACTATAGGTGCTCCAGTGTTTTTCCCTTCTTATACCAGTATTACCGCTTACAAAAATGATGATATACCGCTGACCTGTGATGCCGTGGGAGATGCTCCAATAAGATACTCATGGACATTTAAAGGAGCAGCTTATGGTCCAGACAACAAGATGATTACGATAGATAACTTTACTAAAGATAAGGAGGGGATCTATATATGTACAGCTACCAACTCTGCAGGTAGTAACAGTAAAGTCTTCCACGTTGGAATCAAAGGTGTGTGGTACTTGATTTCATTGTCAGATTGTAGAAATGTGTACTGTTGATTAACCGAAGATCGAATTTGAAGTCACTGGCAACACACTTTCGAGAAATTACTATTACTCCAAATTTTATAAACATTAAAAACCTGTCCCCACTAAATCTATCTATAAAAGTAACCATTAACACCATTAGTCACCACCGTCGAAATTAAGCGTAAATCGGACCCACTTTGTAATTCAGTCTCGAGCTCATTCATGTAAATCTTGCATAACTCAATATAACCGTAAAACAAATTATGTATTCAAGAGAAAATGAGCTAAGAGAACCTATTCCCCATACTGGGCTTTGTAAACAACGTAAGCCACGTTAAGTCTATCTATTGCCGCAGAGTTATTTTAAGGACGGGACGAAATTGGTCAGATTGATTATGACCGGAGAGAAAACAGACGAATAATGTAAAAAAGAAGGACTCTTCAAATTTAGCGGGAATGGTAACAGTTTAAAAATGGCCTGGTTTCTAAACATACCACTAGCGTGGTTCATGATGGTGTCCGGGCATACGTTCTCTTAGCTCATTTTTAACTCAGACATTGCGTTAGCAATGGAGGAGTTAATGGAGTGGGGCATCTCTGTCACTCACTCACTCACTCACTTTCCAGTAAACTTCCGGTTGTTAACAGGAAGTTAACATTTTAAATTATTTTAAATATTTTTTTTTGTGAGAAATAAATATCACTCTGACAGGACTCGAACCGGTGACCTTGTGTATGAAAGTCAAGCGCCTTACCGACTGCGCCACCGAGACGCATGTGATGACGTAAGCGTAAAAATGAGTACTTATAGTTGAATTGTTTTTGCTGCAAGAACTATATTCGAAAACCAACAGAGAAACAGATTTAATCAAGGAGAATAATTTCTGCTTATTTTCATGGTTATTTCCAATAGAAGTGCGAACAGCAAGAAAATTAAATAACGTGTGTTTTGTGAATTTTACGTGGAAGCTTATAGAGCTCGATCGAGCTTTTGACGATGTCAACAGTTCAAGTTGACAATTGAAGATGACTATCATAGGCGAGTAACTTTTCCCATGTGATCTCGTATGTAAAAATCTATAAAACTTTGATGTTAGTTAAACAAAAACACCTTATTTAATCTCTAAGTTAATCGTGATATCACAGGCAATCTTCTTGTCTTCTTTTCAAAATGACGGTTCATCGAAAATACTCGAGTTCGAGTCCAACGCCGGGAGACTTAAATAATATATATTTTCTTATCTCTTAAGATTTCTATCATATCTTTCTTACCGTATTTTTGCTTTTTTATTTTTCAATAAATTGAAATTCCCTCTATTACAAGTTCTTCATCAGTAACAATGTCTGAGTTACGTGCACATTGGGCGCTTCATTTCTTGATGTATTAGTCAAATCCAAAATTGAAGAAACTAAGAAACTCCTTCTTGTAAAGGCAGTAATGCTAAATTCTTGTTTCTGAACGCTTTTCAGATTCTTTGGAGTTGTGTTTCAATAATCACCAAGAATTTACTGACGCTGAGTCGTACTTAACATCAGTTCAAACTAAAGATAATATGATATCCAAACAATACCAGATTGACGAGTCGGTGTGGTATAGGTTCAAGGGGACTGGTAACAAGAACTATCAAATAGCTACAAAATGTGTACCTGAGAACCGTTGTGGTGCCGAAGCTACAGGTGAGAACCATGATGAAATGGAAAAATAATTCTTTTTATAAAAACTGTTTTATTATTTGATTATCTCGATTCACAGATTACTACTGTATGCTTTCTATTAGCACGCTAAAATACAGCGGTCAAGCGTGTGCGCATGTGCGAAAAAAAATAAAC
This sequence comes from Diadumene lineata, assembly GCA_918843875.1. NCBI lineage: Eukaryota > Metazoa > Cnidaria > Anthozoa > Actiniaria > Diadumenidae > Diadumene > Diadumene lineata. The sequence goes on along the minus strand of OU974081.1, from coordinate 5,503,656 downwards.
GATCTTGTACTCAGTGCTTTCTGCGCAGGGATTTGTAAAGAAAGCTATGAAAGAGAAAACTTTCACCGCTTTTTTCTTAAAATATAAACAAAATTGAAAAAGTGTAAACTTATGATACAAAGATAATTCTGCAAAGAGTTTATGTTGACTTTCTATTAATTGACTTTTAAGTCAAATGCCAAACATCTGATTGTTTACAAATGCAAATGCCCTGACGTTTGACCGCGGTGCCGTACACTAAATATCTGACCGATATTTTTTTGTGATTTTACACCCTTTTGTACACCAGCTGCTGAACCAAACTTATAGAAACATGTTTCGAAAGCAAGCTCTAGGAGAATCTGAACTTATACAACCAAAATTTCTGGACCATTAAAGACGACGGAGCAATCAAATATACTAAACACAACAATTGTTTTTGCATCGCATTTCTAGTACAGACGGATGAGATTGCTTCCAGAGCATGTTTCAATTTGATATCTATTTTATTGCTATACTGGAATTCAAACATCTAGTGATGCAATGTAATTTAATCATCATCATCATCATTATATCCGTAGGCGCAATTAATGACCTTGGGTTGCGATTGATAGATTGATATCTATCAGTCGCATATAGTCTGTTTTGTTCATCATAGTTATCAAAGCTTGGTGTCTGTCGACACAAAGTGTCTTTTCCACCTTGGTCCACACTCCTTTTGTTGTCCTTTGGTGTCCTTAGTGCTTATATAGAGTGCACGCGTTAAAAGTTTGCAACAGTTGCCACAATTTAGTAGCAAATAGCACTAACAAAAGAAAAAATATAATCAGCATAATATAGCACTATATAGTGGTATTTATGTTGCACACTCTTAGTGCATGCACTCTAGCGCATTTCACTAATTTCTCTATGCGCTTTACAAGCTTTAATATTTATATTATGTAAACCGGTTTTACAAGCATGACGTTATTTAATTAGTATTTAGTTTGTATTAGTAATTGCCTACCAACGTGACCTCTGCGTCCTCAGTCGTTCTTTCACGTCCCCGTAACTGGTTAATGTGAAAAGGTGGAGGGACCTCTAGTTTATCGTCTTTATCCAAGAAGACGCGAAGCATAGCAATTATAAATCGAAGAATATTCTCCTCAACTATCTAAAGAACCTGAGCGATGGTCCGGCTAAGGTTCGAACCCGCAGCCTCCCGGTTAACAGCCAACGGTCTCCCAATTGAGCTAGTCGTTAACCGGTTGTTTAAATCCCTGACCTCATTTACCCATTTTGGCTGTTCCAGGATACATTGCCCATGCTTTGCCGTCAGTTCAAGATGGTATCGTCAACAAGAAAGTTTGTTTCAATCAACGTGGTCGATGCTGTGGCCATTTTGAGTACATCAAATTAATAAACTGCAACTCTTTCTATCTGTACAAGCTGAAAAGACCGGATCGTATGGAACGAACTGGTTATTGCTTGACGCTACACAACACCGGTAAGATGCATACGAAATGCAACCGGAACATGGCTGAACCATAGGTTACTGATAACTGATAAACACTCTACACTCCCCCTAGTAATTTTTAGTTTCATGAATGCGCCCGAAATTAAACACGACACGGGAGTGTAAATATACTCTCGTATACCTGCCTAGTTAATCAAACCACCAACATATTACATCTATGACCAATTGGATATGATGGTTTTAAAATCAAAACGTTGGTTTTGAATGTCCGTTTTTGAGGAAAATCGTAAATTCTGGGAGTCTGAAAACCTTTAACAGACTCTAAGAGATCTTAATACTAAAAGACCCCTAAAAGGTGCGCAAGTATTCCCTAATTAATGCAAAATACAAAATGATATAACATCTATAAGTACTTGGAATACTCATGCATTCATTCATCCTACAATAAGGCAGAGCACTTGTTCTTTTTCATCAAAAATACTTTCTATAGTGCGTGATAATATATACTATAACTGGCCGGGATTTGCTCACCCAGAAATTTGTGTAAGTTTTGTGAATCTCGCAAGTACGATTTTCAGAGATTTTAGAATGTTATTATGAAATTTGCTTTAAGACTGATTATTACATTTTCAGCTAGACTTTTTCAAAAAAATAAACTTCAAATGTTGGTAATGTACTCTGGCAATCACCTACATTATCCTAAATGTTTATCGTTCTAGGGGTCATAAGCACTTTAAACAATGAGTACAATCCTTGGGGTAACCTTGTCGTTGTTTTTGTTTTAGGTTCTCCTAAAATGATGTTCATGTCCGAGCCAAAAGAAGAAGCTCTACATAATCACGTGATCAAGTCATTCTATGACGTCACTGACAATTATAAATGCATGCAATATTGTAGTACTTTACCGGGTTGTAAGTCATACAACTTTAGTCCAAGCATGTTAACATGTGAGCTGAACTCTGTCACTTCTGATGAGTATCCCAAGGATTTACATGTTTCCCCTGGTTTTAATTATTACTATCCATTAGAATATGCCGAGCAAAGTCTTCATGATGAGCTTTGAACAGCGCTCATCCCATATGTTGAGGCCATTTCCCTCAACAATATATGGAAATAATTAGTATTTATATTTGTATATTGCTGTACCGTATTATCGCGGGCTCAAACTAGGCACATGGTTTTTGGAGCGAATGCAATATGTTTGTGTTGTCTAGAAACGTTCATAAATTTGGTAAGTTTCATCGCTTTATTTGATTATTTACCACTCGTTGTAACACAAATCTTCTTTTATAGGATTTTACTTTCATTCAAATATTCTTATATTGCTGTAAAACCAATTTGTGGACAATAAATCACCAGTAAACCAATGCTTCGCTCGACTCACAGTCTGCACACCTAATCCATTACATCGTAAAATCCAAATTTCATGTCCTGAGATGTCTTCGTTTGGAGTTAAATTAGCGAAGATTCACGAGCTAGATCGTTCAAGAAGCGGTTATCAGGTTGTGCTGACCCGTTTGTGTAATGAAGTAGAGATGGAAATTAGTGTAAACAACATTGAAGCCGTCAAACTCCTACAAACTCGCCTTGGCGTCGCTCTCAAACGATACCAACAATGTTGTCAACAATACGACGATTTAATACAAGACCCCACGTCTGAGAAATACCAAAGTGTACAGGCTGGACTTAAAAACCAGCAGCTGAGATATGAGTACTTCAATCAGAAAATTGATGCATTTAAGGTCAATCTTGAAATGACCAAGATTGAAAGGGAGATTCATCAAACTGAACTTGAATTGAGAGAAAGCCTAAGACACATGCAGTCTTCAACTCGTGTGTCCCGAACGGAACCAACCCAAGTGTATACATCCACACCTATTATTCTAGGAGCAACAAGTGAAAACCCCCAACCTGATCCACAGGTACGTGAACCACGTTATGAGAGTAATATAAACACTATTGATGATCTGAGTAATGGACAAACTGTTTCACAACATAACAACAATGAGGATATAGAAAACTTAATGGATATCACAGCCTTGATTATTCCCCCTCCCCCCATGTTCTCAGACCTTACAGAGTCTCAACCGTCTAAGCAGGATGAACAGTTTGTGTCGCTTGTGAAAACCCCTACTGTTAACATGCCCCTGTGCAGCCTCGACCTTCCAGTTGCCACGACAACGATTTCACCACAGGAATCCCTTATTATTATGACTAACAAGACCAGAGACTCCCTGGAACAAGGAGCTCATTTACAAAGTGAAGAGTTTAAACCCGCTAGCTCGTATCCATTTCACACTAGTAATGACTGTCACATTGCTATGGCAACGGGATTACCACAGGAACCCCAAAATTGTGTTAGAAATGAACATTATACAACTCCATCATCACTGAATCAAATGAACCCATCGGCTCCGATTAGCTCCTTAGCATTGTGTGTGAGTCGTAATAACGTTGCCATGTCAACCCCTATAACACAGAGTTCCCAACCTGAAGTGTACACAGACACACCCTTGCCACGTGGAGCTCACACACCGACCAATGGCCTTGCACGCTCATCTCATGAGACAAAGGAGAGCCAAAGGAGCGTACAACTTGGAGCAGAGCAATTTAATTTATGTACTCCAATGGAGCCAGAAAGCACAGGAACCCCGCAATTTGTTCAATCACCACCGCAAACCTCGGCTATTAAAATTGATGAGCAACAATCCGCGACTATTGAGAACACCAATCAAACCTCTGAAAGAGGGACTGCGAACAAATGGACTACACATTATCACCACGCGCCTACTGAAAGGCCGGAACCAACTAGTGAGAGTTTACTTGCGTCAATCGTCGAGACTATCGACAGGATGAGTAATACAAGCGATCTTCCGCATGTTAAAGTTGTTAGGTTTGATGGATCCCCTGAGAAATACCTAACCTTTCGCCAGAGATTCAAGCAACTTGTGGAGACCAAACCGCTAGATGATGCAATTAAAATGACTCGCCTCCTTCAATTCCTCGATTGGCCAGCCCTCGCCGCCGTGCAACATTATGAAACAATACCTGGAGGATTACAGAAAGCTCTTAAAGTACTAGAAGATCGATTTGGTCGCCCGTACCATGTTGTCAAGGCCTGTGTGGAGGCGATGACGAAGGGTCCAGTTATACAACCCAATGATAAACAAGCACTACTGCACTTTGCCGACATGGTTCGCGCAAACTATGACACACTAGACGCAATGGGATACTTATCTGAAATGAACACGAACAATCTGGAGAAACTAATATTGCGTTTACCCAAATGGATGCAATCTAAGTTCGTGGAGCATCTGAGCAAACTCGAGCGTAAGGGACAAACGTTACCATCCTTCAAGGACGTAGTAGAATTTCTGCGAGATAGAGCTGACATTGTTAACCATCCTTTCCTCTCAAGGTCATCTTCCGAGATTATAACAACAAACGCTAGGCCAACCACTACTGGTCCGAAGGCTAGACCTGCGCTGCCGAGACTGTCATCATTCGCAACCTCGTCAACAAGTAAAGTACAGGAGTGTGAGCTATGCTCCAAGCCGCATCGTTTGTATCACTGCGATGTGTTCAAGTCTAAGTCGACCAAGGAGAGGAATGACTTCGTGAAGAGTAAACACTTATGTTTCAATTGCTTAAGCTCAACAGCACACAATGCTCAATCGTGTAAATCTCCTGTCAGATGTCGCGCTCCGGGTTGCGGAAGACCACACCACACTATGCTACACTTCGACGGAGGTGCGCGAACTACGCGTCAAGATAGCTCAGCAGGGCAATCGGAACTAAAACGTGAACAAGAACCGAGCACGCCATCCGGGAACAATTGCACAATATCTAGTGATGTCAACACAACTTCGACTAATGATGTCTTACTTCAAGTCATACCAATCAGGGTAGTTAGTAATGCAGGACACTCATTAACTACGTACGGACTGTTGGATTCCGGATCTGATATAACCATGATTGACCCTTCACTCGTCATGCTACTGGGTATGAAAGGCAACCCGAGTAAACTTTTGATCTCAACAGTCAACGACAGTAACACTCATCACACTGGAGTAAAGGTAGACTTTAAACTAGCAGCCGTAGACGACGCCAACAGCACTCAAGTGTGTGTTCAATCTGCCTGGGCGACCAAGGATCTAGCTATCCCCCTTAAACACACCAAAGTTATGAAGAACGCTGACCAACTATCACATCTGCAAGGAGTTCCTTTCCCAGATGTTGACAGAAAGAAGATATCTGTTCTCATCGGAACCAACGTCCAAGAAGCCTTTATACCTATAGAAGTGAGAAAGGGTAAAGCAGATGAGCCCGTCGCCATACGCTCTAGCCTCGGTTGGAGTGTTCTTGGCGGCACCTGTATACCTACGAGCGAGACAGCGCACATCAACCATTCTTGCGGAGAGGACATCTCGCTGAATAAGCAGCTAGAAGAATTCTGGAAGGTAGAGTCCCATGGACTTCAACCAACTTGCAAAGGGCCAATGTCTGTCGAAGATCAAAGAGCCGTTAAGATAATTGAAGATACTATATGCAAGGATGGCAACAACTACAAGATGGGTCTACTGTGGAAGTCACCAAATCCAACACTTCCCGATAATCGCATCTTGGCCGAAGCAAGATTGAAGCACCTGAAAGTACGCCTGCAGCGTGAACCTGAATTGCTCTTGAAATACAGAAAGGTGATGGATGATTACCTAGCTAAAGGTTATGCAGTCAAACTTACAGAAGAAGAAGTAAAGAAATCAGGACCCAAAACATGGTATCTACCTCACCACCCCGTTTCGAGTCCAAATAAACCAGGAAGGATACGGGTAGTGTTTGATGCAGCCGCGAAGTTTGGCGACACCTCTTTAAATGACAACCTTCTACAAGGTCCCTGTCTCACCAACGATCTTACTGGTGTACTGATTCGTTTCCGTGAAGAGCAGTCCGCCTTCACCGCGGATGTAGAAGCGATGTTCCATCAGGTACTCGTCAGCGAACAAGACACCGAAGCTCTTCGCTTTCTGTGGTGGTCCGGCAGTTTAGATGATCCACCGGAGGAGTACAAAATGACGGTGCACATCTTCGGTGCCAAGTCTTCCCCATGTTGTGCGAACAAGGCATTAAGATTGACAGCAGCCGACCATGCTGGTGAATACGATCCAGAAGTTATCCATGCTGTCGAACGCAACTTCTATGTCGACGACATTCTGAAGTCCACATCATCACAAGCACAAGCAATTCACCTGGCGACCGAACTTGTGAAGTTATTGCAGGAAGGCGGTTTCCATCTCTCCAAGTTTTCAAGCAACAGTAGAGAGCTCTTGTCGGCTGTCCCAAAGGACGACAGAGCTGATCCAACCTTAGACATGGACTTGGACAGGCTACCGATCGGACGAGCATTGGGAATTTACTGGGATGCAGAGTCAGACATGTTCCAGTTCAAGTCTCTAGTCGCTAATAAGCCTCATACCAAAAGGGGTGTCCTGTCCATTGTGAGCTCGTTGTTCGACCCTCTTGGGTTTCTTGCCCCATTAACGTTCAGGGTAAAATCCCTTCTGCAGGATCTCTGGAGGGCCGCGATCTCGTGGGACGATGAGCTTCCAGAACCATACTTGTCGCAGTGGAAGGAATGGCTTCGAAGTATGCCTAAAGTTGTCAACATCAACATCCCGAGATGTTTCAAGTCACCTTATCTGAATACACCATCGGCTATTGAGCTACATTTATTTTCAGATGCCTCTAGACGTGGTCTAGCAGCGGTTGCGTACTTGAGGTTGCTGAATGATCTTGGTTACATACACTGCTCTTTCGTGATGGGTAAGGCTAAGAACGCTCCACTCAGAGAGTGGACCATACCTCGCCTCGAGCTTCAGGCAGCAGTGTTGGCTACTCGTCTGAGCACATCAATACTGAAGGAACTAGACCTACCTGTTGATTCAACTACCTACTGGACAGATTCGGCGACGGTTCTCCAATACATCCAAAATGTCAGCAGACGATTCCCGGTGTTCATCGCTAACCGCCTTACAGAGATTCATGAAGTAACGAAGGTTCAGCAGTGGCGACACGTTCCCGGATCTCTCAACCCAGCTGATGATGGATCACGAGGGGTGGATATTGATTATTTTCAACCCGGTTGTCGCTGGTTATCAGGACCAGAATTCCTATGGCAGGACGAGGGCACGTGGCCCAGTAATAATACAGAAGTTCAGCAAGATGTCTTACCTGAGTCTACTGTGACCGCAACTGCAGCGAATGATGAGGAAGAGCCTCAAATCCATCAACTGCTTCGACGTTATTCTTCCTGGCAACGGCTATTGAGAGTGATGTGCTGGATTCTAAGGTTTGTCAACAACATGAAGAGAGGTAAACAGCGGCTCTCGGGTCCCCTCAAACTTACAGAGATGCGCAACGCTAGTCGCGTGGTCGTCCGATTAGCTCAGCTAGAGTTCTTCAAAGAGGAATACAAGGCTTTAGAAGCGCGACAACCAGTGAAGAAGAGTAAATTAGCAAGCCTTAATCCAATTCTGGTAGACGGAGTTGTACGTGTTGGTGGAAGAATTCGCAACGGACCACTTCCCTTTGAAACGAAACATCCCATGATTGTCCCGAAGGAACATCCTATAGCTGAGTTGATTGTGCGATACTACCACAAAGTCCTTGGGCATGCAGGCCGAGAACATGTCCTCTGCACGCTACGCCAGTATTATTGGGTACCGCATGGAAGATCCCTGGTACGTCGACTACTTCACAACTGCATTGATTGTCGGAAGCGATATGCACCAACACTACAACAGGTCATGGGAGACCTCCCAATGGAGCGGCTCACTCCTTTCCAACCCCCCTTTACCTTCACAGGCGTGGATTTCTTTGGCCCGTTCTACGTCAAAAGGGGCAGAGCCACAGAGAAAGTGTATGGATGCATTTTCGTGTGTTTCAACACGCGTGCAATTCATGTGGAGGACGCTAGTTCTTTGTCCACCGACGCATTCATCCAAGCCTTCAGGAGGTTTATCGCGGTTCGCGGCTGTCCTAGAGAGGTGTGGTCAGACAATGGTACTAATTTCACCGGAGCTGAGAGAGAGCTCAGGGCTTCCATCAAGGAGTTCAACGAAGAAGAGATCAGAAAGGAGCTACACTCGAGAAACATTGAATGGCACCAATGCCCCATGCCTAAGTGGAAATTCCAGCCACCTGCTGCGAGTCACATGTCGGGCGTATGGGAAAGATTAATTCGAAGTGTCCGCAAGTGTATGAAGGGTCTTCTTGGAAACCCAAATGCCCCCCTCGCTTTGGAAACTTTGCGCACTGTCTTCTACGAAGCAGCCTCCATACTGAACAGTCGCCCCCTTAGCCCGAGCAGCGATGATCCCAATGATTTGGAGCCTCTTACGCCCAATCATTTTCTACTACTACGTTCAAATGCAACACCACCACCTGGAGTATTTACCGAGAACGATCTTTACAGCCGCAAGCACTGGAGACATGCACAGTACCTGACAAATCACTTTTGGAAACGCTGGAAGAAAGAATACGTTCCACTCCTACAGCAGAGGCATAAGTGGACAAGCGTCAAGAGAAACCTGAAAGTTGACGATCTGGTGCTTATCACTGATTCAGTTGAACCAAGATCAAAGTGGCTGCTTGGAAGAGTGACCAGAGTAAACGTCGGTAGAGATAACCATGTAAGGTCAGCTGAAGTCAGAACCAAATCCTCAGTATTGGTTCGACCGGTTACCAAGCTTTGTCTTCTTGAAGAATCTGCATGAAGTTAGGACTCGGCAATATTGAACACAACATTGAACTCTAGCTTGTTGAGTTAGTTTTATTTAACAGACTCAGTTAATGATTATAGTTTAAGCTATGTTTATTTATCACTATTTGTAACGCCTTTAGCTGGGCCCCCCGGGATGTTGAGGCCATTTCCCTCAACAATATATGGAAATAATTAGTATTTATATTTGTATATTGCTGTACCGTATTATCGCGGGCTCAAACTAGGCACATGGTTTTTGGAGCGAATGCAATATGTTTGTGTTGTCTAGAAACGTTCATAAATTTGGTAAGTTTCATCGCATTATTTGATTATTTACCACTCGTTGTAACACAAATCTTCTTTTATAGGATTTTACTTTCATTCAAATATTCTTATATTGCTGTAAAACCAATTTGTGGACAATAAATCACCAGTAAACCAATGCTTCGCTCGACTCACAGTCTGCACACCTAATCCATTACACCATACTTGTTTTGTTTGGATTTTCTGTGTGTTGAGTTTATTTTAATTAATTGTTTTACTTTGCTCCATACTAAGATACTGTTGATTTCAATAAAAACAATGCTTCTCGATTGATGAATTGTTTTGGTACTTAGCAACTGATAAGAAGAGAAAATATTCCACCTTTCTTCAGAAGTATTTAATTATGCATTAGATTAATTTTAAGAGTTTTTTTGTGAAGGTCACATAATTGTTTTTTTGTAGCAGGGTGTCTAGAGAACATTTTCCATCTTCTTGGTCGTGTTAGGGATGTAAATCCATGTGATTGTATGCTGGATATTAAGACTAATTAAGAAGTCTAAGCTTATAAGAAGAAACATTTTAATCGCATGCATTTCAAGGTTACTACATGTTTATGTTGCATGGACTACTATATATTACACAAAAGTTTTGGCGAGTCAGTCATCTCTTTTTTTGTATTCACTCAAATATCAAACAACACATTTTGACACTCATTAAACATTTATTTAAACAATATTAAAAAAAATTGTAAGATTATTATTTTTGGAGCCTCCTACAGGTGTATTGGTATATAATGCAAAAACCTAGTGACCATATGTTTGTTTTTATTAATGTTTGATTTCTTGATTCACGGCATTTACTGAGAACACGGCAAGATGAGGTTACGTTGGTATTGGGTGATTTTTACATTCAAGGTAAGAACGCCAGATTATTAACCGAACAAGTTTTAGTAAGTTTAGTTTTTAAAAATTATGTCTCTATCTTCAAATTTAGATTAGTTTCAGATTTGAAAGGCGCCACAAAATTGTCACTGACTTTGAGTTCAATAGTTGAAATATACAATTCAGGCATATTTATGCAATTTTGTTCAATGTTTATGAAATTGTCCATTGAGCTGATAGAAGAGCTTCTTTTTTTGTGGCACGTTCTTGTGTCTGATTGTTTGCACTTAAAAAACTCTCTTTTTTCTTTAACTGGAAGTCATTTGAACTTACGTTTCTGTTGTTTTAAGTTATTTTGTGATGAAAATAACAGCGGATTTAAGAAAAATAGACATATTTTATGAAAAAATGTTTTCGAACTTTGATGAGAAATAGCTTAAAAAACACAAGCGCCATAATTTTACATTGGAACAGTTGTATAATCGAAAAGAAAACATGAAAAGTATCAGAAAAAAAAGAAAGCGTTAAAGCCTTTTTTTACCCAACGACGCCCTTACAAGTAGGTTCGTGCATACATATCGTATAATCAAATTACTTTCACCGTACGAATCGATCATTACAAATTTTAATATCAGTTTGTGATGTTTCGTTTCTATCATTCTTCTTCCTAGGGGTACAAACTATGATTGCTTTAGTAAACCCGGGCCCAATAACAATCAGTTCATGAATAAACACTGACACTATATTTCCGTGAAGTTAGCATGCTCATGTTGCATAATCAAAACATAACGATTTAAAAAGATCAATTTTGTGCTTTTAAAAGCGAAATTTCGAATATAACTAACAAAATAACAATCACAAATACAATACTTTTATTTGTATGTGTTCGATTTTGAGTGATTTTCAACGGCTTTGGCTCTACATACGTAAAGACGTGAGACTTGGAATTATAACGTGTTAAAAATTAAACTCTTCAATATTTGACCTCAAACAACTTCACAACCTCGCAATAATTCGACTTAAAATTTTTACAGGACGTTAACATTAGTTCACAAAACCCATCACAATTTAAATTATTTAAATCTACAGAAAATCTTACGAGTTTGAATCAGGTAAACTTTTGAGTTTTTTGGTTTTATTCGAATTACGGACCTAAAATAATCTTTGTCAATGCGTGAAAATTTATTTCTAAAACCATTACAGCATTGCTTATAGGCTCTAGAAACCATCACAATGTCATTTGAACCTTTTATGTTTACGAGTAAAGATAAAATGACTCTCCAATCTTGGATATTCATCGATGTAATATGATATTCGGCAATGAAGCTTTATCGGCTTGATGCAAAAATCATACCTGCATATCTTTCCAGAGCTTTTCGCATGCAAAATATAATCCAATAAGGTTTTTTAATCTAAAGCCTACCTACTTACCAACCCATCACAACCAAAAAATTGCAAATTTGGCATTTTTTTGTAGCAGATATTTTGAGCTACTTTTAGCACCTACAGACAATTGTACAATTATTCCGTACACATTAAACGAAAAATAAAAACTTTAGCACACAAAATTTATATGCTTTTCATTGTCAAAACCTACTTTTCAAGTAATTTGGGATCAAAAGTGGTGTTTCCAGCGTATTTCTTTTCTTCTGGTAAATATAAATTCAGCGCATAATACTCTTTTGAAAATGCGGTTATTTTTCCTTGAAAAACTCTCTAAAAAAGAAAACCAAAGGCGGGTTGAGGAGTGTAATTTCTAGATAAAAACTACCTCTGCACAAATATTTTATTTAAACCATAATATATTCACAATATATTTTCATACTGGGGGAACTGGCTCCGATAACTTTTCATAAAGTTCGTCCAGTTCTCCAGCGTATAAATTATTTCTATTAATTTGTGCTTAATTTGATAACCTTTAATTTGACATCATGTATGTTTTTTTTCAATTATTGTATACTAGTAGAGCGTAAAAACTATGCACATAATGTAACTAAAGAATGGTACAAACCGACAATGGTGGAAATAAACATTCAAATAAGGTTTTCAACAGAATTATAGTAAATGGTTTAAAAAATAAGCACATATGTGAAAGATTTGTTTCGGATACCGTAGAAAAAAAAAGGAAATTTAAACTTAGATAACTTTGAAAAAACAGCACTGAAAAGGAAACACAGTCACTATTGGTAAGAAGTATGAATATTATCCTCCATTTGCAAACTATGTCAATCCATTCGTGTTTTAATACGCCCCTATAGACAACTTCCTAACAACTTCAATTATTCTTTTAATATTTTAGTTATCTTTCTTCAGAATAATTTCAAACCAATTCAACTTGTGACAATCATAGCATGACATGTTATGTTCCAATTTTTTTGGTATTAAAACATTTTTGTAAATTTGCGAATTTCGATGCGGCCTTTTTCAATGGTCAGGAATGTTAAAGAGAAAACACAATCTTTCTTATTTTGCAAATTCTCAGCCGTTCCTGAACTAAATCTTTCGATACTTTGTTTTTGGATACTTCGAAAGTAGCTTTATTTGTCACAAGTATAGCATGATAACTTTTTCAATTGTTAAGAATCAGAATAAAATTATAAAAGTGGCATTGTCATAATGACTTTACTCGTGAGATTTTAAAAGTCGAAATCAAAGTTACTTAAATTGTAAATTGTCAGCCGCATTTTAATAAAATCTTCCAATTCTTTTTTTATTCAATAGTTTAAAAGCAAGACTACTTGTCACAATCATAGCATGATATGTTTACTTATTTTTTGTCAGATTATAAAAGTGGCATTGTCATATTGACTTTACTCGTGAGATTTTAAAAGTCGAAATCAAAGTTACTTAAGTAGGCTCCATATAGTTATGGGGCGTCTAGGATCTTAGAGATTTACTAAAAATCAACTGCACACAGAGCCTTGAGTCAAAGATTGCACAAATGATCACGTGACTGGTCACCATAGCAACTATGGCTGTCATAATAAAGCTAATTTTTAATGTAGAACCAATAAAAACGCTAGTTTTAAGCGGTAATTTTTTTTTGAAAACCTCTCCATATCGACCGCTGGTGTTGAAAGAGAGCCGGAGAAAGGAAATGGCCTTTTCGTTCCTTTAGGTCTGAGTGGCCTGTGTCTTGACCTTTTTGGCACTTTTGGCCTGTGTTTTGGCCTCTTCGGCCTGTTATTTTTTGGCTTTTTTGGCCTTGTTGTAAAGGGGATCTGCAATAGATTTGTACATTGTCATCTAGTTGTAATCAGCTGTTAACATGGTGTACAAGCGAGTTTGTAGGGATTGTCCAATCTGTGGCTCCAAGTATTTAGTTCGACTAGCCAACCACCTTGCAGATGTACATCAATTCAATGTAAACAAACGAAAAATGTATCTACAAGAGGCCAAGCTCCAACCTAAGATCAAAGTTGTTGTTTATCACGATCGTAACTGTAGAATTTAGATCAATGAATACATACACATTACGAACGCAACTCGTACAGCTTTATTTCACTGATTACTGATACACTTGGTATAGGTAATAAGATGGTTTCGAGTTCAATTTGGAATTAATTTGCACGAGTTTGTTTTTCAAAGAGTTCGTAATTGCATGAGCCCGTAGGGCGAATGTAATTTTGCTCTTTGAAAAACAAACGAGTGCAAATTAATCCAAATTGAACGAGAAACCATCTTATTACCTTTTAATAATATACTTGCAAAAAATTCAACCATTTTGTCGATTTTTAAAAACAATTGGTTGAGATTTTGATTCAAATTCGAACGAGCGCGCGCCAATGATGGCGTGATGATGTCGTCATCTAGCGCGCGCTCAAGGTGAAAATTGAAAACTTTTCAACGAGATCTCGCTCAGTTTTTTGCAAATTTCTTGACTATTTTTCAAACTTTTTGCAAATAGAAATGTTTAGAAAATTGAAATTATTTTCTAGATAGTAAAAAATTCTAAAAACATTTAGTTTTAGGGCGTATTTTGTCTTTTAAATCAAGTTGTAATTTGCACTGGTATTACAAATTTCTGCACTGGTGTTACAGCGCCTGTTACAGCTTTCTGCACTGGTGTTACGCCTGAACAGCACTGCTCTTGACCAATCAGAAGCGAGAATTTTTTGCAAGTATATTATTATAGGTGTTATTACACTTGTAGTTGAACTTATGCTGTTGTCGTTTTCGGATGTTATTGGAATGTTGTTGATTGATGTTGTTGTTCTTGCTGTTGTTGGTTCGAAAACGTGCGCTGTACTAAATTCAACCGCGCACACCGACCTAAAATGTAGTCGACAGTTGCCAGTGGCAACCGTTGAAATCTACAGTAACATAGCTGAAAACCCGACAAACACTATGCTATGGTGACCAGTCACGTGATCATTTGTGCACAAACTGAATCTTTGACTCAACGTGTTTGAAATATATAGTCGATCCGGCGCCCATGAGCTCTGTGGGCAGTTGATTTTTAGTAAATCTCTAAGATCCTAGACGCCCCATAACTATATGGAGCCTACTTAAGTATCTTTGATTTCGACTTTTAAAATCTCACGAGTAAAGTCAATATGACAATGCTACTTTTATAATCTGACAAAAAATGAGAAAACATATCATGATATGATTGTGACAAGTAGTCTTGCTTTTAAACTATTGAATAAAAAAAGAATTGGAAGATTTTATTAAAATGCGGCTGACAATTTACAATTTAAGTAACTTTGATTTCGACTTTTAAAATCTCACGAGTAAAGTCATTATGACAATGCCACTTTTATAATTTTATTCTGATTCTTAACAATTGAAAAAGTTATCATGCTATACTTGTGACAAATAAAGCTACTTTCGAAGTATCCAAAAACAAAGTATCGAAAGATTTAGTTCAGGAACGGCTGAGAATTTGCAAAATAAGAAAGATTGTGTTTTCTCTTTAACATTCCTGACCATTGAAAAAGGCCGCATCGAAATTCGCAAATTTACAAAAATGTTTTAATACCAAAAAAATTGGAACATAACATGTCATGCTATGATTGTCACAAGTTGAATTGGTTTGAAATTATTCTGAAGAAAGATAACTAAAATATTAAAAGAATAATTGAAGTTGTTAGGAAGTTGTCTATAGGGGCGTATTAAAACACGAATGGATTGACATAGTTTGCAAATGGAGGATAATATTCATACTTCTTACCAATAGTGACTGTGTTTCCTTTTCAGTGCTGTTTTTTCAAAGTTATCTAAGTTTAAATTTCCTTTTTTTTTCTACGGTATCCGAAACAAATCTTTCACATATGTGCTTATTTTTTAAACCATTTACTATAATTCTGTTGAAAACCTTATTTGAATGTTTATTTCCACCATTGTCGGTTTGTACCATTCTTTAGTTACATTATGTGCATAGTTTTTACGCTCTACTAGTATACAATAATTGAAAAAAAACATACATGATGTCAAATTAAAGGTTATCAAATTAAGCACAAATTAATAGAAATAATTTATACGCTGGAGAACTGGACGAACTTTATGAAAAGTTATCGGAGCCAGTTCCCCCAGTATGAAAATATATTGTGAATATATTATGGTTTAAATAAAATATTTGTGCAGAGGTAGTTTTTATCTAGAAATTACACTCCTCAACCCGCCTTTGGTTTTCTTTTTTAGAGAGTTTTTCAAGGAAAAATAACCGCATTTTCAAAAGAGTATTATGCGCTGAATTTATATTTACCAGAAGAAAAGAAATACGCTGGAAACACCACTTTTGATCCCAAATTACTTGAAAAGTAGGTTTTGACAATGAAAAGCATATAAATTTTGTGTGCTAAAGTTTTTATTTTTCGTTTAATGTGTACGGAATAATTGTACAATTGTCTGTAGGTGCTAAAAGTAGCTCAAAATATCTGCTACAAAAAAATGCCAAATTTGCAATTTTTTGGTTGTGATGGGTTGGTAAGTAGGTAGGCTTTAGATTAAAAAACCTTATTGGATTATATTTTGCATGCGAAAAGCTCTGGAAAGATATGCAGGTATGATTTTTGCATCAAGCCGATAAAGCTTCATTGCCGAATATCATATTACATCGATGAATATCCAAGATTGGAGAGTCATTTTATCTTTACTCGTAAACATAAAAGGTTCAAATGACATTGTGATGGTTTCTAGAGCCTATAAGCAATGCTGTAATGGTTTTAGAAATAAATTTTCACGCATTGACAAAGATTATTTTAGGTCCGTAATTCGAATAAAACCAAAAAACTCAAAAGTTTACCTGATTCAAACTCGTAAGATTTTCTGTAGATTTAAATAATTTAAATTGTGATGGGTTTTGTGAACTAATGTTAACGTCCTGTAAAAATTTTAAGTCGAATTATTGCGAGGTTGTGAAGTTGTTTGAGGTCAAATATTGAAGAGTTTAATTTTTAACACGTTATAATTCCAAGTCTCACGTCTTTACGTGTGAAGAGCCAAAGCCGTTGAAAATCACTCAAAATTGAACACATACAAATAAAAGTATTGTATTTGTGATTGTTATTTTGTTAGTTATATTCGAAATTTCGCTTTTAAAAGCACAAAATTGATCTTTTTAAATCGTTATGTTTTGATTATGCAACATGATCATGCTAACTTCACGGAAATGACACTTTTACTTGATTAGTAACTGACTGACATAGATTAATAATTGAATATTTCACACACGTTTTCCACATAGTGATTTCTGGTCTCTAGTTCCGAATGCATCTCATTTGGGTTCCCTGTGTCAAGCCAAACTGACTGAAAGAGGCTACCGGAAACTAATCTAAGACCGGTTGCATCCACAGCAAACCCAAACGACACAAAAACGCCATATCATAGAAAGCCAAATAAAGAAAGGAGTAGCCTGTAGACGAGGCTAAGTGATTCTTTTTCAGATGGACATTATTTTCACAACAAAACGCTTTTCGTTTTGATTGTTGCTGTTAGAAATACAATTTTTGATTCTTAATCATGTGGATTTAGCTCAAAAATAGATAGGAAATTGGATAATTCGATTCGTTTATTCAGAACGCGTACGGCGTGTATAAAACTACATGAAAGTTTTAAGCAGGCTTTAATTTCCTCTGCCTTATTTGTATTAGTGATCGTACAAAATGCTTTATAGAAACTGATGCCCCACAAAAGATCCAATTTTGTATACTTTTTTGACTTTTGAATTTCTCTTTTAAGGTTTTGAATTTGCCTCTTTTAAGTCTACACAGTGCAAATTAAAAATAAATTTTTGAATTCAAAACATGGATTCACCAATACAGTACTATCAAAGTATAAATTTCCTTGAAGCTGGATAGACAGACATTACCTGCAATGATGCAAAACGTATTTCGTTCAAATGATCCCCAATTTTTGATGCGTTTTTATATGAATTGACGAACCCTTTTCCTGAAGAATCTCTTGATTTCTTTTAATTCATGTTGAACTTTTTTTTACGATTGTATTAGGCAGAATGCAATCGAGAGTTACAGACACTTCTTGAATAAAGTTAAGGCAGTCGTAAACCCGGAAATATCTTAAAAACGAACAAAATGAATTTTATTAAAAAAATCGCTGTTTTTATTTTTCAAATTTAAGGAAACCACTAAAGTGTTACTACTGGTGTTTCATTTTATGAGCATCTATTTTATTTTTAATTTGAAGGATTTTGAAATACTAATATTAAAAAGCATTATAAAAATGTTTGTCTTATCACACAATTTCGTAGATCGTTTCAATGAACTTGATTGCAAATGGGCTAAGTTGTTATGTTGTTTATTCTATACATTCATTCATTCATTCATTCGTTCGTTCGTTCGTTCGTTCGCTCGCTCGCTCGTTCGCTCGTTTGTTCGTTCGTTCGTTCGTTCGTTCGTTCGTTCGTTCGTTCGTTCGTTCGTTCGTTCGTTCGTTGATTGGTTGGTTGGATGGTTGGATGGTTGGATGGTTGGATGGTTGGATGGTTGGATGGTTGGATGGTTGGATGGTTGGATGGTTGGATGGTTGGTTGGTTGGTTGGTTGATTGATTGAGTGATTAATTGATTCGTTCGTTCGTTTGTTCATTCATGCATTGATTCATTCATTGATTCATTCGTTCGTTCGTTCGTTCGTTCGCTCGTTCTTTCATTGATTCATTCATTGATTCATTCGTTTATTCGTTCGTTCGTTCGCTCGCTCGCTCGCTCATTCGTTCATCCATTGATTCATTCGTTTATTCGTTCGTTCGTTCACTCGTTCATTCGTTTATTCATCCGTTCCTTCCTTCCTTCCTTCCTTCCTTCCTTCCTTCCTTCCTTCCTTCCTTCATTCCTTTCGTCCGTCCGTCCGTCTTACATTTTTCAACATTAATTCGCCATTATTTGCCCTCGTTATTTTTACAATGGTTTTGTTGCATCACTTATATTTTAGACTTATAGCAATTTTTATTATTTGTAAATATGTATTTCATTATTAATGTAAATTACGGATCAGTTTAGTTATTTTTCATAGTTTTTTATTATATTGTATTAGATTTGTCACGCGAATTTGATCATATATGTATGTAAATTTGCGCTTTATAAGTATTAAATTATTATTATAAATTATTATTATTATCATTGCAGTGTCTATTCATGGTCGAAGGTGTTGATCAAGGTAAAGTACCAAGAATGTATTACACAACTTATTTTAGTCAGCCATTATTTAAACTTTTACCAAAAAAACGCTCATATCCTCTAGTATATAGAATTCGTTTTAAAAAAAGCTTTGTAAATTGAAATTGATTCTCAATATATTAGTTTTTCAAATATTCAGCTTTGCTTAATGATCCAAATAAGTATACATTTAATTAATGCATGTATGTTTTATGATAACTGAATAACGACACTATTTTAAGATGTTTTCCAATGACTTGAGTAATAAATTAAAAATAAGCGTTTTTGTGTTTACATAAGTGTAAATAAGAGTACAATTTTTAAAGCAAAAATCCCAATCATCCGCAGTTTCGAAACGAACACAGCTGCCTCCGTTCTCTGAATCCCCTCTTGATCGACAACTGGAATAATCCAAGCAAGAACATTAGGGTCTTGTCATGGGACTGCTGTGCATGTGTAGTGAATACAAATTATTATTGATTATTTGTTATAATGTTCCTAAGTTAAACGCCATTATAGTAGTAACTAATTAATGTATTCACTGTATGTAATGAAATAAAAAATAAGAGATTAAGAAAAATATCGGTAGATCGGGGATGCTCGTTGGAATGTTTCAAAAATATCCCTAAAAGATATAGACCCCTTGCAAAACTTGAGGACAAAACAATGGAATTCAGCTCCCAAGAGAGCAAGAATCTTTTGTTTTGTCCGGCCTCCAGATGGGGCTGGTTTGACGTCACATGCAAGGGTTCTATAGAACATTTTTCAAAAGGCGTGGATTCACATTTTTCTAAAAGATACCAAAATCATTAGTTTCAGTGCTATGAATAGATGGCTTCAAACTCTAAAAGAAACCAAAAAGTAAAAATTTTGCAAAACTCATATTTCAAAGACTATAAGAGACCAAACAGCTAATTTTTACCCCTAAAAGATACGACGTGCATCTCCGATGAGGTTTACTCCCAGAGTCCCCTCGATTCCCCAGGACATCGTCTCTTATTGGCGTACTTATAGCAAACAATATCGCTCTGGGATCCTCACGGTGTAAATGTTGCTAATTTTAAGCTTATTATGGCCAGCTTTTTTGAATTTAAAATCTAGCCTCCTCGTCAAAATATCTTCACTACAGAGTTGTCAGCAAAGTCCATACAGACCTTGATCTAAGCCAAGGGTTTTTCTCCAGGTTTTCCGGTTTTCCTCCCTAATCAATCAACATATGAAAATATTGGTTTAAAAAAATCAATAAAGGGGCAGTGAGTGTGAGCGGCCATCTCAACAATAACCACTATGTGGATGAGATGTCTAAAATATTTATTTATTTTCTATCTATTTATTTTATTTAAGTGTACACATGTTTACTTCTATTTTTTATTATTGATGTTTTTATCAGACTGTCATGAGCCTCTGACCATTACGACAGCAGGCTCAAACGTTTCTTCATCGACATCACGCCCACCACTAAGTACATATGGTCCCCTACAAAGCAAACTGTTTAACCATGCTACGCATGCCTGGTGCGCTAATGCTGCCGACGCTGACCAGTACTTACAGATGGACTTTGGTGTTGTTAAGATAATAAAAGGGATTAGTATCCAAGGCAACGACAACGACGGTCAGTTTGTGACTGCGTTTTTTTTGAAGTATGCGATCATTGAAGGCTCTTGGTCAAAATATTCAGAACATGGAAAAATAAAAAAAATGGTGAGTTATTCAAAATGTATTTCTTTTTGGACCTGCTTATTCGTTTAAATTATTGAACCTTTCTTCCGTTATTTCAGTTTTCAGGAAATGTCAACAAAAAGCACATTAAAATGTATACTCTAGAACAGATAACCGCTGCTCGTTATGTTCGCATTCAGCCGAAATCTTGGCATGGTGGGATATGTATGAAAGTGGAAGTCTTTGGGTGTGATTCAGGTAACACTGATAGCATACGATCTTTCACCAAAGTGTTACGTGATAAAAGTAAATTTGGGTTCCTCTGTCTTTCTTTTATCTGTCTGACGTCTGACTCTGTGTATGTATTTTGATGTATTCATCTATGCGTAGTCTGTTGGCTTTTCATTAAACTGGGTGTCTGTATGAGAATTTTAACAGGGGCAGTGGAGGGTAAACGTTTTTGAAAAAGTTTAATTTCTAGAGCAATAATCAGATCACATGCATTTGCTATATACACTTGTAATATCATGTAAACATTATAATTGTTATATCAAACATTATTGCTCTTCAACAAGAAATAAATGTTGAAACTTGAAACGATAAAATGCGCTAAAAAGGAGGTGGAGAGTTTGGGAAGGGGTGTGTGTGAAAAGTCGACCAATTTTTGATCAGCACCCTCAGAGCTTCCCATTGTTTGTTTGCATGTTATAATTCCTCTGAAAGTTTGATCTCAGTATATATTGAACAGTAATGGTAACGACAAAAAGGACAAAGAAAAGCAAGGACAACTAAAACGATAAATGATACTAATAACGCTGTATGTTTTGTTTGCAGATATTTATTCTGGTCTCGGTATGTCTAATGGTAACATTCCTGACAGTGCCATTACAGCGTCAACAACTCTCAATCTAGACATGGCGCCATCACACGCACGACTACTCAATCAGCATAAGAAGATGAACAATTGTTGGGCAAGTGGTTATTTGGACGTTAACCAGTGGTTACAAATCGATCTCAGTCAAATGAAGCATATCACTGGAGTAGCCACACAGGGACGGAATATGTATAACCAGTGGGTGACTGAATACTGGCTTTCTTCCAGTACAGATGGCACAACATGGAACGATTATCAATCAAGAAAGGTTAGAACACATATCAATCAAACAATTGTGAAGGAGGGAAACTGAAGGGGAAGTAGTTTACCAACCATAGGTCAGTCAGTGATTGAGTGATAGATTGCGGGAGTGATCACTTCTCTAAAAAAATATACTTTTGTTTTCAGAAATTCACTGGCAATACAGATTACTATACGGTGGTGCGTCACGCAATCTCTCCTATTATTAATGCCCGTTACATCAGGTTCAACCCACTTACATGGCATGTCTACATCATCATGAGAGTGGAAGTCTATACGTATGGAAATGGTTAGCAATATATTAGCACATAGTCTCATTGGTCCAAATATTCATGGTTATAATTACAATTTTAGGGTATGGGAATCCTGTCATATCCTCTCGTCCAAAGTATCCGTTTTAGCTTACATTGTGAAAATCGGCCTTGAATGAAAGATAGAACACGAGCAAAGATCTTGATACACTCAAAAGACAGAGAAACGGTTGCAATTGAAAACTATCAATGAAGAACGAAAAAATATTAGGAAGATTAACTTTAGCAAAATTATCGATGATAAGAACTGCAATAGTCCGGTTTCATGTTCTTTTTTGATCAGTCCAAGCCTCGATAGTATGTTATATATTTATTCTGTGCGAGGCACATCTCGTGGGCATGCACCAATCCAAAAACAACAGAAGTACTGTACCAAATTTTACCTTTTACAATTGAGAGCAATGAAGAACTTGAAAATGGTCTATTGTGAAATTTGTAAAAAGGACAAATTCATACGAGCTATTTATAACGATACAAATGTAGTCTAAATTCAATTTTTAGTGTGAACATGCAAGAGAGCTGCACAACTCGCCCTCAATATTACTGTTCAAAATGCTAAATAACAATAAGTGCTAGTATTTAATTGGCGGGTTTCATATTGAAAAAGGTACTGGGTTTTAGTTGCGAAAAAGTTATTGAAACCATTTCTTTAAATCATTAATAATTTGAGACCAAATTTCAAGAGAACATGTTAAAAAAATGATGAAATGTTTGTTAAAATCAGATAAATTTATTAGGACTTGAATATTACAAGAAAGGTATGTAGTGGAGAGACAGTGTCCTTCCAAAACATTTTTCCTTCATAAATTTAATATAACTAAAAAACATATAGAAAGTGGACTAAAATAGCATAGTAATGATGTTTATATTTGTGTTTTCGTTATGTGAAGATGTTTTATTAATGGTTATTTTTTTTAATTTTTGAATTATGCTTAGTTTTTTAAGACTAGAACCCAGTCCCTTTTTCAATATGAAACCGGCGAATTAACCAATAGTGCCTATTGACACTTTATCCCATTGACCTTCTTAAATCCAATAATGAAGCCTGTTCAAAATAATCCAACGATCATTCGTAATGTTACAAAAAGTTTCAAAACGTTATGTAATATATATACAATATGAACGGCCGATCTGAATGGAATGTGATAATATATAATGTTATTACATTCCATACGGATGGGCCGCGAATATTGCATATTAATTGAAAATTTTGAAATTAAAAGCAATTTGGGCGAAACATTTCAAGCCAAATCTTATGCAAATCAATTCTATATCCGATATACAGATGCCTTCACGGAAGTGATTTTGTATTGTTCTGGGCTTATTAATTATGGATGAATTGTATAACATTCTATTTTAGTTCGAAATCAGCGTAATGTAGATAATGCAATTAGCTGATAGAACATTTTTGTTATGTTGATAAAGCTGTACCAGCGGACCTTGGTATCGACTTCACTGTGAAGACAATACCTGACGCAAGTATCCAAGCATCATCATTGGATGCTGACTCTAGAATATATATGGCTCGATTAAATTACCAACAAGTACCAGGCCCCTCTGCCTGGTGTGCCAGCGATTTACACGGCCAATGGCTTCAGTTTGATCTTGGTCATGCAATGATTGTGACGGGAATTGTCATCCAAAGTCAAGGGAATGGTGGACAACGATGGGTCACTAAATATAAGGTACGCCATGCAACGCGATACCACGGGACGCGACGAGACGTGACGCTACGCCATCCCACGCCACCGAAAGCCACGCCACGTAGCAAAGTTGTCATGAACTATGCATGCCACACACCGCTACACCAAAAATACTAATTATATGAATTATTATTTTTTTTGCGATAAAGGTGACCTATGGTCTTTCTGTATCAAATATGAAATCCTACACATCTGTAGCATCTGGTAGTGTCAAGGTAAGGCGTGTTTGTTGTCCTACTCGTGCACAATATCATTAACAACACTCATCAGAATTTTTTTTATCTTAGACATATAGCTAGTTCAAATAACCAAAATGCAATAATATAGGTTATTCCAAGACTGCTAAGAACTATGGGTATAAATATGGCTGTAATAATCATTGCACCTGTATTTGCACCTGCAAAAGAATTTTTCACACCATTTAGTTATGACTTGCTTTGCTTTCTGTTCGCTCCATAGATAAGGCCATTCATCATTATGACTGTACATGATGCTATTCTACAGTCTGTCATGACGTTTACCCATCATTCCTAGTGGTCTTGGAATGACCTATTGCCTTTTAGTGATGATAATGTTATATGAAATTGCTATATACTTGCTTTCCACTGACAGAGACAAATCTTGTAAAGTTTTTGTGCTCGTCTACTTGGTGCGCATCATGAGCGATATCTGCTATATGTTATAATAATAATAATGTTTAATAGCCGGAAGGCTGAATTACATTTGTTGAATATTTGCCAAAGAAATAATGAAGGAGTTCTTGAAGCGCTTAGTCTTGCAGAATGTTCGGTACTTAGCAGTGTTTCTTAGATTGTAATTTGTAATGTTCAATGGTGGTAGTCTTAGCGAGTACTTGTTTCACTCAAAATGCAACTTTGGCCCACAAAATGCTGAATATTCAAGGTATTTTTTTCACAAATGTCCACACACGTGCTCAACCAACGAAAGTCAAAAAATAGAATAGCAAGGCCGAATTTAAACCGTTCAGTTTTTGATGAAATTGACAAAAGCTGTAAACTTGGAGCGTAACTCCTTGAACTACTTCACATCTTGACTATTGCACGGTTTATTGTACGGTCTACCCCCACAGCACTGAGCTAAAAAAAAATACAACGAGTTCAGAACATTGTTGCTAGATTGTTAGTTGGTGGAAAACATTTGGGCCCAATACCTATTCTTAATGATCTACACTGGTCCCAGGTCACTCGTCGTACTGAGTTCAAGATCCTGTTAATTACATACAAGGCCTTAAACAACACTTAAACAACATGTCACGAGCATATATCTGTGATCTACTAACACTGTATACACAACCACGATCAGGTTTAAGTTCTGCAGAGAAAATTCAGTTGAAACAACCAAATAATTCCTAAACAGCAACTTATGGTGATAGAGCGATTTTGTGCTGTTGCGCCTCTCCTATGGAACAACTGGCAGAGAAAAAAAAAAAACGGAATGTGCATCATCACTTGAAAACATATTTATATGACAATTAACATATCAAAGAATTGTTATAGGGAAATTACTGTTCGATCGGCCATCTTGTTTAACCATATTTGGTAAATCTTACCTTATTTGAAAGTACGCTTGAAAAAACTGCCAAATAACAGTCGTCTTTCTTATAAGAATAAGGTTTCAGCGGGATATTGGCAACAATTTAATAATAGCCTGGTTTCTTAAAATGGCACTGGTGTAGTTCCTGACAGGGTCTGGGGATAGAGACGCGCTTTGAGACCTTGTTTAATTTATAATGTGCTATATATATATATATATATATATATATATATAAATTTTATTATTAATACTATTATTGTAATTATCATCTGTCATTAGAATCTAACATTCATAGTTTATTTGTTTAGAAATTCACAGGAAACACTGACAACGTACGGTTGGCAACAGCAATCTTGCCTCGTCCGATACATGCACGGTACATTAGGATCCATCCTGTTGACTTTCATAGCGACACGCTGCCACCATGCATGAGGGCATCAGTCCTAGGAGTTGTAAAAGGTTAATGCTTTTGATTAAAATTGTATAGAATGTAATTGCGTGTGGTGTTTCATCAAATTCTAGCTCTAATAGTCGTTTGAAGAGATAATTGCCTCCTTTGGGTCCACTGACGAGATCCCAACGGCTCAGCCAATGATGGTTGACGAGAGTAAGTCGTCAATTTTGGTTCAAAATTTCAAAGTAAAAATTCATCGGGCTTTTGGGCTACGTAAAAGTGCAAGGTTCCTCAGACACCCACCCTCTTGCCTTAGGGGTTCTGACGACTTTCGTTCGTATAGCTTAAATAGCAGAGCGGCTCAGATCTCTTCTAGAAAACGAGGTTGGTAGATCGAACCGTGCGAGCCAAACTAGCTGAAAATTTTGAAAACGTTGTCCTCGTTGTCGTCTTCGTGCTCAAATCTAAAGGTCTAAAGGTCGAAACAGACATGATCTAATACCATTACATCCCACGTTTTCTCATAATATATACATTACTATTTTACTATATACATATTATTTTATTTTATTTTCAGGAACTGTTGGTGCTCCGGTGTTATTCCCTTCTTACACGAGTATTACCGCTTACAAAAATGATGATATACCGCTGACCTGTGATGCCGTGGGAGATGTTCCAATAAGATACTCATGGACATTTAAAGGAGCAGCTTATGGTCCAGACAACAAGATGATTACGATATACAGCTTTACTAAAGATAAGGAAGGCATTTATATCTGTACAGCTACTAACTCTGTAGGCAGTAATAGTAAAGTCTTCCACGTGGGAATCAAAGGTGTGCCGTTCACTTGATCATATTGTCAGTTTGTAGGAAATTCTTTTTTCTATTTTATCAATTTGCCAAGAATTAATCAAATCACCAAATTATTGCATCTACTATACGTAAAATCGAACGGTACCTTCCTTTCGAATATCTGTGAGGGAGGAAAACTAACCTAAAAAGTTTTAACTTTTATTCTGGGTGTCTGAAAATCTCTAAGAGACCCTAAAAAGAATGTACGACGAGTATCCACGCCCTCTGATATATGGGAGTTAATCCGACCCGTTTTGTAATTCATGTGTAAATCGTGAGCTATTGCAAAAAAAAAAAAAAAAAAAAAAAAAAAAAGATTTGACGTTGTGACGTCATCTGAAGCCTCCATATTGCGGCCATTTACAAACTATGTACAAATCGATAAAAAATTGAGGAATCACTTTTAGGAGGTTAATTAAAACTAGATTTTATTAATTAATACATTAGAGATTATATTAAAGAAAGGTTAGTTTGAGAGTGGAGCTTCCCTTTAAATGTGGTAGTATTACAGCACTATCCTCACTCGAGGAGGATACTCAAATCAACAGATTCTTAAGTCACATATGATTGCGGCGGCAATTTCCAATCTCGATCCATTCTAGCTTCATGACGCTGTGAATTTATTGTACTTAAGTTTGGCGGTTTGCGGTTAATATTTAATATTTGACGATTGATGGTAAACATGCAAACGTGATATATAAAACATCAAGTGGAAAAATCATACAATATGCAATTTGGGAAAGACCAAACTTTTTAAATTACGAAAGGTTGTGCAAACAAAACAAACTCGCAAGTAATTTGCAATTTTCCACAAATCGTCCTCTCGACCATGATCGTACACGCGGGAGCGAGATCATGCTAAATAAATTCTTTTTTCTGAACTGTTTTCAGACTCTTTGGACTTGTGTTTCAATAATCACCAAGAATTTGCTGACGCTGAGTCGTACTTAACTTCAGTTCAAACCAAAAATAGTATAATAACATCATCCACACAATACGAGATCGACGAGTCGGTGTGGTATAGGCTCAAGGGGACTGGTAACAAGAACTATCAAATAGCTACAAAGTGTGCACCTGAGAACCGTTGTGGTGCCGAAGCTACAGGTGAGTACCATGATGAAATGGAAATATTATTCTTCTTGTAGAGATTGTTTTATTTTATTACTTTTTTAGGTTATCAGGATACCCAGGTTACCACTGCGTACTTTCTCTCAGCGCGAAACGTTTGACACGCTACTGAACCAAACTTATAGAAACATGTTTCGAAAGCAGCACTCAGTTGCGTTGGGACATTGGCAGTAATTTTCGTTCCATCTCGAAACACCTCCCTTTCTTTCTATAAACAGTGTTTTTCCCAGCTCCTTTCCCCCCTCCCCGATACAATGATGCGTTGGCTTTGATATTTGTCATCGAAACAATCAACATTGCAAAGGGGATAGGGGTTAGAGTTGGAAGACAATAACGTGTGATTTACTACCAAATTATGCGTAATTTTGCAATTGAGTGAAGTTCCAGGAAAATGTATCGTAACATATCCAAAATGTCTGTAGTAGTACAGACGACGGAGAATTAAATGTACTAAACATAGTTTTTTCCATGGTATTTCTAGTACATACGGATGCGATTGCTTCCAGAGCATGTTTTAATTTGAGACTGCTATAAGGAATTCATTTACTCATTTTTACTCTTCCAGGATACATTGCCCATGCTTTGCCGTCAGTTCAAGATGGTATCGTCAAAAAGAAAGTGTGTTTCCATCAACGTGGTCGATGCTGTGGCCATTTTGAGTACATCAAATTAATAAACTGCAACTCTTTCTATTTGTACAAGCTGAAAAGACCGGATCGTATGGAACGAACTGGTTATTGCTTGACGCTGCACAACACCGGTAAGATACATATGGAATTCAACGGGAAGATGGTTGAACCATGAGTTATTGAGAACTAAATACTCTTGTTTGGAGGGAATACTATCATTTCAGATAAAAAACGTCCGAGAAAATGTTAGCAGATGGCGAATGTGACTTGCTCCACTAAATTATTTTGTTAAATGAAACAAAATATGCACTTTCCAATTGTTGAGACCTTTCAGTAGCTAGATTTACTTTATTTAAAAAAGTTTAATTACCGAGTCTTGGTGTCTTACTTTTAGTTTCGACTGCAAAAATTCGACAACCATCCACGTTCGACATTCTCTCCTACAACTTTTTTTAAAATGTTTATATGTTATGCTACCTATTTGATTTTAAGACATGTCAGATTGATTATAACATCAAGGTGTTGAAAATACTCAATGTTTAAAACTAAATTAGCTATTTGTAATTATCTAAATTTTTAATTCCATTCCACGAATGTAAAATTCTACTTGGCTTTTTAGAGTTCTTGCATTGGCCAAATACCAAGTTGTAATACCATCAAATAATATAATAGAACATACATCCTAAAGCCTAGTGTTTCCTGTTGATCCGATAACTTGGTCCACATTAAATGTTTTACCAGTAGGCTAATCCCCCCTTGCCGCTCCACTCAGAGTCTTGTGTTTTAACAAGGAGTACAAGCCATTTTTGGGTAATCATAATCTTTGTTTTTGTTTTAGGTTCTCCTAATATGATGTTCATGTCCGAACCAAGGGAAGTGGCCCTAGAAAATCACGTGATCAAATCATTCTATGACGTCGCTGACAATTATAAATGCATGCAATATTGTAGTACTTTACCAGGTTGTAAGTCATACAACTTTAGTCCAAGCATGTTAACATGTGAGCTTAACTCTGTCACTTCTGATGAGTATCCCAAGGATTTACATGTTTCCCCTGGTTTTAATTATTACTATCCATTAGAATATGCTGAGCAAACTCTTCATGATGAGCTGTGAATAGACCACAATTAGCCAAGGTAATTTATTTGTCTTCTTTTCATAATGGCATTGGAAGTACGCGAGTTCACAAGTCCAACGCAGGGAGACTTGAAAAAAAACCCTTTCTCATCACTTGATTTTTAAACCGTATTTTTCTTATTATTTTTATTTTTCTATAAATTGATTTTTTTCATTCACGTTTTGTATTTTTTCCCGTTATTACATATATTACTTGAACTCAGGAAACTATCATCCATACCACCTCTTCTTTTATAAGTCTCTATGTTATTTATTTATTCTTATGTAGATGCATGTCAGTTGTGCTGTTCTGACATGTGTGTAAGTTATATACAGATTTCCAAAGTCTTTCTTATCTCATTTGACTTGAATATCGAGATCTAATCTAAGTTTCAGAAATTGTTGAGAGATTGATTTTTTGGACACCTTTTTTTGTTCTGCGCATGTTTCAAGATTTTTGAAATTTCCAAAATACTTTCAGCTTAGGACTTTTTCGAATGAATTCTCTAGCTACGGCTTTTGACCTTTTTCTTTACGCTCTCAAGTCACCAAAATGCATGAACTTCGACGTCGTATTGCGCAAAAACGAAGTCGGTGACCCCCCTTTTTTATTGTATTACAGTGTTTGTTAGAACGAGCATCGGGCGGTTTTATTTCTACGGAATAACCTTAACACAACTGATTTTTAATCTTACTGCATGCAGAGCAACAAACAAACAAGCAAACCAACCAACCAACCAACCAACCAACCAACCAACAAAACAAAACAAAACATGCAACAAAAACAACAATTTCTGTGACACTGGCTTGGCACTCATGTTATATGGTGAGCGACTCCTAAAATATTTTACATGGTTGCCAATGTATGTATAAATACAGTTTCGAATTAAAATATAGAGGGGTTTTGATTAATCAACGAAACACAATTTTATACCCTAAAGAGTAAGATGACATAAGTAATGAGTTACAACACATACAAAATGTAAAAGACATTGTGGGCAATAAGCTAAATATAGTGCTTCTCGCGGGTTTTTGTTAACAACTTTAAACTAAGTCGAGGTTATAAGAAATTAATTTACGATGAAATGGACATTTTAACTATCATTTCGAATGGATGCACAAATATCGTATACTATTTTGTAAAAAAAAAGAAACAAAATATGGCAATGATATAGGATTCATTCGAACTACAATGTAGAAATGCAATTATTTAATATGCACAAAAGAACACTGAATATCCTGTACATTATTAAGATAACTTAGGTCCGATTTAGACGTCGATTTCTTGTCGTGTCAAATCTAATAGCCGAATTGGAGAATGTTACGTTCAACTTTCTTGATTTCAAAGAACAATCAAAAATATTTGTTGGAATCACATCTTGTTGGATTTAGTTGGTTCAAGTATTGTACTTCTGATTTACAAAACCCAACCAATACATTCGACGCGGCAAAAGTTCGACGTCTGAACTGGGCCCAAAACAACCAGAGTCCAGTTTCACAATACACCAGGCTATAGCATTTAGGGTGGCCAAGGCGTACCGCGTTATTTAGGCCAACATTAATTCGTGATTCGTGCACGAAGAGCAAACAAATAAAAATCAAACCGTGATTCGACCTAAATGTTTCGTGAATCACAAAAAGTGAAACGTGAATCAAGACAAACGAGATCGTGCTCAATGGCTTTACTTCTCCACCCCGACGACTGTGTTAGCCATAAATGTATGAATCACACAGCATATTTATCCTCGTTTGCAAGAAACTTTATCGACCAAGCTCTTGCTATTGCAGATTCTCTCTATTATAGACACCGAGTTACGGTCCCGAGGGAGTCCGCAATAAGGAGAGTAACCTTATCCAAACAAGCTTCGTGTAAATGGCTCTTGCATGGAAACCACTCGCCTTGCAGAAAAAAAATACACACAACTTATATACAATATACTTTTGGCTTTCACCTATTCAATACCATTCACAAACTTGACACAAACCAAATCTGGAGCTAATTATACGAAGCCAGAAAATCGAATATTTATTGTAAAAACCTTGAGCATGTTGTAAAAATTCTGGGTAAAGTTATCCAATGGATCAAAGTTATTTATGATACAGGATTTCTTTAGAATTTATCCACTGGATAGCGCTATACAGGCTTCGTGCAACCGGCCCTGGTGGACATCGTTAACCACACTATGTACGTTTAATGTGTATTTAGGATAGTTTAAAGCACATCACCAATAAAAAAATTACACCAAGTGGGCAAAATACAAGCACGTTTTTGTTGTTTAAAAGTTCAATTCTCTCAAAAAATAATAAAAAGGCACATAGGGAAAGGGTGGATCATTCTGTGGGTTGAGCAGCTTGGTCATCTGTAGTCTGTTGCTCGTTTGTTGCCTGTTGGACTGTTATAAAACCTTTTAGCAGGATCTTGTACTGGGTAGTGACGTCAGCCTTGATGGTTAACTGAAAAATACGCATCCACATAAACAAACAAACATAGAAACAAAGAAACAACAAACGAGTAAACAAACAAACAAACAAACAAACAAACAGACAGACAGAAAGATAGACAGACAGACAGACAGACAAACAAAAAACAACCAAGCAAGGAAACAAACGACCGAACCAAACAACGAAAGAACAATGAATACAAACAACCAACGACATAAACATACAAATAAACAAACAAACACACGAGTTTATTGACGTATTATTTCCCGCACAAAACTGTCCTTCTTTCGCCCTATGTAAGGTAGTCAGGAATCCAGAATCAACCAAAAATTGGCTTTTGGAAGCCGGAATACGAGCCAGTTCCATATTCTCTTACAATGGTCACACTCCCGGGGACTATTTCCACCCGGAAGCTCATGACAAGTTTGTTACTTCGACAAATATTACTTCGATATACATCAACAATTATATCATCATCGTCATCATTTACACTCACCACTGTGCTGGTATTCATTGGTGTATTTGGCTGAAACATAGAAAAAACACACACATATTGAAATGAAGATACAAAAACGACCAAGAAAGATATGAATCACAATGAACAGCTGGATCTTAAGATTTCGATAACTAAGAACAACAATTTCCCCACGTATCTCCCCCCGTTTAATAAACAATAGTTCATAGAGGTTGATGAATACTTACATCATGTCCGGGGGGAGGCTGCCATCTACAGGTGACCGTCCTCTTTGTCCCGATATCAACACCAGCCTAATAGAAACAATAACACATAACCATAGCATAAAGATAACTAGCTAGCAAACAATCACACAAAGAAACAAACAAGCAAACAAACAGAGAAAGAAGGAAAAGCAACAAAAAATAGAAAACAACAATGTAGTTTTAGCTGTGCTCACCTTCAAAGGATCGAATGTAAATCCTTTCTCGTTAGCTTCTTTAGGATTCTCAAAGAAGAAATCTGATGACTGAACAACACGTAATTGTTGTGTTAGCATTAGATGACACTTTATGGTTTATTTGCTACTAAATCTACTCTTAAAGAAATACGAAAAAAAAAAAAAAAACAGCAAGGCTCTGGTTTTTAACAACAGTGCAAACAAAGCAATACTCAATAGACCTTCCCCTTGAGTGGCCGTAAAACAATAGATTTACATCGAGCATCGAGGCTGAAGTGCATAAAATACAGAGAATGTATGGATTGATACACTCCAGCCTAAATTCGTAAATATCAAGTGAATATCTTGAATTTTGGCATTTTTAGTCTACCTCACTGGTGTCACACAACGCTGAATTCCCACACATACGTATACGACATGACATAAATAGTCAACTGTACCTTTTTTGTTTGTATGGTGGATTTGATGCAGCCAATGTCTATCAGTCTCTCAGCAACACCAAACCCTTCTGGTGTTGAACAGCTCTTGAAAGTCAACAGCACCGTCTTGACAACCTTTGCATCTAGGTAGAGCAGTAAAGAGATGATTAAAGATACACAATAGACCAAACGAACGAACGAATGAGCGGACAAACACCAATGCATCCAAATGGACGAAAATTGAAAATCTACTTGACATAGACGCCCAGCAACTGAGGCGAATTATGATGGTGAAATCAGACTTTCAGCAACTGTTGGATACTCGCAACCTAAGGAGTTTATAACTTAATGGGGAATATGATGATGATGATGAACGAAGGAACGAACGAACAACAACAAAAAATAAAAAAAAAGAACAAATAAAAAAACAACCAACCAACAAAAAACAAACAAACAAACAAAGAAACAAACAAACAAACAAACAAACAAACAGACAGACAGAGAGACAGACAAACAAACAAACAAACAAACAAACAAACAAACAAACAAACAAACAAAAAAAGAAACAAACAAACAAACAAACAAACAAAAACAGACAAACAAACACTTAGCTAAGCAGCTTATTAATGAATTGATCACGGACACTTGAGTAAATGGGAAATGAAAGAACGGATGGGTGAATGAATCCGTGAATGGTCTGACAAAAGTATGACAGTCATCCAGTTCACTAGTACACCGTAATCATTCGAAACAGTGCTGCACAAGGTGAGTAGTTGATGGCAAAGCATGTCATTACACAAATGAATTAATTTATACACTTTACCTTCATCATCGTCATGTTCCGAGTGGGGCAACAGTGATTCCACACTTGGCGTTAGGTTATCGAATCCTTGAATAAAAACTAACGATGGCCAACCACGGCCTATCATCTTGATCCTCTGCGCTTTATCCTAACAAATATCAAGAATACAAAGACTAGTTAACAGATAGTCAAGGGAAATGACAAATAACGAAAGAAACAAAAACAAAACTGAACAATAAAACATTCAGTCTCGAATTACAAAGTACCAGAAGTTTTGACAGTTGAAAAAGTTGCAAGGTTAGGTGTTGCATTAGCACGAGACCTTGCTATCCGTAACAAATTGCCACACCTAGCCGTAGGAGTTTGGAACCCAGGCTCCGTGAGACCGGTTTGTACGGAACAGGTCGGTTTTTGAATGGTCCAGAATTCGTTAGGTATCGCTAATACCGGCCTCAAACAACGAAAAGCACAAAGAATGTCAAGCGAGAATATCAATAGTCAGTCAGGTAATAATATCAATAGTCAAGAATGTCAGTTACAAACATCAATAGTCAAGAATGTTAAGCAACAATATCAATAGCCGTACCCCGTCATTGATTTCCACTGACATGACATCAACATAGTGCACACTGGGATGGTCTGGAGCAAACGTTACTGTAATCTCCTTGGACTCCCCTGGTAACACAACAAACGACGTTAACATTCAGGATTATAGTGATTTACCAAAAAAAAAAAAAAAAAACTATCGGAAAAAAAGTGCATCAACTAAAGAGCAATAAGGTGTATTAGAGAGTAATACACCAAAAATACAATCAATCAATCAATCAATCAATCAATCAATCAATCAATCAATCAATCAATCAATCAATCAATCAAAAATAAAAATAAAATGTGGACAGTAAAGTATATTTCAAAAGGCGTAAAAACGTGCAATGCGCTAAAGTATATTTCACGGGTTTTTGAGTAGGAATAAATGCACACACATCACAATCTATTTACAACCTCACACTCAAAACCAGTAAACATGCACATTTATTTCATCAAATAAAGAGTACGGTATGGTAACAAGCTGTGTTAATTGCATCATTAAGCTTGGTTTCCAGGGTTTTTTCGTGTTTTTCTGTTAAGTTGCGCTTTATTCGATCGCTAAGATGGAATTTGAGCAATCCCAGCTTTTACACACTTTTTGGAGCTCTTGGCATTTATATGGAAACCAGGCAGTAGTGATTGGACACGAATCATGTAACAAAGGTTTGGTCGATGGGTCGTTCTAAGGACGGAACACACCTTCGCATCCCTTAAACTCTTGACTGAATCACTTCTAACACATTCTTTACAAAAGCAATTCATCATGAAATAGCCCTGAAGCGAGATGATGTTTTACCCCCGTCTATACACCATAATACCATAAATCCTTTCATATTCAAAGTTTTTCATTTCCTCGAGAATTCAGGAACAGTGTTCATAATTAGTGAACAAAAGCAATGTGAAAAGGACTCTGGTCTAGAGACGGGGGTCAAACGTCATCACCGTTCAGTGTTGCATGTGTGTACTCACCAGCAGCAATAACGCCATGTTCAGGCACACAGTCAATAATAGCAATACCACTACAATTGGCTGGACCTAAAACAATATGTGATAATGGTTACCTATTGATAATAGCGATGACGACAATGACCAGGGAGATGATGATGACGATGAGGATAAT
This sequence comes from Diadumene lineata, assembly GCA_918843875.1. Taxonomy (NCBI): domain Eukaryota; kingdom Metazoa; phylum Cnidaria; class Anthozoa; order Actiniaria; family Diadumenidae; genus Diadumene; species Diadumene lineata. Next base: position 5,467,934 of record OU974081.1, on the reverse strand, counting down.
ACGACGACACTAATAGTAGAGTGCAAACACTAAATGTGTGCAACAGCCTCAAATAGCACTATTTAGTGGTATTTATGTTGCACACTTTTAGTGCGTGCACTCTATGATGATGGTGATGGTGAACAAAGTGACGGTGATTAGAATGGTGATGATGATGATACGATGGCATTATTAATGTTGATGGTGATGGTGAACAAAGTGATGATTATTCTAGGGTTGCACGCTACGTCATAGCCGCCATGTTGGATGACGATAACAAAGCATTCATCATTAGTTTCTCTTGATGGTTCATCCAACATGGTAGCAACAGCTTTGTTCTTTTTTTCCTCAAGGGATTCTTGGTCATGTGGTTGCAACACAACAATTAGAATGGAGATATTAATACTATTAGTATAAGTAATAAGATGGTTTCGAGTTCAATTGGGAATTAATTTGCACCAGTTTGTTTTTCAAAGAGTTCGTAATTGCATGAGCTTGTAGGTCGAATGCAATTTGGCTCTTTGAAAAACAAACGAGTACATCTTTCTGCCCTGGTGCTACGCCTGAACTGCACTGCTCTCGACCGATCACAATCGAGGATTTTTTGCAAGTATATTATAATGGTCGTAATGGTATCTCCATTCTGATAATTGTCCTCTTAGGCGTGCAGATCTTTCTTGTCACAACGAAGTTGCTTAAGCTGCAAGAACAACTGCACCATGTACGATTTACTCCATAACATGCAAAAGCACGTGAACGCAGCTTATTAATTCGACTCTCAGTAATTTTAGAGTATGTTACAAAGTGTACAGCTTCTTGCAAATTGTTCCGCAACACCATTCCAGGGCATACGAAGAAATGCACTATGTAATAGGGACTTATCTAACAAAATAGCAACATGGGATACCTACCGATAATAGCTCTTTGTTCCTGTTCACCGTACTGCTCTAAATATTGAGGGAGAGCCTGGGCTCTACTGTGACGTAATGGCGATTGACTATCTAGTTTTAGGTTGTAGGTAATCGACAGCTCTGAAGTATTGAACATCTGAAAGGACAATAAGGCAATGACACTTTATGAGGAATGTACTTCGTCAAGACACCTTTGATGCACATCTTTTGCATTATCTTTCCCTTTTCATTTTGAATTCAATGTTTCTTCCAAATTTCACAAGTATGGCGTTCAATTTCCGCCAAAATTCGACTTGCTCAATTCAACATTGTACTTCTTCTATTCGACCTTTTTTTATAATCGGACATTCAACTTTGTTGTTTCAAGAATCCAACATCCTATGCTTCATAGTCCGACTTGCAAGTTTTCTAAATATTGTCGATGTTTCTGCAATCGAACTTTGTACTTTAACGAATTCAACATTCAACTTTCTCGCAATCGAACATCCCATACACAAGAACCCTTTCAAATTGACGCCACGCATATTTAATGAATCGTATAGTAATATAGAATGACAACACAATGTGAAAAATATGACATAACCAGTCTGAAGATGTATACCAATGTTTCAGAGTTAGACCCAAAACAATTATACGAAGAAAAATTAGTTATTACTGTTGCTGCAGGACGTGAAAATTTGTCAACACCTATAATCTATGCACATACTGTCACGTCTACATTTCAGTCGCCGTCTCGATTGCTGCTTCACTAAAAACAAAGACATAGAAGTATGCGCTTCAATTGTAGGTGGACACAGATTTACGCATCATGCTGTAACTATTCGACAATTGTGGTGAGAATGAACTAAAGTTATACACTGTACAAAGAAGTGAGTACTGACTGACGTTTCAGGCGTAAAAACGAAGGACTATCGTCCGAGGCGTCAGTAAGTACTCACTACTTTTTACGGTGTACAACTTACATTTTGACGACAACTGTTTCATTACAAACACACACGCAGCTCAAACTAGTTTTATCCCTAGTAACATATGATGTAACTATTCTAAGCTGATAGTTGTGAGTGATTACCTTAAAAGTAGATGTAACAGCATCGTTAACAAGAGCATCTCCCAGGTCCAGTACACCATCTGGTATGGACAGCGATAACACAGGGTTTACACCACGACCCTTTAGCCTGATGGATAGGGTATTACGGGCACACAGCAACTCCACTACCTCATTGAACTAAAATTATAGTATAACAGAAAGCAATATTAATTCATGTCTGATGGATAGGGTATTACGGGCACACAACAACTTCACTACTTCACCGAAATACAAAGCCGGATATTTTCAGTCCTGGTTGGAATGAATTCATAAATAGATGAATGAATGAATGAATGAATGAATGAATGAATGAATGAATGAATGAATGAATGAACGAATGAACGAACGAACGAACGAACGAACGTACGAACGAACGAACAAACGAACGAATGGACGGACGGATGGACGAGCAAACGGACGCACGAACAAACGAACGGATGAAGGAATCAATGAATGTGGATCAATGAATGAATGAATGTATTTCTGAAGTGCTGCACTGGTTAGAACATTTGTGTGAAAAAACGACAGCATAATTATTGAACAGTCCTTTTAGAAAATAAAGCCCTAACACACAGAGCGGCTGGAGAAGTTCTCCTCCACTATTATCACCGAATTACCTCTTTGTCCGAGTTAGGTTCAAAGGCTAGCACTACAGTATGTGTGGCCTGTGGCTCAAGGGTTCGTAATGCATTCAACATCTGGAATGGTCCATGAGGATCCAACAAAGAGGATTTTAGCTGTGTTTAGCAGTCAAGGTACAATATAACAGCATTTCAAAACTTCACATGAGGATACTACAATATGTTGGGCTCAAAATAGTGAATAAAAAATGGTATACGCGGTTTCTTTTCATTGGAGTACTACAAGTAGGGTAAATTGTGTAAAAATTAGCGCATACTATTTTCAACACTATGCAGTTTAATAATTTCTCATCAGTCAAACTCCCAACGTAAAAAAAGAAACGTTAGAAAAATCACTTGATGTTGAAAGTGATAAGGTAGTAGTGACGAAGTTTTGATGACAGTGAAGCCTAAAACAAAGTTGCACTGATTTTGCAGCTTATCAAAAGGATACATCTAAGGTTTCATTGGAGATGTTCTGGATGGTAACAGTCTTTAGATCAGATTGACCTGGAAATATATTAATAAGATGGTTTGTCAACATGTTTGGAAGGCTTTAATTGTTTCTTACCCAATCAGGGACAATAATTCACTGTAGGGCAATCGGTTCAATTGTCGTCCATGACAGTTCTAGAACATGATGAAGCGATAACACGAACCACGAACAACGAACAACGCTGAACCCACAACGCCTAAAAAAATAGCATGCAACTCTTGCTTTTCACAAGCCAGTTTCAAGCCTGGTTTCCATACAATCGAAAACGATTGAGAACGGTCGCAAATGATTTAGAAAAATCGATTATATGGAAACACTATAGTTTTTCTATCCTACGACCGTTTTCGATCGTCTACGATTATATGGAAACACGTTTATTCGATCGTACGATCGGAATGTTGCGACCGTTCTCGACTGTTCTCGATTATATGGAAAGCAGGCTTGACTTTAGATATCCATTTTTTCTACATTACAAAACTGTATTCAATTTTCAAATTCCTTTTTGTTCATAGCTAGATTTTTTTAATATAATTTCCATTAGATTTTCACATAGTTGTATATTTAATCTGCCTAGATGTTTCTCGGTCTGCAGATTTACAAAACATTTGAAATAAAATGACATAAAGGTTGTCTTACCTAATGAGACATTACCAAAGTCTACAACACTTCGTCCACTATCCGATATGACTACAATAGAGGGCGTGACAGTAGGGCAGTGCACCTCTAAGTATATCGTATTATGAACACTGAAATAAAAACTCACCATCATGAATTAAGGGGAAACTTTGATGACAAGAGATGCTATCCTTAAAACCTCTGCCTCATTTTAAAAATCATTTTAAGATGTTTTTGTCCAACGGGCTAGAATGAATGGCGTAACAATTTTCCTTTTTCTCACACGATTGATGATGGCTTAATTTTTGAAGTAAAACCAGAATTGACTAAATTGCATTGTCAAGTTGATTATGAGAGAAAATAAGGCATACACAATTCATATCAACATGAGCAGTACAACACTTTTAATAACAATGATGATTCATGCCAGTTCTTGACTGGAAAGTTAATACTAATTTGATAATCACGCACAAATAACGTTTTTTTAATCTATAAATATCAATGTGTATGTATAAATATTACAAAAAGTGTGTGGATTAATTTAATTCTTAATTCAAAAATAATATTACAAGTGATGGTTTACCTGTAAGGTAGCGTCCCTGGGTCAGTACATCGACCACTAGCTACGAAACATGGTATCGCATACCGGTTGAACTCATTAGGTAATGTCCTTAGTAGTGATAGATGAGCTGCCTCATAGTCATTAGACCTATAACAAGCACACAGAGCATATCATAACAGTATACATATTCAGTAGGAAAGAATCTTTCTCAAAATTGTTGAAATAACTTGCGAGTTTGTAAAGGTGAGTTTGAACTTCAACGATAACGGTAGTATAGATATTTACTCAATTACTAACCCTTCTATGATGTCATCGACAGTGTATTGTGTGGTGACAGCAGCCTTGGCGGATGCTTTTCTAGAATGGCTTGGTGAACTGGGTGTGGCATTTCTCTTTGGAGAACCTTTCCCACTTTTACCTTTGCCTTTTTTCTTCTAGTTGAAAAAAAAAACCGTTTTTTTAAAGAGATTTTAAAGAGATTCTCTTAAAAGAGATTACAATTGTTGTGTGTTTCATAATGACAACAGGGATGATGGGGTAATATTACTGGCCAGGGGGACGCTACAATTTAATATAATTTGAAGCTAGGGGTAGTAGTGACAGAATTAGGGGGCAAACGGGTCGCTTTCTTTAGTACACACACAAAAAAAAAGATCGAATAAACAAGAAAGGTTTTGTCTCTTCTAGTGAGCTGCATCTCACATTCTTTGGGTAGCAACGGAGCTAGTGATAGTCATCTGACCTCCTAGAGCAAATAGTCATTAGATTCCATGCATTAGTTGTTTAATATGCTACTAGTTAGAGCATGATATGTCTGTACCTGGTTTGTAGCATTGTCCTGTGGTTTTTCACTGGGTGTAGCAGTTTCTTTTCTCTTTCTTTCTGCTTCAGCTTCCCTTTCTACTATCTTGACAGCTTCTTGTTTTACTTGCATGACATCTAGCCGAGGGTGGAAAGTCACATGTACTATACATCTCTAAAGATATGCATGGATATATATAATGTCAACTCAATGATCGAATAAACAAACAAATAAACAAGCAGACAAAAAAAAAGGATAAGTAAACTGGATAAATAATACCATATATAATATAATATATGTATAATAACCAGATAAATAAACAAGCAAACAAATAAACGAATAAATAAACACGCAAACAAATAAATAAACAAATATGCAAACAAACAAAGACAGAAAGATACTAGACAGATGAACAAACAAGTAGACAAAGGAACCATGAATTTAAATAAATAAGTAACTAAATAATTTTAAAAACAAACAAAAAATACAAATAACTAGTAAATAACAAAATAACTGTCAGGAATAACATCACAACAATGCAACCGCATAAAAAAATTGTTGTTCAAAATTAGACAGCTGGTGATCATGAGGCTTGAAGCTGAGTCTCAAGAAATTCAAATGAAATAATTATTTTAGTCTTACATATAATCATGGCTTACTGACATACTTTTTGTGTACCAGTAGCAAATTAGTCTTAATATTAACAATTAGACAATAAACAAATAATACACAATTTTACGCTAATGCAATCCTTACCTGTCCTGGGTTGACAACACCCACTGAGGGGGACACTGTCAGGGGTGCTCCCTGAGGAACTACAAACTCAAACGATGTGGGTCCTACTTCACAGATCGATCCTGTTCCTATCCTGGGCACTGGGTGAGTAAACTCATTAGCACTGGTATGGGAGTTGATGACTTCAAAATGAGCTGAACACGTATCATCCATAGCTGTTGCTTTCATTTGAATCAGAGAGTGAGATAGTTCTAGTGGAGGGAGGACTCCCACAGCACAGCATGGCAATTTGAACTCACGACCAATACCTGATTTACATGTTAGTTCAAACTTGTATTCCTGACAGGAAAAATGAATAGTTAAGCATTGAATAGTTACAGCAAGACATGTCTTAGCATAGCCAACTAATTCATTTTTAACTAACAGTTTTATCACTGCTAATTTATCATGTTAAAAACACATTTTAGGAACTCCTTGCTAAATCATCCAAAGTTCAAAGTTTTTAGCTGAATAAATTCTTCATTTATATGTCTAGTTCAGCATTCATACATTCAATCAAAATTGAGATCCGATTTATTGAGTGAATTGAAGTGGTGGTTCTTTCAAAGCTAGCCTTTGTCAACTGATTTGTTAATTTTGTACTTTGTTTAATTGGCTATGGTAAGGCACGTCAAACTTTAAAGACACTTGTACAACACATGACACTTTTTCATTAAAATGGGCGTAATGACATTGATGGTGAGCTTTGGCAGGAACAGCTCTAACAATGCCAAGTATGAAAAATTTACAGAAAACTTCAGCTTTTTTTCTAAAGTTCTTGTGTATGGTGAGTTGTAAGTTGATATTCGTCTTGATCCTAGCTTGTTAGTAGGTACAAAAACGTTGATGCAGAAATTGATCCTGATACTGATTGTGATAACGACGATGGGGTTAGAAACTATCATCATGATAATTATGTCAGTGTTTACAAACAATCATGGTGGAGATGGCTAACCTTGGCTTTTTTAGCATTGAATATGATGTCAACATCCAGGCTTTCAAAGGGTAACAATGTACCAAAACCATCATTAGGCTGAACATCTACAGTCTGAAATATCAACAAAACATTCTAGTCATTTGCTTACTATAATGAGTATTGAGATTAGTCAAATTAAACAAAGCCCCAGTGGTATCATGGGTAAAGACAAAACTGTTAGATATACAGAATAAAGAGTTTTAAATTAAACCAGTTAACATAAACATTTGATTGCAATGTCGAGGTCCACTCACATCCAGCTCACAGAGTAATGCTTTTTCCAACAAGATACTAAATGCCACTAGTCAAGACAGGAAGGGATTTAAACTATTTTGTGAATACTCACATCAGGTGTTCCACAGAATCCAAATGGTTGCGGCAATACTGATTTATTAGTCAATGTAACAGTATGTCTTACTGACTCATATAGCGTACAATAACCAAAGTCTAAAGCCTTGACATTGAACTCAATGTCTGATGATGTGACTATTGCTCGTACAACAAATGGAACAACACGGGTCTGAAAGATTACAAGCATTTAAACAAGTGAATGAGAACAATTTAATTAAAGAGATTAAATGAATGACTTTTTACCAAAGAGTGAGAATGGTACACCGAAATTTTCCTGGAACTGGAATAATACAAGTCATTGGGGTTCAAACAAGATTCAACCTCTTCAACAGAAAACTACAAATTTAATATTATCAAATGACATCACTTAAAATTGCCAAAAAATAGGGCAAGGGTTGTTTTTGCGGGGTTTTCACAGGGTTTATAGTTGAGTTATTGCTAATGATGCTAACCTTCTTTGGACTTTCTATTATTATATGAGTCGTGACTACTTAAATAGGGTCTAAGGGTTTCTGAACTGAGAAACATCGACTTCGAAAGAAAGAAAAGTGAAAAACGAAAAAGATGTGCATCAAAGGGGTCTTCGCCAGCTAGATCCAATTTATGTTTTCACGACTCATACACTACTATTTTCGAAACTGTTGGATGCCTCTGATTTTTTATAGAATTATTATAGAATTTCATAAGATTTTTAAAGGATTTTCATGATATAGCTTGGTTTTCCTGAGTTACCTGATCTGCTACTCTTATAGTCATGGGGGCTTCTAGTAAACCAGTCTCAGGATTAAACATCGATGGTGGACAATCTGTTGCTAACGACTGCCTGTGAATATGAACATAATAACAGGTCAATATTTATACAAGACCAGAAGCATGTTGTACGTCCTGCTGTTATTAACTACAATCTGTGCTTAAGGTATTGTGGGATCTTTAAAATTTGCCAATGAATTCTGTCATTTGATGTTCATTTGTAAGGGTATTCAAATACTGGGAAGTTTAAGGAGGTGGTCGCCATGTTGGTTTTCAAGGTATTAGATGTCAAGAAGAGCAATTTCTCAGTTTTCACATGCTTTTGAGAAAAATCTATGCCAGTTAATTTTTTTCAAATTCAATTTCATTCAGATCAACATGCAAGCCTGATGTGCAGTAGCAAGAGTCTGGTACCATCTTTTAAGATAGTAAAAACATGTAAAAATTGGTACTAAGATTTATAATAATGGTTTAATGTGATTTTCAGAATATACATTATGCAGGGTGTGGGAAAGGGATACATACCCTCACTTTATGATTTTATTGAAAAATTGGGTAAAGTGTGCAACATCAAAAACTTATTTATACATGGAGACATGGGTACTATTCATTGCTTTAACCTTTCACAATGTAATGCTATGTATTCTTATTTTCTACATTGTCAAATACCATTTTGCACTAGTATTGTAAGTTTACCTTGGTAGAAACTTGAGCTGCGCAGAGAATTGTGATTCAGCCTGTATGTAAGCCATTTTAGGCAGCAGCTCTAGATGGTTCTTTAGTTCTTTACATACTTCAAACTTTAATCTCAAGGCTGAAGTGGCTCTGTGCACAATAATTTTTTATTTAGTACTGCACTCCATGATTTTATCATTATTTACAGTTAAAATTGTTAAATTGCAACCAGGCGCATTTGCAACTTTGACTGGATTTTTTTTTCTGTGACATCAACAGTTGATCTGCCAAAAGACATATTAATTGATGTGACAGAAAAAAAATCAGTCAAAGTTGCAAAGGTGCCCGGTCATGGTGAACAACTAAACTGGAATTAAAGTAATCGTTATTTTAAATTATGTTAATTTTCAATAATCATTTTTATCAACACCACAATCATCGCAATCTACAAGCTAAGTAACAATATTCAACGATCATGATAATGACTTTTTTGCATACATTCTTTAAGTGGAGTAATCAAATGCACTTTATAATTTTTTATATTCTCCTCAATATTTTGTTACTTTAAGACCCTGAGTGGTAGTGTTCTTGTATGGTTTGGGTGGGAATCACACCCTGGCATCCCAGTTGACAGAGTAATGTACGTTAGCTAGTCCTTAAACAACATCATTATGACCACTACCATTGTTACTGACATCCATCTTATTTATAATTTAAAAATACATTATTAAGTAGACCAACCTGTTATTGACAAGTATAGCATCCTGATACAGACGGTCATACATACAGATCTTGAGATCAACAACTTCTCTTTGAACCCACACAGGGACATCAATACCACAACCACGTCCACGAATCATGATCTAGCAGATAAAAAATATACTGTCAGACACAGGACAGGCAGACAGGCAGACAGACAGAGAGAGAGAGAGACAGGTAGACAGACAGTCAGGCAGGCAGACAGACAGACAGACAGCCAGACAGACAGACAGGTAGACAGAGACAGGTAGACAGGCAGACAGGCAGACAGACAGAGAGAGAGAGAGACAGGTAGACAGACAGTCAGGCAGGCAGACAGACAGACAGGTAGACAGACAGACAGACAGGCAGGCAGGCAGGCAGGCAGGCAGGCAGGCAGGCAGACAGACTCTATTGCTACTAAAGAGTATACTTTTGGATGAAAAAGTGAATTAGCTTGTAATAAAATTGTAATAATATTATTTTATGGGTAATTAATAGCTTTAAAGCTATGAATTTTTTAAACAGCTCTATTGGCAAACTACAGTACTGTTATAAATTACAGAAAGGGGAGAAAAAAAAATACAACTGTGAAAATAAAAATTCTGCAGAAATACCAAAGGAGAGTTACGAATGGGACGTGAGTACCCATGTTGCGGAAACAAGTTTCCCATATTACAATTTTATTACAACTTGATTGACATATACATTTACAAATAACATGAGAGCTAGAAAAACAATCGGGCATCTACAATACACAACACCAAGCATTAGGGGGAAAAAAGCTTTCTGAAGACCTGTTCACATGAGTGGGATACAACAGGTGATTGATATGACTGCTTTCTTTCCGATTGCCTCTGACATACCAAAATGACTCTGACTTATAGTTTTGAATACTTACTGGCGGTGATAGGGGGTCAGTAAAACTAATCTCAAAGTCAGACAACACATTTCCAGCCTTGGATGGGTTAAAGATGATTTCCAGCTGTATCTCACTACCTGGCCCTATGTGACCACATGATATCTGAAAACACAAATGACATGATTGAATGATTGAGAGACAGGTAAACATTACCTGGACAAATGGCCCATGGTTTGATAGAAAATTGAAAAATCTAAGAGATTCATAAGTGACATGTCAATATAAACAAACAGTCAGACAGACAATAATTCTATACCAGAACAGAGATAAGTGATACTTTAAAAACACGAAATGAAATACACACATATAAATAAAATAGATCACATTAGGTGCAAAATTATGTCAAACTCTGTGAATTCCAAAGCATGATAATTATTCAGTGATATGATTTGACCAAGATGGCAAACCAGTATTATTCAAGTCTTTTTCAAGTCTTTAATTTCTTAAAAGTTTTTACAAAATGTCCTCAGTATTCCTGAAAATAGTACCCCCCTTCTCTAAAAACACAACCCTGGACCTGCACCTGGCAAGCAACAACAAATCACTGCAACAGGAACTATTTTTTAACTCAAACAAGCACACTTGAGCTTACTGGTGATGACTGTGAGCTTTTTGTTTCATTTTTCAGCCTGCAAAAGATTACCTTTCCTACTCTTAATCCATCAGTGACCTGTCCTCCATCCACAGGTTCTTCAGTAGGTAGTACTGTATCAATACCATCCACACCATCTGTAGATTCCTCTTTGGGTTCCTCAAACTGTACAACAGTGACAGACTTACTCTCACTAGCACCAACACCTGCTGGTGAAAAGAAAACACAAGATTAGAGACAATTATAGTAACTACGGGTATTTAACTATCCCTGTTACTATGACGAGGTACGTATTGTCATCGTCAATATGACCATCGCGCATGTAGTCATCGTCATCGTCACAAGATTAGACTGGGCATGTGCAGTAGATAATCTGTGAGCCGTGAAATAGTCGCTAGGCTTTAATAGTAGAAGGTGCGAAAGTGCCTCTCAACCACAAAAAGAAAAATGTTTGCAAGTGCAGCTAGCAGCCGGGACTATACACTAATATTCAAAATTAGTTGTGACATTCGATGTTTTAAACCAAATTTATCTGTTGAGCATTTTTCAGGCGTCTCCCCTCTCCCCTGTCACAATGTTGATATGATCGGTGATGATTTTGATGTGAAATGAAACACAATATTAGTGACAATTAATTATGGTCACAGACTCTGATCATGAGTACTGCACATTAGAGTGCAAACTATTAATCTGTGAAACTTTAGTAATACTAAATAGTACAATTTTATGGTAATTCAATTGTTTTCTTTTGTTAAATTAGCACTATTTTGTACTATTTAGTAATAAGTGTTTCACGGATTAATTGTTTGCACATTAAGCAGTGGAAATGTCAGTAATTTAAAACAGCCATACTTCCACCTGGAAGATGATAATTTTGTTACTCAACAAATGTAACTTTGCTGACAATGGATAGTTACCATCAACATCATCAATAGCCAACATGTGCTGCCATAAGGAAAACACAAGATAGATAGTCAGTGTTATCAATATCATGGTCACAATCACCACCACCACTAATCATTGCATCAATATCCATAACCAGCATTTATAATAATTCACATCATGCACCAACACTACAAGGAACCTCAAAAAAGGGGAGCCGGGGGGCTCAATTTAATTTGTGTGTGCTGCTCTTTTGAAAATTTAGGAGTAAGCTCTGCTATTTGTCTCTTCTCAAGTCAGTCATAATGTTGGAAATTGCATTTCCAAGGGCCATACTAGCCCTCCCCACCACCCCCCACCACCCCCCCCCCCCCCCCCCCCCAAACAAAAAGGAAGAAAATACCACAGTAACTACACACAAATTTACTGTGGCTATTCATCAGCTACTCCATCACCACCACCATTATCACTATCACCACCACAACTACTAGCCTCCGTTGCAGACGTCTTATGTGGTTCGCCGAAAGAAAAGCTCCCACACCAAGAGCTTTTCTTTCGGCGAACCACATAAAGACGTCTGCAACGGAGGCTACACAACTACAATTTTATGATCATTTCCAGTACACACATCTTCACTATTAGGCCATTTCATCTAGCGTTCTCTCTTCACCACCACAACAACCACACCACTATTAATAATATATTACTACAAATACCTCTATTATCTGAGGTTGTCACATTTTTCACTACTACCACCACCACGACTACCATCATCATCATCATCATTACACATACCCTTAATACCAGGCAAGAGAGTATGAGATAAGAGAGCTTATCCCTGGACCCCGTTAGAGGCTCTACGCGTCCTGCTATTTTCAGAAACTTGTTAACAATCTCCCTACTTTTGTCTTGAGATGTTTTGACGATGCAACTGTGCCTCCTGCAATCTGGCCAATCACATTCCGTTTCCGAAATAACTTCAGTTTAAACATAGAATGAAAAGTAAAGCCCAATACAGGGGACAAGCTCTCTTACCTCATACTCTCTTGACCAGGCTATTTATATGATTGTTATTTCTTCACCACCATTGCAATATACCTCTACTGTCCGACTATTACTAGTTTGTAATATCTTCACTACAACTGCAACCACCACCATTTCCGTCATTACACCATTATCATCAGGCTGTTCATTTGCTATTTTTTCACCACCACCATCATCATCATCATTACATACACATACCCTTACTTTCAGGCCGTTCATCTACTATTTCTTGTCCACCTGCCGCAGAGGTACTGGTGACTTCACTTTCTACTTTATCTCCAGGTTTGGCTTCTTCTCCTTCAGCTTGCTGTTCTTCTTCGCCATTTTCCTCTGTTATTGTCTACAGGGTGTATAAGAATTGAGTGTCACAAGTTATGGCAACAAATGAAGTCATCGCAGCTTACTCACAAAGCATTGCACATCCTTTTATACAGTCAATTAGATTACAAGCCAGTACATTCATTGTTAGTATTATGTCATTTAAAAACTTTGACATAGTCTTCTGGAATGTCAATCAATTTCATGTGGGTGAAACTTTGCTAAAGCAGGAATTGATATTGGCTCATTTACAAAAAAATATGTCCTGGAATTGACTGACATGCTGTGATACCATGGACTGTAAAAACATGGCACCACAAAGAGTGGGGGCCAGAAGTACACTGTTGATTATTTAAGTCTAGCACATTGAACCTCTGGTCTGTTGGGGATCAGTTTTGGCTCATACAGAGCACCAGTCAGTGTGCAAGGGAACTAAAAGTACCACAGTTGTGTACTGTTAACTGTAGCTTCCTGAATCAAAGCTCAGTTGGCATTTTAAGCAAGTCCCTCCCCCTCCCCATAGAGCAATCATAAATACATAATATCCACTAAAGAGTCAATTCTGCTTGATTACAACAGAGCTTTACAACAGAATCAATAGAGGAAATACAACCGCAGACAAATCAGAGAATTTCTTAGAAACCTGGGTTATGACAATCTTATGACTCACAATATTATGATACTGCATTATTTATTTTCCCTGCTCATACAAAAGTGAATCTCTCCATGTTATGATATCAACTTACCATGCCTCCAATGCTGGAAATATCTGATGTAGCATCTGATCTATCAGCAGCTGAAAAAAAAAATGAAGGGTTCAAAGCGAAAATGGCATAAAAATATAGGTACTTATAAAATTATTATACTTAAGCCATTTCGGCTTTGAACCCTTTTTAATACCGACACTCAGTAGTAACTAACTGAAGTATATGTGGAAAATAAATGGTATCAACACAAAAATGAGAAATGAAAGAAAAAAGTAGCAAAGCACTAAATCAATCAACCTGTTATTTTTATAAATTCAAAGTCAGTGCCCAATGCTCCATTGTTCTTCATGATCACATATCTTTTTCTTGTCTCACCAACCACTTGACTGGAGAAATCTACCTCTACAACATCTACTTCCACCTGGTGAAATACAGTAAAAAATGATATATGATGTTGGCTAATTCTTGCATTGATACTATACACCAGGAAAATAGTGTAATGACAAAAAGAAATTTGAAACCTATTATATTTATTTAGTACTCATGAGTATATTTCATGATGTGGATTGATCACACTCAAATGAAAGAGTGCAAGTGCTGCTCAGTCAGTTTTGTTGCTGAAAGGAGTGCTGTCTATTTATTGTACATTGTTGAAACAAGTTGCACTTCTAACAATTATTTATCATGTGAGCAAGCAAAACCATATAATATGTCATGTATAATTTTATAGTCAAATTATACAAGATATTATCACTCTTTAATAATATTAACTGTTTGTAACACTTCCCTCTACCTGAGATATTTTCAGTGTTGCATGGTATAGATACAAGTATATTATATCCAATTGCAAGAGTTACCTGACATTTCTTGGTCATACACTTGATAGGCAGTGAAAATGGACCAGTTTGAGCCAGGAAATCAATCTGACCTTCAAGATCTTCATTCAGCTATTGACAACAATAAAAAAATGAAATCATCAAATGTTTAATATGTAGATGCTGATTTATTCTATTGAGTTTATTCTTACCATTGGCTTAAAAGTGACAACAAAGTCACAAGTCAAACCAGCTGACATGACTCCTGGTGGATCAAACCTAAAATAAAAAAATACATGCATAGATTTATTATAGATTGCTGCATTTACAGCTAAAACTGTTGTATCGCGACCAGTTGATTTTCCAAGTTTTACTTCATTTGGGTTTTTCTGAGATGTCAATCATCAGATGGCTTTGAACATGCTGCACATAAGTTAGACCGTCAAGGCAACAATTCCACAGTTTACTTGTCAATGATCTTTTCTTGATAAATAGCCGAGATAAATAACTTGAATTGAAAACATTCAAACAGCTTTCAGATATTACGAAGATCATGAAAACATCTGTAAGTCCTACTGCATTCTTAAGCCCTTTGAATATGATCGTTTCTTGGGAAATCCTTTTAATTTTCATTCACACGACCTGAACATTTTGACAAACGACTGATTTACATATTTGATTGACGTTTCAGAAAAGGAAAATGGACTAAAAAATCTGACTGAACAAAGTTGGTCGCGATACAATGGTTTTAGGTGTAATTACCACTGAAGTAACAATGGAATACACCTGATATATACTGCAAAATGTTTGTTATTTTCAGGCATTAATTATTTCTTTCTTCAATACTGGACGTCAAGTCTTGATTGCTGATTTACAGTATCTACAGCAATTTGTACACATACTTGGTGAAGCAATAATATTTCAATTACTAGTATGAACACTCTTTTTCGTCGCTTCTTTACACAATCATTAATTTTGGTGACACAATGTACAAACTTCATGCTGATTACAGTCAGTAAAACATATCCATTCAATGGTAATAAATAACCACACTAGTGGTGGATCCAGCATTTTTCAAAAGTCAAGATTTTCTACTTCCTTGCTTTACCTATTATTAATAGCGATACTTCAGCTGACGTAAGCCTTTGTTATTCATGTGCTAACCAAACAGTGATTGGCCGTTATTTCAATAGAATTTGTTGTAGTTCTGGTTGGCACATTAGCATAACAATTTGTTTGTTTATAAACATAAAGTATCGCTATATGAGTGCTGTTCATTTGAATTCAAATTATAAAAAAAAAAACCTGGGTTGAACGAATCTTGTCGCACTACCCCTAGATGCCCCAGAGCACACATTATAGAAAAAGAGTGATACCATACTTACTGTATATCAATAAAGTCTTTTAGCACGTGTGACATACCAACATATTTACAGAAATTCTGGGTGTATGATATATTAGTGAGAGTGACTTTTTTACGGTATGCCTTCCCCACATCAAAATCCTGCATGAAACAAATACACACTTTAGTACAATTAACATTTATGCAAATCATTAAGTGTAGTCAAACCAAAATGGTAACTGGAGGAGGCCAGCATATTTTCTTCATTTAGTATGGTTTGGTTTGAATAAGATACAAAATTTTAACCTGAGGCCAGTGCCTTGCTTATAATTATAATGACTAAATAATCTAACTGGTAATACTTCTGGTCATTGCAATAATGCTAGGATTATTGTCATCATAAAAATCAAGATCTCTGAGGTTATTGGTGTTTCAGACTGGTCTACAGACTATTTACCTTGAATATAATCACTTCTGGTTTACTGTAGAATGCACAGCCCTGAAATGAAATAATCCATCCATCAAAGAAAATAAATGACTGAAAAACAAGTAAAACAATGAATGAATGAATGAATGAATGAATGAATGAATGAATGGAGGAAAGTGGGAATAACTGGATTACCGGTAATGGATAAATGAATGAATCAAGGAAAGGAAACTCATTATGTAGAGGAATTAACAAATTAATCATCGACTCGAACTGACTCAGACATGGACGACTCATCACAGTTTAGTTCATGCAGGAAACTGTTACAGTTATAGTAGAAAGATAAGGTCCGAAAGTAGACATCTTTAACTTTTGTTCTAGAGCACAAAATTAACATGGCTAATAAACCTGAGGTGGCCCCAGTGGAATTAGCGGCACAGTAAAAGTATATCTGTTCCAAACTGCACTAACCTTGAATTCTCTTCCAGCAGCTACTTGTTTCTGTACAATCCCAGCCCTTTGTTTCATGAGTGATCTATCTATGATCTCCTGTTCCATAGTAGTGGGTACATGAGCAGTAAATCGGGTCTTGGCTGTCTTCCCACTAGCACCCTAATCAAAACACAAACAACGTCAAGTACAAAATAATCCTGATATCTGGGTCTGGTTGCACAAAGTTGAGGTAGTGCTATCCACTGAACAACCTCCCACCCAATGAATAAAATCTATATTTAATTTTTATTGTTGAATTCTATGTTGCAGTGGACTTCTATTTGCTAGATAACTTTATTGAGACATTGGAACTCTCCAATGGTTGCCATGTCATCATCACAGTCAATATTCAAACAACATGTATCCAAGCATTTACTGTAACTTAACACCTTGACCAATCATTTCCATGATTAGTTTTTTTGTAAATAGGCAATAATTTTGATTAATAAAGATTAAAGACCTATTGTGCAACTGACTAAAAACATATTGAGAGAGGTCATGTGAAATTATTAGAAATGTGACTGTGAAAAGGACATCCCATTTCCCATGATACTCAGATGATAATCACATGGTATTTTCACATATTATTTCATATGGCCACCATTTGAAAACACAATCATGATATGAAATTGGGGTTTTCAAATATATTTTACATGTATACGTTTCACATTTATTTCTCCGACCTGTATTCCTCCTGTTTTTCATGTTAATTTTGTCATCAAAATTTCAAAGGACTAAAATATTCCAGATGATATAGCTAATTCAGTCTGTACAAAGCCATGATCATCTTGATCATGCGTTGCACAAAGCCAGGATAAAGCAATCCACAGGATCCAAATTATCCACTCCATAGAAATGAAATTATAATAAATGCAGCTGCTATACATTTAGTGGATAGGGATTTCTCCTGACCAGTGGATATTGCTATCCAGACTTTGCGCAGATGACCCTCGTTGATGTTTTGATCATTTTTAAAAGTGTATGATGATAACAATAATATTGAAAGCAACGAATCAAAATCACTCACCTTATCATGGTCATCTTCCCATAATCCTTTGAATTCAGGTTCAGCAAGGTCTTCAGTTATATCTACATCTGAGTCTCTGTAAGGTGAAATAGAAACAAGACTACTTCAAAAACACTATGACTTTAACACTGAACATCAACAGCTTTGTAGACAGCCACTTGCTACATGTCTTAAACAGCTGTGGTCAATCCCATTATTGATGCCACAAGAGTTGTGATTATTTGCTGGTGAAACTCATGTCATTCTTGCATTTGTATATATCTAGTGCCTGTGTTTAGTACTCTAAACAACAAACTAGTATCATGATACCAATTGTTCAGATTAGTTCTTTTCTTTCTCAACAATTTTTTTGTGCTGACATAAATCCCCGGGTGGGGGGGGGGGGGGGGGGGGGGGTACTCCCTTCAGACCCTTCCATACCCTGTTTATAACAAATTACAATTTTTTATGAACATTATAATTATGATTTGTATTAATATATCAATTCAGACACACGTGCTGCTCTTATCTTTTTTTAAAGTCAATGATCTTATTCCTGCCGATTTCCTGAATGCAAAATAATTTTTCTCGTTTTTTGGGCCCTGAGTATGACAGAAAGTTTGGATTAAATCGGAAATAGAGTAGAATTGGATACCCTGTTCATGACACCAAGGTCGAAAAACCATACCCTGTTCAGCGGATCATCCCCGTATATTCGATATAGGGTAGTACCCCCCCCCCACCCCCCCCGGGCATAAATCATTACAAGGGAATAACAGACACAGACCTCCACACCTCCTTCCTTCATTTTTTAAATACTTTTAATGGTGTGGTAAATAATACAAGACTTATGTATTTACTAGATGGTTTTTGTTTTCTCTTACCCTGCTTTAGCTTCATCTCTGCTTGTTTCATTACAAGAGAATAACAGATACAGACCTCCACACCTCCTTCCTTCATTTTTTAAATACTTTTAATGGTGTGGTAAATAATGCAAGACTTATGTATTTACTAGATGGTTTAATGGTCTGTGTTTTCTCTTACCCTGCTTTAGCTTCATCTCTGCTTGTTTCACCATATGGAGAAAAATCATCATCATCATCAGACGACACTGCAACCAGTCGACTGGCACTCCATTTATCCTGAAATTACATGACAATTGGTGTGAATCCTTCCAAAAAGAAGTCTTCTTAAAGTGAATGGATGGCTTCAAGGGTCAACCATCCACTAACAATCTACCACTAAAGGGACACTGTCACTGTGCATGAAGTTATTAAAACATACCCCAGTATCTTCGACATCAGCACTGTATTCCATGGATGATGAACCACTTGTTGATTTGAAGAACTTTGGCTTGGGACGCCTTCTTGTATTTCTCTGTCAATGTAATAGAGCATATTGTAATACTGCAATAACATTGCAACATTTAACTATGTACTGGATGCGCATTGGGAAGTTCCTTTCACATATTGTTTTCATGAGTGTAACAATTCAAATAAAAAATTCTAATAGCTTATGTCTGACTGACCTTAGCTCTTTGTTTTTCTGGCCATAACTGTGGTTGCTGTTGGTAACGCTTTTTCATTTGTTTTTCTTCTTTTAATATATGATCTGCTATTTCAATCTACATGAATGAATTGCAATTTTAATGCAATAGGTACAAAATGCCATTACTGATAATAATCAATAAGTAGACCACTTAGTTAAAAAATGTTACCTGTCTTTCCCTTTGTCGATTTTCAAAAGCCCTGTTAAGAAAAGCCAACAACTTAGCTATCAAAGAATGACTCGGAGTATGTGAACAAATAATAATTTATTAGCTTAATGCAGAGAGAGAGAGAGAGAGAGCACAGGATAAGAAAGTGAA
The DNA here is from genome assembly GCA_918843875.1 of Diadumene lineata. Taxonomy (NCBI): domain Eukaryota; kingdom Metazoa; phylum Cnidaria; class Anthozoa; order Actiniaria; family Diadumenidae; genus Diadumene; species Diadumene lineata. The sequence goes on along the minus strand of OU974081.1, from coordinate 5,448,184 downwards.
ACATGGGAGACACTGGTGAAAACCTTGAAAAATGTTAAAGCAAGACTGAGGTGATTGTAAGTGGAAGAAAAAGAGGGAGAAAAAAGAAGTGATCTATCAAGTGATAATATATAAATATCAAGCGATTAAATGAAATTGAAGGATGTCAAAATGTGAATTAATTGCATTTGTACACGCCCAGATGATTTGCATACTCTTTATCTCTTTCAAATTGTTGTATTCTTTTTCTTCTTGTCATTAATTCATCAGGGTTCAGGCCCTGGGCAAGTAGATCTGATCTTTCTTGTTCTTCTTGTTCTTCAAGCTCACGAGCCAGCTTGGCATCTCTTGCTTGCAAAGCTTTTAGATTTTCCTACAAGTCAGAACAGTTATTTTCATTGATATCATTAGTAACTGTCCATTGTAGTGATGAGGACCACTTGTAGAGGCTCTCTGTTGTGGTTGTATGCTATAAGTATATACTAAAACATTATGTCTAGGTTCAATTCTAAACAGTAATGTTGTGGAGGTGATAGTTTTGTTCTGTCAGTGAGAGCAATAATAATGGACAATTATAATTATTTTGACATTGATAATTTTTTTAGCCTAGTAAACTTAAAATTTAACCAAACACATTGTGAAGACAATAACTCTATTCTGCAAGAGCAATTGATGACCATGTGGCCAGTAAATACTACACGCAAGCTATCACAAAATGCAAAGCCTAAAAACATTTCAATATTTTGCATGATTACCACTTATACAGGCCATCTGATGTGGTGCGGCAAAAAATTTGAACTTGTGCAGCTTTTTTCCCTCAAATGTGCGGCATCAAATCCTTATTATGCTGCAAATTGTGCTGCATTTTTTTATCAGATTATGTGGCTATAAATATGCATAATATGGTAAATTATGTGGAATTTTTGTTAATAAAGTGTAATTGAAGTTAAAATACAATGTGCTTTTTTTCAAAAATATGGTTACATTGTCAAACAAATTGTAAAATTTGTAGCGTTTTTATGTTGAATAGGGAATGAGTAAATTATTATTTTTTGTTCCAGCAAATTAAATTGTTCAAAAAATGTATAAGACGACAATGCAGGAATGGTAATAATCTTTAATATTGACCATAATAAGGAAGTTGAGATAATAATCATCAAAATTGCAGTGCTGTTTTCATGTTATAACTGATACAATGACCAAATAGATTGTAATTACTGTAAATAACACAAACTTTTTTCTTACTGTTTATTAGGAATTTCTCCATTTTCTTCTTCTTAACAACAATATTATGTACTTTCTACTTGCAGACCAGGAAAAAAAAAAGGTTTTCCAAGCTTTTTTGTGTATATCTATCAAAATCAGCGATTGGTTGTGCATATTGATCGATAAACCAATCAAAAACGATGTTAGAAAAAGTAGTCACCCCAGTCTATTTACTCGTATTTGCAAGGAACACCTGGAAGAATAATGCGAACACGCGCGTTTTGAAACTGCCGACTTTTGGACTTTCCCGTGAATTTTTCGTTGTAATTTACTTAAAATCTCGATTTTTTCTTGCATGTTCTTATTTACAACATTGTAATTTTCATTGTTTGTTGTAAGAATGTGTGATTTTTTTATAATTGTGTGTTTTTTACTTTGATTATGCGATTTTTTGCGATTGTGCGATTTTTTGTGATTATGCGATTTTGTGCGATTTTTGGTGAATTATGCGGGATCGCACTGCCGCACTACATCAGATGCCCTGCTTATAGCAAAGCAATATTTAGCATAGCAAGAAAATGAATTCTTATTACATTCATCACTGACATTGTCAATATGCACTGTATATTACAGACCATTATTCATACATCACCAACCTTGTTAGTCTCAATATTTCTCTTCAGGGTAAGTACAGCATGCATACGGTTGTCTAGATATTCTCTGGACCTCTCCTCTTCTTCTGCTTCTTTCTGACGCACTCTATGAACCAATACAAAACACATGGTAATCAAGCACATGACAGACTATTGGTTAAACAGACTGGTCTAAAGCCAGGCCCATAGGTAGCTTCAAAGTAATCAATAATTAAGCAAGTAGGGTGGAGGGCAGTCAATAAAAAAACAAAAAAACTGGCAGTTAAAAGCAGGTAAGATAGTAGGAAAACAAGAGGCAAACAAGAGATAAGCATGCAGGTAGGCAAGGAGCCAAGCAACAAATTAGGTAAGGAAAACAGTACCAGGAAATGATTAGCCAGGCAAGCAAGAAGGTACCAGCCAAATAAGTACACAGGCACCAAGATGGTACCAGACAAAAGAGTAAGCATGCAGACATGATAGCACCAGGCAAATAAGTAGACAGGCAGGAAAGAAGGTACCACGTAAGAAAGAACCAGGAAAATAAGTAGCCAGGCAGGCAGGAAGGAAGGTACCAGGAAAATAAGCAGGCAGGCAAGAAGGTACCAGGCAAATAAGTAGACAGGCAGGCAAAATGGCACCAGGCAAATAGGCAGGCTGGCAAGAAGGTATCAGGCAAATAAGCAGGCAGGCAAGAAGGTACCAGGCAAATAGGCAGGCAGGCAAGAATGTACCAGGCAAATAAGCAGGCAGGCAGGCAAGAAGGTACCAGGCAAATAAGCAGGCAGGCAGGCAAGAAGGTACCAGGCAAATAAGCAGGCAGGCAGGCAAGAAGGTACCAGGCAAATAGGCAGGCAGGCAGGCAAGAAGGTACCAGGCAAATAAGCAGACATGCAAGCAGAAAACAAGGTACCAGGAAAATAAGCGGACATGCAGGCAGAAAAAAAGGTACCAGGAAAATAAGTAGTTAGTCAGACAGAAAACAAGGTACCCGGAAAATGATCAGTCAGACAGACTGGAAGAAGTTAGACAAGCACACAAAAAGACAGACAAAGAATCTGGAAATTTAGCATTCAGGAAAGTAAATAAGTATAATCAGGCAGGCAGGTAATGTGTATGAAGGTAGACAAATTAATAGGAAAGTAGACAAGCAAGCAGACATACAAGCAAGAGCACTGACAGAAAGCCAGGCATGAAAGCAAGAAGCAAGGAAAACATAAAAGCACATAGGTACTAAGTAAATAGCCATGCTGTCAAGAACACAGACAGGCAAGCAGGTAAGGCACATAAGCTCTGAAGCAGCCTGAAAAGTGTAATCAGGCAGACAAGAAGTCTTTTGTATGGATGATTATATGTTTACCTGTTCACTCATTAATAAATAAAAGCTAATGGCACACAAACAGACAAACAGCTGAGCCACAAGATAAAGACCGTGTACCCTGAGTGGATCCAGTATTTTTCCCATATTTTTCATTGGGGGATGACATCATACATAAAAAACTTTAAAACATTTTTGTTAATGTTAGTGAACATTTGTTTTTGACTGCCTGAGCTCAAGGGTGTGTGTTTATGGGGGAGGGGGTTACCCCTGTGTACATACCTGGACATAGTTTCTTTTAGGAACTTGGATGCATGTTCTCTGTTTCTCTTAGCAGCTGTTATAGCTTGTCTGTGTTTTCTTTCCCTATCTCTTAAGGCTGACACATGCTCCCTGGAAAAAAACAACATCAAGGTTGCACAAGGTTTTCCCTAAAGTAATGCCACACAGAAACAAGTGTACTACCTTGGACAATTATAATTCATGTCAATATCATTGCTGATGCAATAATTGCCAAACATTTATAGATGGAAACAGTTACTGTTGACTTTAAAAGTTTAAGATACAGATTGGTCTTTGAAAAAAAAAGAAATTATTTTTTTATATATTTCAAAAAAAATGAATTACTAGTAATATGCACTGTCAGTCTATTAGATGTAGGTACAGCAGGACAGCACACTGTACCATGGCTGGGCCCAGGCAAAATATTGTGAAGTTAAAACTAAGATACATAGCAATGATTTGCTTTCAATTAAAGAACCCCAATTTTATTAAGACTTGCTTATGATTGTGAAAATACTAAATCAACCTTGAATGAAAACATGAATTCATACAGCCTTAGTACCGGAAAAAAAATTGAACTTTGGATGATGTAGTACTTAAGGAGCTTGGAAAAAGATTTTTTTATGATTGTATCACAATATGGCTAATGGGGCATTTTGCTGCAATGATGGAGAATTCAAATTCCTAGGCATATATGATTGTACTTACTTTTCTCTGGTTCTTCGTCGTCGGTCTGCTATAGCTGCAGTAGCATTCTCTCGTCTTATTCTTGATGCTGAAGCATCTAGTTTATGTCTTTCTGCCATGCGGTCACTTCTCTCTATCTCATCTCCTGCCAACAGGAATTTACCTTGTTCTACAGTAGCTTGAGCAAGAGCATACCTAGGATGCAATAGTACCATCATCATGTCAAATCATATTCTCTTTCATAACGATATCTGTATCTTGTTCAAGTAAGTGATCCACTCAATATACATTATCAGGGGCAGCGGAACTGGGGGGCCCAGCCCCCACACAAAATATTGGTTAAAAAATATTAATGCTAATATTAACTGTTTTGTGATTTTCCGGTTTGTAAAGTTTTCCAATTAGATGCTACGTGCCATAATACCCATAAAACATAACCGCCTCGTTTGCAGAAGCTGGTTTCCTGTGTCATAAGGAAATGCGAGATGACTGGGCCCTAGTTATTACTTTCTCTTGGGGAGATGGGTGGGGATTATAGTGCCCCCCATGGCTGTTACTGTTCCGCCGCCCCTGATTATGAAATCAGAAAGTTAGCAATATGATGAACATGTAAGTCATCTGCAAAGATCTGATATGATTGTATATCTTGATATTTGTTGATTTGATTAAGTATGATTTGGACTTACTCTGCATCTTCTAGTTGCTTTGTTTTAATTTTTAACACATCTTTCTCATTTGCCAGTTCTGTACAAAGCTTGGAATACTGAGCATTGAGACGACCAAGAGATGCCCTGAAAAACATCCCATACATATAGGTAAGTGGTGGTCCAAACAACACAAAAAATATCAAACCAAAATTTCAATATAAAATCAAATCACTAAAGGAGTCAGTAACTCAATCTGATGTTTATAGGTCAGTGTGTTAGGATGTGCATCATAATATGGTTATTCACTCAAGAAATGGCATTGATCAATCTCATGTAGTCAATCAATCAATCAACCAATCAGTTAGTCAGTCAAATGAATCAATACATCCATCAATCAATCAACCAATTGATCCATCAAATGAAACTATTAAAGTGTCAGTAAGTCAATTATTTAATCAATAAACCAACCAACCCATCTATCAATCCATTAAGCAATCCAAAAATCATTTAATCAATCAGTCAATCAATCAATCAATTAATCAATCAATCAATCAATCAATCCAGCCTTACATGTATTGGTTGGTTTCATCTATCTCTATCTGTTTTCTGACTTCTTCTATTTGTTGTTCTAGTGATTCAATAACATCACGACATTTCTTCAGCTCCTCCCTAATAAAATTAAAAAAGAAACAAAGATATCATTACTTTAGTTTGTAAAGCTCAATGAGATATTCTTCTATTGTGAGAATAACTTAGTAAATGAATATGGCACTATGCTACCTAACATGTTTTAATAGTAGATGATGACATTAAGATTATTATATAATAATGGCAGAATGTATATTATGACATGATAGTGACTTGCACAGTGAATTTCCATTTTTTGTACATCTGGGGCCGGTTGCACGAAGCCTGAATAAAGTTATCCACTGGGTAAAGTTATCCACTCCAAACGATTTCTTTAGAATTTATCCGCTGGGTAGCGATTTATCCGGTGGATAGTGCTATTCGGCCTTCGTGCAACCGGCCCCTGACTTGCACAGTCAATTGAAGTCCTGAGTAAGCATAATAGAGCATCACAATAGTATAGAGCTTATTTATTTTGGAGAAATCTTCCACTCTTTAATGGCTTATTCGGGTCTGTATGTTGATTAGTTTCAATGCCTTTCCACTCTGTACGACATATTAGTCTGCTCTATGCTATGATTAGAAAACCTGTACCTTTCCGTACTATACAATATTTTTATGCTCCATATGCTTATTTAGGACAATCATATATATTTATTCAAAATATAGTAAGAACAAAAAGTGTGCAAGCAATCTAGTGTGTGACTGCATGCTGTTCTTGCTACATCTTGATGTCTTCTGTGCATCATTATATAAAGGTACAGATGCACAGAAAAATGGAATCTACTTCTTTTATATAATTATGTTTAAATAATTCAAGTGCAAAAATGCGATATTTGATTTGCTTTAATTTGTTCTGTAAAAACATTATTATAATTATAATGACCGAAAATCAAAATAACCATAAATGTGACATCATCTAATTAGACACACAGATAATAAGCAACATATTATGTATGGTTCTCTGCCAATCAGATTGCACATAGTACGCTGACTATTGTTTAAACAAGGTTCAAAATAACAGCCTGGCATACATAGGTCAAGATGACTGTACAAAAGCAATTTTGGAAGGTCATTACCCATTTTCTGAAAGGCCAAAATTTATAATAATAATATATTTTTTTAAATACATCTACAAGTTAGATAAGTTTTTTCCTTCAAAAATATGAAGGTCAAGTTTTTCTTTCAAACTTAAATGATTTGGCAAATGTTATAGCAAATTTGAGGGGACATTGTCCTTTGACCTGCCCTTATTTCAAGAACTGTTTTTAATGACCATACCTAGACTGAATTACAATGTAGTCTTTCTCTAACACTTGTTCACTGAGTTGGTCAAGATGACGTCTCAAAGCCAACAATCTTGCTTTTTCCTGAAATATTGTTATCAGTGAGAATATACATCAGACACAAACTATATGACCTACTCCAAAACGTGCATTGAAATCTGCTTATAAGCACTCATTACATTATACCTGTCTGGTCTGTTGTGCTATTGGGTTGGATTCATACTCATCTGTCTTTTCGCCATCATTCGCATTACTGAAACAGAAATGATCATATTAAATTAATATTTATCAAATAGAAGAGGCTTGAGATTTACAATGACTTTTTTTAGTAATAACTGTTGTTTGTAAAATTACATTTACATTATAGATTTATAACTGGCTTGACAGTACAGGCTGCCTATAATAACCATGTATAGGCTAACCAAGATAGGCAGCTAAATAAATTTACAAAAATGTATCATGGTCAAAAGTATAAAACACAGGCTACGGACATTATGGAGAGGTCAAAAACAATATGGAGACAAAACCTTACCACTCTTACTCTAAGGATTACCAGGTCTCAGCCAATCAAATTAGTTCCTTCTTAAGCGGATTTTCATTGCAGTAACATTACCATAATCAACCAATCACACGATGGACTAGCAGTAAGAATTACCTTGGCCAGTAATGTTACCAAACACATGACCATATGTTCACGAAAATCGCGTTAAAACTACACGAAAATATGCTGAAAAATATTCCTTTGCATTCAATGAACAATAACTAGCTGAAACAAGTGGTTATTTATCCCACTTTACAAAAACTAAAATTAACTGTAAACTTTTGGCCATGACATGTCATTTCCGTTTTATCTGACATGTTATTCACGCAATACAAAGATGCACGTTTTAGAGAATTTAGCGATAAGTATGTTCGTCCATCATTGCATGTTTTAAAATCAGTTAAATGCAAACTCGTTTTCTTCGTGAAACTGACAAATTCCTCGATAAAGGAATTTAAAAAATACGTTCCGCCGTCTCTTTCGTCTCTCTCGTAACACTTCTAAATCGATTTTCGCTATACTATAAACCTGCAAGTGAGTGTTATTTCATAAACTAACCTGCTGCCATCTTCATCATCCATTGCTGTCTTTTAGTTTCAGTATTTCAAATCGAACTCCATGCACAGTCTCCACGCGCGAACATGCCAAATTCATTTTGTTTGAAGTCACCACATGAATATATTTCTGAAACATTTTGGTTGTTTTTCCTCCCATTTCATTCAAGTTGCTGTTGAGCACTTCAAGTTTACAATGCAAAACAATCTACCCGTAAAATATTTAGCTGATATTATAATTACAAGTCTAAGAGCCTTGTGAATATCGTCAACAATTACATAATCCCGCTATTCGACTGCACTGCTTGCTGTAATACGTAATGTATCAATCAATGTGTCAGTAAGATTACCAACTCATGACTGAAATTGTACACAACTCCTTGACTGGGTGAAGTTTCGTGATAAAGTTGAATTTGGTCTCTCGACAAGATCCGCACTCGCATTTTCTTTTCTTTGTGAAATATACATAGACTTACGATGTTTTAACACGTTCTTGAAATGGAAATTTCGCGCCAAAAATTGACTGACCTTTGTTTGGGCATTCTCGCAAAAATAAAGGGTCACAATGAATAACATTTGCTTGTTAATATATCTAACTTTTAGTCTACCGTGAGGCATTGCAAAATATGTTTTTAACGAGACACCTCGAGATGGAATGTCTAGAAAGCTGCAAACTTGAGAGAAGCCATTAAAATGCTGCAAATTAATTTGCATATTGAACGCAAATTTTTCATTGCAAAACTCTTCAAATGCTTTTTTTTTCGAGAAAATAATTAAGGAAAGTATTTCATAAAATTTCACGTAAAGGAAAGTCTAAAACTACATCAAAATTATGGAAGTTTTGAAGGGAATTACTATTTCATTATTTTTTCAAGCTCTGAATAGCTAGCCTGTCACTTTGAAAACATTAGGGCTTTTTTCATCCCATTGTTACTATGATGTCGTATGTTGCTTGTATGTGACTCGTCTGTAGTTTTAGACAAGACCGTCATGTGCTTACGATCTGGCTAGATGCAGTATTTTGAGTTGGCACTGACAGCTATCTCAAGTGCGCGCCATATCATGGTAATATTACTAAATACCGATAATATGATCTCGCGGACAAATCACTTGACCGGCGTGTTTGTGAAATTTCATTGCGTTTCACCACTGTATCTAAGATTTAAACAGTCTCAAAATATGTCAATTTCTGTCGCTCAAATAAATCCACTGAAAATTTGAGTAAAACTGTAATAATTTTTGAAAGAAGAAGAATCGATTCACGGACTTCACGAGGTCGCCTCTAAAAGCCGATCGTTCTCACTTGATTGACGTCTAATTGGCATACTAATGAGATTATCTGTCTGTGCGTACCGCCAGCCTTGTTGTAATGTGTTCTTGAGCATAGTAGCGACCGACAGTATGTAACTGTAATGTTCTACTAATCACAGACATGTGGTCAAACAATTTTCTTCAGCGTCCATGATTTTGGTGTTAGTTTTAGACTTTCATTCACATGAAATTTAATGAAATACTTTTCTTATATTGATATTTATATTTTTGTAAAATTTTGGACTGCCCGTCATTCAGTCTATTTCAGACCTCGACTTGCATTGTTTGCTGAGGGAAGGGAAAGCGTTCTTGTTCGGCCGAGCCTAGCTCACCAAAAGCGCTTGATATTTGATTTTCTAGGCAAATCTAGGTCATTTGATTTCAGTAACGGCAGCGATTGCCTCGACTTTTTGGAAGAGTTTAGACTGCCCAATACTAAGTGCCAAATACTGTTTATATAGCAATGATAATATAGTTAGACTGATTCCATAGTCTATAATATAGTATGCCGAAGGAAGACAAAGTGTCTTCATTCGAATGGATTAGCTCACAAGAAGCGGAAAATACGACTTGTTTGTTTTGTCCATCGAAAACGATTCCCTTGATATTTTTTTAAAATTTTGGACTGCCCCATTCAAGACCGCGACGGGCTGTCGTGCATACTGCGTTATTTATAAACGTCCTTTGAGACGAGATCTGTTATTAAGCAGACATTTAGACAAAAATTATCGTACTCATCAGGAACTTAACTTGTGTGTTTCGGTCTTGAGGCATTACAAATAAAACGATTATTAGAGCATAAATATTTTGAATAGCTTGAGTAATGATTGTGCAAAATGATCATTTCACTTGGCAGCTTCACATACTGCCAATTAGACGTCAATCAAGTGAGAACGATAGGCTTTTAGAGGCGACCTCGTGAAGTCCGTGAATCGATTCTTCTTCTTTCAAAAATTATTACAGTTTTACTCAAATTTTCAGTGGATTTATTTGAGCGACAGAAATTGACATATTTCGAGACTGTTTAAATCTTAGATACAGTGGTGAAACGGAATGAAATTTCACAAACACGCCGGTCAAGTGATTTGTCCGCGAGATCATATTATCGGTATTTAGTAATATTACCATGATATGGCGCGCACTTGAGATAGCTGTCAGTGCCAACTCAAAATACTGCATCTAGCCAGGTCGTAAGCACATGACGGTCTTGTCTAAAACTACAGACGAGTCACATACAAGCAACATACGACATCATAGTAACATAAGGATGAAAAAAGCCCTAATGTTTTCAAAGTGACAGGCTAGCTATTCAGAGCTTGAAAAAATAATGAAATAGTAATTCCCTTCAAAACTTCCATAATTTTGGTGTAGTTTTAGACTTTCCTTTACGTGAAATTTTATGAAATACTTTTCTTAATTATTTTCTCGAAAAAAAAGCATTTGAAGAGTTTTGCAATAAAAAATTTGCGTTTTATATGCAAATTAATTTGCAGCATTTTAATGGCTTCTCTCAAGTTTGCAGCTTTCTAGACATTCCATCTCGAGGTGTCTCGTTAAAAACATATTTTGCAATGCCTCACGGTAGACTAAAAGTTAGATATATTAACTAGTAATAGTTCTCACTAAATCTGCCCCCGCTGTTAAATCTGTGATTTCACTTAGAATGAATGCTGTAAGAAGCCTAGTATCATTTTTCACAATAGGAAGGGCTTGAAACAGCAAATGTTTTTGTTATTGTTGTTGTAATTTTGTCTTTGTAGAATTTGGTACTAAGTTATCAGACATTATCTGTCATTATGTGGAGGGAAAAAAAGAGGAATTTCTAAAATGACTAAGATGACTAAGTTTTTAACATCATCCATTTATTTATTTTAATTAATAACTGTTCCAATAATTAACAGGATGAATATAAACAACTAATAAACTACAACTGATGCAAAGTGGGAGTTGGATTTGTTACACTTAATGTGTGAAATATAAGTAAGGTGGAGCAAGCACAGGAAAACCATGAAACAAAAACAAACTAACTACAAACAAATGGTAGCTAGAGTGCAAACACTAAATGTGTGCAACAGTGATCACTATTTCGTAGTAAATAGCACTAATTAAACAAGAAAACAATGGAATTAACATAAGATAGCACTATTTAGTGGTATTTATGTTGCACACTTTTAGTGTGTACACTCTATTTGGTGACTGTTTGTCACTAGCACTACACCAGAACACAATACCCTGACAAAAGAAACAGTAATGTTTTGGTTGGGTGATAGTGACAAATAGTTAATAGTTACTAAATAGTAATAATCATGATTTCACAGATAAGTGTAACGACTCAAGGAATGACTATTTGGCACTGAATTGTTCAACACCATTGTTGTACACACTCTATATCGTTCTATATAACTAATAACACAACTATAAATGGCAACAATAAATTAGGATTTATGGTGTTTATTTTGACTGTGGCAAGATTTGAATCAAAGGCAACTAATAGAGCACAATTATTATTAGAATAGCTTTGGAAGAATATCACTAATTTTAATTTTAACTGTAAGTAATGGAGTGCAAACAACTATAAACGGTAAAATAAGCACTACCCTGTAATTAAAGCCCAGGGGGGGGGGGGGGGGGGTACTACCCTATATTTACTATACGGGGATGATCCGCTGAACAGGGTATGGTTTTTCGACCTTGGTGTCATGAACTGGGTATCCAATTCTACTCTATTTCCGATTTAATCCAAACTTCCTGTCATACTCAGGGCCCAAAAAATGAGAGAAATTATTTTGCATTCAGGAAATCGGCAGGAATAAGATCGTTGACTTTTAAAAAAGATAAGAGCAGCACGTGTGTCTGAATTGATATATTTATACAAATCATATAATGTTCATAAACAATTGTAATTTGTCATAAACATGGTATGGAAGTTAGGTATTTTTTGTCATAAACAGGGTAACCCCTACAAGGTCCCAGCGGAACACCCCTACCCAGATCTGAAGGGAGTACCCCCCCCCCCCCCCCCCCGGATTAAAGCTAACAATATTGGAAGCTTTACAAGTTGAAACCAATTAAGTGGAGCTGCAACAGATCTTTATTCTCTGAATGTAATAGAAATTATATAAAAGTTAGGCAATTGAATCAACTAATTATTAGATGTTAATTACTTGAAAAGCTCGTTCACAAAAATGCAATTGTACTGGTTGCAGTACGATTAAATAGACCATCAACGTCAAAAATGTTGTAATTTTCGTCTTAAATAATTGAAATGAAGCTTGCAGTAAGAGCACAAGCTTTTTCATACGCTTTGGATACATTTTTGGTGGCTGAATACACGTTTCAGTTGACTGGATTGTTTTGTGAATCGAGTCTTGTGTAATACAATTCGGTATTAAATCGAGCTACTTATTGACATGAAATAATACATTAACATAAAAAAATACATTTGTTATAATTTCCTGATGCTATACAATAACTAAAACGTCAAGTAAATGATTATTTGAGTCGATTTTTTTAGAATTACGTACCTTGCAAACACTTTTCCTCACTGGATTCACCTCGTGCGAAATCCCGTGGCTAGTTTTTCCCGACAGACTTTGTCATCTTCGAACTTTTAGGTTCATTCTTTGTGTATGCTTTCCTTTATGTCCTTATTAAATATTTTCATTGGAGGGGACGTAAAAATTTCCCGACATAGCATTGATATCCCGATATCCAGATGCGCGCCTCGTCGATCAAATCGAGATTTTTTCTACCAAACCAAATATAAGTACCAGACCTCTCTCTCCCTTTTACGTCCGGGGAACTCTAATATGCCTCCTCGGGTTTTGGCCTCTGGGCCAAAACCCTGCGGGGGCAACAAGCAAATGTTATTCATTGTGACCCTTTATTTTTGCGAGAATGCCCAAACAAAGGTCAGTCAATTTTTGGCGCGAAATTTCCATTTCAAGAACGTGTTAAAACATCGTAAGTCTATGTATATTTCACAAAGAAAAGAAAATGCGAGTGCGGATCTTGTCGAGAGACCAAATTCAACTTTATCACGAAACTTCACCCAGTCAAGGAGTTGTGTACAATTTCAGTCATGAGTTGGTAATCTTACTGACACATTGATTGATACATTACGTATTACAGCAAGCAGTGCAGTCGAATAGCGGGATTATGTAATTGTTGACGATATTCACAAGGCTCTTAGACTTGTAATTATAATATCAGCTAAATATTTTACGGGTAGATTGTTTTGCATTGTAAACTTGAAGTGCTCAACAGCAACTTGAATGAAATGGGAGGAAAAACAACCAAAATGTTTCAGAAATATATTCATGTGGTGACTTCAAACAAAATGAATTTGGCATGTTCGCGCGTGGAGACTGTGCATGGAGTTCGATTTGAAATGCTGAAACTAAAAGACAGCAATGGATGATGAAGATGGCAGCAGGTTAGTTTATGAAATAACACTCACTTGCAAGTTTATAGTATAGTAGAATTTGGCTTTTAGCGCGAAAATCGATTTAGAAGTGTTACGAGACGAAGAGACGGCGGAACGTATTTTTTAAATTCCTTTATCGAGGAATTTGTCAGTTTCACGAAGAAAACGAGTTTGCATTCAACTGATTTTAAAACATGCAATGATGGACGAACATACTTATCGCTAAATTCTCTAAAACGTGCATCTTTGTATTGCGTGAATAACATGTCAGATAAAACGGAAATGACATGTCATGGCCAAAAGTTTACAGTTAATTTTAGTTTTTGTAAAGTGGGATAAATAACCACTTGTTTCAGCTAGTTATTGTTCATTGAATGCAAAGAAATATTTTTCAGCACATTTTCGTGTAGTTTTAACGCGATTTTCGTGAACATATGGTCATGTGTTTGGTAACATTACTGGCCAAGGTAATTCTTACTGCTAGTCCATCGTGTGATTGGTTGATTATGGTAATGTTACTGCAATGAAAATCCGCTTAAGAAGGAACTAATTTGATTGGCTGAGACCTGGTAATCCTTAGAGTAAGAGTGGTAAGGTTTTGTCTCCATATTGTTTTTGACCTCTCCATAATGTCCGTAGCCTGTGTTATAAGTATATAATATATATATAACTAATTAAGCATCAAGAAGCAACAAAACAAGTATAAGCACAGCAAAATGAAAAGGAAAAAGTAGAAAGTAAATGGATCTTGTGAGAAGTAAAATATTCAAATATTTGAATTAATATGTACTATGTAAAACCCTAATATTTCTAACTATATTGATATGAAGGAGAAACTAGAGAACCATCATTAATCGATCATTGAGCGTGCTTTGTTGAGTAATAGAACACAATGGAAAGTGATGAGAGCACGAAAGAAGTGATGGGAGAAGAACAACCTGAAAGCGATCATTAGATATGATCTATCATAAAAAATGTAACAAAGATTAGAGTCATCCATTATAATCACTGACGATTGTTTATTCAATTGATAATTTGGCATTGGTTATTAATTATTTTCTCAATTGAATACATAAGATATCAGTTTTTATTATATAAACTCCAGTGAAATATCAGGTGATCTCTCGCGCAAAAAATTGATATTTTCACATGTGAAAATAACATGTTATTTTCACGTGTGAAAATAACACGTTACCAAACGCCAATAAAAAATATTGTTTTAAATTGAATATTTCTATTTCACTGGAGTTTTTATAATAAACAGAATATTACATGGGTGCTCAAAGATAAGATTTGTATCTCCTCGCGCCCATGTAATATCCTCTATGTATGTTGACGTACCCATTCATAGAGCCTTCATCACTGTAGTAATCATTTTCAACATCTGATGATGGATCACTGTCAACTTCAACTGGACCTAAAACAATTGTTACTAATCATTAATAAAATTACACATTTCAAATATACAAATAAAATGTTTGACCTGAACATTTAGCTCAGGTTGTAAAGTGCTAATGAGGAAACCTTCCTTAGCTTTGAGTTTGAAAGGTGTGTTAGCAGAGTTGATTATTTTGAAACAATTAGAAGAAGCGTTAGTTTTAAATTAAAAAAATTATTCGTATATTTCAAATGTATAATAAAATAGTATTTAGAAGCTAAAATTATGTGTATCCTTTGAACATCAAATGAATTGCATTAAGCAAGTAGGTATGTTGTTTTTGCTCATGAGAATCAATAGACAAGTTATCTTTTATGTTTTTACTTGACCTTTCAAATGTGTATTTTTGAAAAAAAAATATTGAGTGACAGGAATTGGTACACTAGAGCTTTAGACAGAACATGTTATTAGACATATCTTCAGGATATAATTCCAATTCTTACAATATTAAATAAATGTCAAAGGTATAGATTTGAATCAAATAAAGTTTTGTACTTTGATGAAAGAAATAGATAGTTTTGAACAAAATATAATGTACAAACAGTAATTATTGTAAAATTATCAGCAAAGACAGCCTATGGTTACTAATAACATAACAAAACAACTAATACCATCTAACTAAATAAAATACATCATAAACACACCTCCATCAGAACTCCATTTGTTATGATAGCCTATGACAACTGCTTGTTTTGACTTTTGGTCTTCGTCCTCATCTTCATCCTCGGCACCGGGTTCGTACTCTTCCAAGTCCGAACTTTCCTGATGTTTTGCCAAAATTGGAAACATATCGCCGCCATTCACTTCTTTGTCCGATAACCTATCGTCCAAACTCGACGAAGTCTCCATATTATTAAGTAATGAACTTTGAATCAAACCAAATTTAATAGTGCACTTGCATTTGGCCAAAGACCCGATTTAGACTGAAAAAACGTCGTGGATAAATTAACGTTTGATACGTAAGGAAAACTTTTTTTGAACGGCCAATCTGTTGATTAAAAAGCAGGGAAATAAGTATTATCAAATGAAGTGAAAATAGTCATGGTAAAATCAGTGAGCAAGAAACAGAGTAAATGAATTTGGTCTTCATCACTGAAAACGTAAACAACAAACGTGCGAAACTTACTTCACATTTTGACTTCAAATGAAACAATATTTAGCTTTAAATCTCCATTAAAATATCAGAGAAGTCAACTTCAACTCATCGGTATGGAACTTGTGTCGAAAAGGTACCGTCTAACATGTAAATTATGGCAAAATTATCAATTTTTCTCAACAACTGGTCCTTCGTCCAAAACAAATTCTCGCGGCCATGACAGCGCTTTGCGACCAGGTAATTTGCTATACAACCAAGCCTTTAGAATTATTTGGAGCCTTCAATGCACCGGCCAAACCATGTTAAAACTTTGGCAGAATTTTTCACGAATTTTGCACCGTAGCAGTCAATTTCTTCTTCCACGAACAAAGGTATGGATATCTATAAAATGCTCTTTTTCATATGAGTTTGAAATACCAATGTAATTTGAAGGACTCGGATGAAATAAGTTTCGCTCCAGCATGCATTTCGAAAACGAAGCTGTTAAAATGTAAAAAGTACAATTTTTTTTGCAAATTTTATTTTGTAAGGAAATAATTATAGCTTTTCATACAATGTCACGTAGACTGGCAAAATAGAGTATAATGGGAATATAAATTTCATTATTTTTGCTGATCAAAATATCATTTCTTTCTAAATGAAGTGTCATGCAATTACATAACAAATCTTCCAAAATGCATTTTCATTTCTTATTTTTGTTACCATCAAAATTTGATTGCAGATTTTTTATTTATTTTGCT
Source organism: Diadumene lineata (assembly GCA_918843875.1). Lineage (NCBI taxonomy): Eukaryota > Metazoa > Cnidaria > Anthozoa > Actiniaria > Diadumenidae > Diadumene > Diadumene lineata. The sequence continues at coordinate 5,431,414 of OU974081.1, read as the reverse complement.
TTTTTGCACATGAAAATGAAATTGATATCTTTGCATAGCAAATATCGTCTAATTTCCTTTGCTCACAATGACTCAGCATGTTTTTCTCAAGAGGCTGAACTAAAAAAGCACCAAAATATTTTGAATATTGATGACATCAGTCAAGATTATGGCTCAGTTGCAGATCTACGAGAGGGGCACACCTCTCCTGAAAGGATTTCGCTTCTTTGTATTCTTAAATATTTGTCCAAAATTTCCTCGGTATTTCATGCTTACTTGGTAGTGCATCCCCTCCTGAAAACAATCCTGGAGCCGCACCTATGGATCATTGTATTATCACTGAAACCTGAACGTGAATTAATTTTGTTGATTTCTATTAATAGATACAAGGACAGCAAGTATCACTGTCCTTTTTTCCAAGATCATCAGTTAGACCTAGCCAGTCTTTGCTTATAGTAAGAGCAGAAACAAAGAATAATGAAGCGTTCAAAAGATCAGCAAAGACAGGGCCAGTAACATGGACATCATTCCTTTTGTTTGTCTTGGCTGGTGGTGGTGTTGTGTACTACGTCAGATACCTTAAACAAGAAAAAGAACAAGGTAAGAACTAGCTAGAGTGCCCACACTAAAAGTGTGCAGCATATAAATACCACTACATTCTATTGTTTTCTTTTGTTTAATTAGTGCTATCTTCTACTAAACAGTGACAACTGTTGCATACATTTAGTGTTTGCACTCTATCTCCGATGAAACATCCATCATTAATTTAAATTTATAATGAGTGGTTTATTTAAGTTGTATATCTCTGTCTACTTTTCAACCAATTAGCAATCAAGCTTCCATGTAAACATGTTGCTGCATGCATGATTGGCTGAAAATCAGAAGGACTGTTTCTTAGTTTGTCAAATTCAATTAAACATATTTTCACACCTCATAAAAAAAATCATATCAGTAAATTTACGCCTGTGTTTCTCCCTTTACCCAGCTAAAGAGAAAGCGAAGAGAAGATCCATTGGTAAAGTAGCTCTAGGTGGCCCATTTGACTTGATTGATCATACTGGTCAACCAAAGACTGATAAAGACTTCAGAGGAAAATGGCTGCTTATTTACTTTGGTTTTACACACTGTCCTGATATTTGTCCTGATGAATTAGAGAAGATGGCTCAAGCCATTGATAATGTTGGTAAGAACATTGATAATGGTCCAATGGTGAAATTACAGCCAAACCCATTGTATTGCAATCTGCCATTTCAAAACTTTGTTTTAAAGCCAGGTAATTTTTTTTAGTGATTCTGTGGAACTCAAACTTGCGACCCCTTGTTAATTAGCAAGAGGAAATTAGGCTTGCCTGTTTGTGCGCATATGCCTCAAAAATTTGTTTTGATGTTGGTCATTCCTGAACCAAATCCTAAATCAAATTCAAAGGGCAGAGCAAGTTCTGTCATTGGTTAATTTGAAATAAACTCCGCCCATAAAATTGATTGACGGTTGAGAAAAGACCAAATCAAAACCACTAAGTTTTGAAAAAGGAAGTTGAGATACAACAAATTTGGCTGTTATAATTAAAGTAAAATTTACTGAGGATTTTAATAGTTAGCATTCTTCACAGGCTCTTGGGTTTCCTGTGTTATGACAAAAACTAACCTAAGGGGTAAGGGGGAAACCAGACACTTTGATTGATTTAATGAATGAGATCAATCATTTATTTGTTACTGTTTGTGTGATGGAGAGTTGGTAGGTTGAAAAATGATGTCATGTAGATAAATGATTGACTGATAGATTCAAGTTTTTTATATTGTGATTGATTCATTTGTCTTAGATAAAACAACAAAAGGCAAAGTAAAGGAAGAGCTGCAGCCACTGTTTATTACTGTAGATCCAGTACGAGATGACTCTAAAGCAATAGCTACTTACATCAAAGGTAAATGTTGTTGATATTATGGGCTTCCTGTGGAGCCAATAATACAGGAACTCCAACTTTTTATCTATGTACTTGCTTTTTTTCTTCAAAAAGTTCATAAAAAGTAATTCATTTCTTTTTGTGCCTGCTTTCATTTTTCTGTGACAATGACATCCTGGCTTCTTTCTGTTTGTATTTTGTGTCGAGGCTTGCATTTTTATTTTTTTTCCCCTAAATCTTCCTAATATTATTGAGCTTACACATCACATATTTTGTGATTTCCTATATTCATCTTGGTCTGAAGACATTGCAACTAAAGGTCATTGCAGAAAATTATGAACCATTGGCATGTTCACTTTAGGAATCTGTATAATCTGGCATAATGTTTATTCAAAAGAATAACTAGTTTATCTTGTGCTGTAATGTATCATTTTTTTTTTCAATTGTGAGAAATCATAACCCACTGCCCTGCCTTTGTTTCCAAAATCTGTTTTGATTTTGTCTTTTCTAAACCATCAATAGACCCATTTCAGCGCTTTCACCCTATGAAATAGACTGACGGTTCAGAAAAGACCAAAATCAAAGCAAAGTTTTGGAACGGAAAGTCTCAATACAAGAAATGTGGCTGTAAGAGATCCTCTCTTGATGACAAAATGTCTGGCCTGACATGTAAAACATTGAGTATCTAATAAAATGCTGATGTTTCTCTCTTTAATTATAGAATTCCATCCTAAGCTGATAGGTCTGACAGGACCTGTAGAGAAAGTCAAAGAAGTGTGTAAATCATATCGAGTGTATTTTAGTGCTGGGCCTGCTGATGAAGACGATGACTATATTGTAAGTATTGTACAGGATTACAGACAGTGGGACATACTGTAGACAGACCCAGACAAGGCAGACAGACAGACAGACATAGACAGGTTATTAGACAGCAGACAAATACTGACTGACAAGCAGACATACTAGTAGACAGACCTAGAGCTATTTTCATATGAATGGGAAATAAAAGTTTCAAATTTGTGATTTTTTTTCTGCACTCAACATAAGATACTTATGAATTTATGTAGTGTTTCATCAAGTGTAATGGTAGATTTAAAAGTTCTGCCTCAGTTGGGTTTGCACATCACTTCATGTTTTCTTAAGACAAGATCTCAACAGCTCATCAACTAAAGCTTCATGAGAGAAAATTTGTGATTATTTCAAAACTGCACTACAATTTGCTCAAATTCTTTAATAAAATTACTCACTTTTATGGTGCTTCCCTTAATCAGATTACAGGATCTTATACAATTCAATTCAATTTGATTCAAGTATGAATTCTAAATAGCTGTATGTATTTTTCCCAGGTTGACCATACTATCATTCAATACCTAGTCAGCCCAGATGGCGAGTTTATGGAGTATTTTGGCCAAAACAAGAATGCTGAGGAGATATCGGCAGTCATCATCAATCATATGTTGAAATATAGAATGTCATGAATAAGTTCGTCATTAATTGCTTTCTGTGAATCCTGTGGTGTGCATATGACAATATTGACGATATCTATAGTCATCATCAATCATATGTTCGGAAATACAGAATGTTATGAACAACTTCAACATTATCCACATGTTTGGGCTCCCTGTTGTGTGTTAAAACGCTGACACAATATTTGGACTTGTCATCAATCATGTTGAAAAGCAGAATCTTTGGACATCGAATCTTTGACTGTTATCTACATGTTTGGGCGTCCTGTGGTGAGCCCTGACATAATATTAGGAATCATCATCGGTCATGTTGAAGAACGACATGGGGGACTTCGTTGTTAAAAGCACGTTATTTGGGCTCCCCGTGGTGTGCCTTTGAGAACGTTGATGTACTGCTTGGAAACATTATCAAATGCATGGAACATTGTGGACACTGCACTGAAAACAAAGCAAAGCGTAACTGGAAATGATGGAATATTGCGGGTTAAAATATAAGATGTAATAATAATTAATGAGGTGTCTAAAATCTGTTTACTTGAAGTACATTAAGCAGTAAAACATGGTTTTCAGTAGCAGCCCAAACGCACACGCAAGCGCAAAGAAAAAAAACCATTAAGGATCTTGGAAGATGGAAACATTTTGATCCTTGCGCTTGCGCTCGCGTTGTTAACTGGGTTCTTAATAAGAAAATAAATTTCCGTGCGTTTGTGTCTGCGCTTGCTTTTGCGCTTGCGTTGACAACTGGGTTCTATATATTTTTCCCGCGTCTGTTTTTGCACTTGTGTTGCTAGTGAAAACCAAGATTAGACATGCTCAAGATTTTAAATAAAATTAAACAACCAAATGAAAAAATAAAAAAAATTAAAATAAGAAACAAGATTCTACTGTGTATTTCCATCGCTTCCTCCGTTTGAAATGAATGCGAAATATAGCACAGCTTTGCGCAGAACTTACAGATAAAATTTTCAACTGTTCTAAGTGCGAGTGAAGTACAATTGTGACTGGAGTTTTAAAAACAATAACAGTGATGTTAATATTTCAGTTATATCTCGTAAAAGCAGCATTTGATAAAAGAGCTAATAGGTAATTTTAATCATTGCGTGCGATATTGATGAATGGGACGAACTGAATAGAGAAGCGGTAAAAACTAGTAAGATATACTAGATTGGACTGCGTCTGTGTTTCTAGAGAAACAGTTGTAAAATGTGTAGATACACCGTTTATACAATACTATGACGTTTCGGACGTTAGTCCTTCGTCGAAGTAATATAAATATTACTATATGTAAATAGTATTACATATTACTTCGACGAAGGACTAACGTCCGAAACGTCAGCATCACTAAACGGTGTGTAACTTATCTACACATTTTACAACTGAATAGAGAAGCGTTCATTTAAGCTTTAAAAGCCTAGATTTTAACTAAATAAATGAGTAAGTGGATAAATGGAATAGTATATTTTTACATTTATAAACCAATTACTTTAATACATTGTATGAGGGGTGGATCTAGAGAGAGTGATGTGCAGCGGATGCGCAAAAATATTTTAAGCTTTTTTTATATAAGACGTCACCCCCTACCCCCCCCCCCCCCTTCAACACCTGTTTATGGTAAATATTGAAATTAGTTGAGTAGTTTCACACGCGAAAAGTGGCAACTGTGGCTAAATATACGCAAACATGCTTTTAACGTCGTCAGTTAGTCGTCCGTGAGTTTCACACTGTTTACTCATTTCAATAACAAAAAAAACTGATGTCACGTTCAAAATAATTTCCTTTGTCGACTGTCAAATTTCATGAAAAAGCAAACTATCCAGAATGTTCATTTGCTCAGCATATAGAGAATTTGTCTGCGCATGTCAGAAAATTTTAGCCACGGTCATGTTTACATTTTTTTCTACGACCGGGGAACTTTTGAGTTCCAATCGCAATCTTAGTGATCTTGAATTTAGGAAAATTTAAATGGATACTTAAAGTCTATCACTTTGTAAGGTGCTGTGACTAAGTCAAGCAAATGTGGAGGTTTTTGATCTCAAAATATTTTTGAGCAAAAGTCCGCAAAACGAAGAAGAAAAACACAAACCTACTGCATTCGTATGAGGACTGCTGCCAAAATAAAAGAAGTAGCAGAAAACTTTTTCCACAGATTAAGAACAAAAGGTCATGGGAATTGTGTGGTACAAAATAATTTATTATCGAGGATCGATTTTGTGGGGTGATGAGCAGATTATTTGCGCATTTTGCAAGTTTTGGTCAACTTTCCTACTTGATAAGCGGTATGTTTGAGGGGCTGCACCGAAGCTAAATATAACTGATGCGAGACGTCAAACCACATTCTACATCACAGCATTGTTATTGTTTTAAGAAAGATTGGCCAAAACGTGATATTGCGATATTTGACGATCTGGAATGCTCGTCGTATCCGTTTTAGGGGTAAAAATTGGCGATTTGGTCTTTTTTAGGGTTTAAAAATATAAAAATTTGCCAAATTCTCACTTTTTGGTATCTTTCAGGGGTTGAAACCCACTGAAACTCATGGTTTTGGTATCTTTTAGGGATGCAAGATTTGTGAAGGCGCGCATTTTTGGAAAACGTCCAGTATTTTTCTGGGGCAGTTTTGAAAAATTCCGACGAGCATCCCCGATCGTTTATCTCGGGAGTCCGACCCACGGAATCGCGACCCGTTGCGTTGCAAAAGGTACGTTTTGATGTCGTCTTTTCTCCATCGTCACCTATTCCTGACCAAGTTTTGTTTATATCTGATTTATATTGGATTTTGTCTGTCTTACTCCAATTCACAAAAAGGCAACAGTGTTATTTTCGTCCAATTTTGTCAATGGCAGTTATTTCAAAGCCTCCACCCTATAGAATTTAAACTAGTGTTCCGAGTGGGTGGAGTCACATCCGTTCGTATGCGATTTCCTAGTGGACAAAAGTTCTAGCGCGCAACACTTCGATGAAATCCGTATTATCTGCTAAATAGTCATAGGGTCGTTTTCGCACGAGTGGGAAACGGTACGGTTACGATACCACTACGATACGGTAAATATGTCCAATGTTTTCTCAGAAACTATGGCTACAATGCGATATACATGTTACGAAAACGACTCTATCCTATGACATTCAACTCGCCCTGGTGAAGTGAAATTTCAAAGCGACAATGAGGACTGGATGAGAGTTATCGTCCGATGGAGCAATTAATTAATTCCACTTAGTTAATTGCAACGACTTCAATCTTTTAATCCGCCCAGCCCGATTTGGAGGACTTGAAATAAGCTTCTCATACCCAACATTGATTTATTGTGAAGTGTTTGTGTTTGGAAGAAGCTGGGATTAGACATTGGGATTAGGCGGCCTGAGTCGCCTAAATGAATCAATTTGACCTATGCCTTGAAAAGTCAAAAATGGCAAAATTTAATTAAAATCCTGGACATTGTTAATTCTCGCAAGGATCTCTTTGGGTCCAATCCCGGTTTTTTTTTGTGTTTTTTGTGTGTACATGTTTGCTAAATGCTACAACTTCAAATTGGCTAAGTTCTCAGACAATTCAAAAAGCTTTAGTATACGTAATTTGTCCAGTTTCGAGTTCTCCAATGTACACACGTACAACATTGGCCTCGAAGGCGTGTATTTATTCAGTAGCAGCCTTTGAAATGCATGATTTTTTTTAATGCAAAATTATAATACTTAGCCTATGTTGGTGCAATTCAATACACTTTAGAATAGAATTGAAAGCGTCTAACTGCATGAACTTCAATACAATTATCATTATCATAAAAAAATTCGAAACAACAAGAATTTGAACGTCCGTGCAAAAACTGGTCAGGCTGCGCAGGCTTCAAATATTCTGAAAAAAAAAACATCCATAATGCATTCCGTCCTTTTATCTATACAGCAGTTTTGTTAGCCAACCCACTTGATATAGACGTATTCGTTCTTATTACAAATTAAGAAAACTTCCTACTTCGGTCCTACTGTTTGCTTTCAATTCATCATATCAAACTTATTCCCCATATTGTGGAATATTTGCTCAAACTATCAATATCAATTCTGTCGAAGCTTATTTGGACATTAGTTATAACACAAAAAGTTATTATAAGTAAGTTATAGATGTTACTTGTTGATACTGCATGTAAACATTGGAATTTTGCGATTTGACTGCGAAGAATCGCCATTGCCGGCTACAAAGTCCTCTGCTATTGCCTACACCGACACAAGAAAGACGGTTATAAATACGGCAAAGAACTCCATCTTCACTTGCTATTTGCCCCATCGAATTTTGCCGAAAAATAGACAATTTATATGTCAAAATACAGGAAATTTTATGTAGAATTCGATTTTTGCGGTAAAAATGGCCTGAGCATGCGTATCAGGGCGTAAAGTGACGTTTTCGTAACGCAACTGGGTCACAGAGGTCAATTTCTCTTGTAAAAGCACTAAAAGTTCTCTGTTTGCAAATCTAAATTGCCCCACGAAAAGTTTGCCGTAATGGCTTGAAAACTATACAATATGACAGCTATAATAGTGTAATATTTGATCACCGTGGTAAAAATGTTGTTATTTCAAAGGGTTTTGAGTAAAACGGCAATATGCTGAAAATTTTATGGAATTTATACGGTGTTTATATGGAGTCTGAAGTGGAGCGTGACACTCGTGACTTCAAAGGGGCTTTTGCGACAATAAGTTTGATATGTGTACTAAAGTACACTTTGAGAGATTTGTGAGAGTATCTTTGATTGTTTGATCTGGTTAGAGTGCAAAGTAAAGCCATGTTTGAAAAAGGAACACATTTAACTAACTCTCATGAAAAGACCATGCAGGTGCATGAGGTTTGTCATAGTTAAGACACTGAATAATTGAATATCATTTAAAAAAAATGGAGTAAAGGCAATACATCCGACTTCCTCGGAATTTTTGGTTTTCGTTTGTGACGGTTCTGACTCCACGTAAACGCTATGTTTGACGGTCAAGTCCATCTAAGAAAATCGCTTAACTGAATAGAAACATAAGACGAAAATGTGCATTTGTAGTTTTTATCTTTTTTTTTTTCTCACGATATTGTCCAGTCAACTGTGCATACATCGTCGATCCGTCTCTGTTTATTTGTTAGTTTTACTTGTCTTCTAACATGGCCGCTATACTCCTACAACAACATAATATTCAATTCGCTTTACATACCGATGCCCGGATAAAGGAGGAACTCACACATTATTTTGGAAGCAGGCGTGTCCTTAAAACGCGATTTAACGGTGTTAGTTATCCAGATCACCATCACATGTGGCTCCATAGCTCTGTTGGCAGCTAGAGCATTGCAGCGGCAACGCAAAGGCAATTAGTTAGATTTCATCATTTCGGCAGCTTAGCCCTGCGATCGTGAATCGTATGTACTCATACAAGTATAATATATATATTTATATAATAATTCAAGCAATCGTGATTTTAATGCTGCTGTGGCTTTCATATGCCGATATCGCACATTAATTTTGATTGTGTCCAATTGAAATGGTTTTCAATTTTTTCTAACCAGTTCTATCCGGCCTTAGACTTCAGCATACGCCATTTTGTTCCTAAAGCCTAGGTATTTTGTTAATCTCTGAAAATTATGCAAAATCTCTGAAAATTATTCAAAAAATGAAAAATAAATGAAATCACCGGAGCGTCAAGTCTCTTTACAAGTGTGCGTAACATGGATTTGCTAAATCTATTTTGTTGCAGTCTATTAATCTCTATTGATACCGAGTTAATTTTGCAATTTAACAACTTTAGGTCATTGTCAACAAAGATAACTGTAAACCAAAAAAATATTTTCTCAATTAAAAGTACTTGTTTAAGTGTCAAAGAACACTTATGGAAAATAAAAAAAAGTTAGTATGTTTTCTCAGTGTGTCGTTAAAATCAATTGAGTAAGAGTCTCTGTTTATGTTTCGTCTTTCGCTCGAGAGCCTTTTCATTTGTCGCAATTTGCATATTCAAATTCAATATACACAAATCACCACTAACAACACAGCATAGTTATTCTGTTTAGAAGAATGAAAATACAATTTTCAACGTTATTATTTCTGCTTACACAAAGGATTAGGTTTCATGCACTGACAGTGTTTTGTGTGCTTTCAGATACAGATACAAACCCAAATGGCTACAAGGTTGACAGCAACAGCTGAATTGACTTCAATTTGCTATGAAATTATGACCTAAATCACCAAATATCAAAGAAAACGAACTAAAAAATAATATTGGTGCTCTATATTGGATAATAGGGCTAAATGTCGTACCGTAGTCGACGATTAAAAGCAAGAGAATACGAAGAAAGACAGAAAGAAAGTTTACAACCAAAAAGACGAGTCGCCAGATACTCAGATGTAAGTGAAAATGAAGTGTCTGACCAAGTTAAATTTGGAAATAATAGCAAAGCTTATGATAACCAACGTTTCCCTCAAATAAACAAAGAAGCAAAAAGAAATATTGTCGACGATGAAAGAAGAATTGCTGCTGTGTCGGAAACAAGAATTCCTGTTGCCAAGAGAGCAAAGGTTCCAAACAAACGAGCAGACGAAGACGGCGATGCTGTAACACCAGTACGCGAGAGATTTCGCGCTAGGTACACAGAAAACAGCAAAGAATTCCCTAAAAATAAAATCACCGACTCTAAAAGAGTAACATTTTATCGTAATGGCGATAAACATTTTAAACGAAGAACTTTATTTATTACAAAACAAAGGTATAGGTCTTTCGAGAGTTTGCTGGAAGAGTTATCGAGAGTCATTCCTCTTCCTTATGGCGTAAGAAATGTCTTTAACTCTGATGGGCGAAATATTAATTCAATTAATGAAATAAATGATGGAGAATATTACATATGTTCCTCTGGGGACCAGCCTATAAGAAACATAGATTATGAAAAGAGTGAAAAAGTTCAAAATAAAAGCTCCAACGAGTTACCAGAGGCAATGCGAAATATTGCAATTTCTGCTCCATCAGATTCATCGTCAACTTCCAGTAGCAACAGATCAAAAAACGCAAAAGCAAAACCTAAAATCATTACAGTCCTAAACCAAGAAAGACGTCTAAAATGCAAGATTCTACTTAACAAGAAAACTGCTAAAAACTACGAAGATATATTGAAAGACATCTCTGAAATGTTAAACCTGAAAGGAGAACACGTTCACGAATTAATTTCTACAAGCGGTTCAAAGGTAAATGGAAAATAATATCCAAATTTACTTAAAATTATGTCCAATTGTATTTCTTGTTAGCTTTTTGAATTGTTCATGCTAAAGACTGTATTTATGATTTCCATAGAAACGCTAATGATTATTCTTTACGGCCGCAAAAGTAATTACAGATCGCACAATAAAAAAAGTTTATTCTAAAGTTGCTTGGCATGACATGGCAACAATGTAAACATTGTCAAGCATTCTCGATGAATTTTATTAACTTTGAGCAAAGAGACGTCACAATCATTTCTTGCTATCGGTTTAATATCTCTGTAAATTTGTAAATTTAAACAACTGGAGTTAATTATAGATCAAATGATATCACATTTTTGAGAATTCCCGATTCAGTAATGAAGCAATTAAAGCTCTGGGATTTTTATTGAATATTTGAAAGTTTAATTCAAAACTACTATTCTTCATCTTAAAATGCTTAACATAAAAACCGATCAAAAATACTTCAAATATTGAAATAGGATGTGTATTTTGGAATGATTCCGGCGGAAAAAAATAATATATTTTTTTTTATTTGAAGGACTGCGGGATATTTGCTTTTTTCTCTTACATATATTATTGCATGATGAAGTCTTCCTCGTAAAGAAACTTGCTGATGATATTTCATTGTAGTTTCTATCATTGAATAAACTGAAGAAAAAAAAAAAAACACTTTTAAAACATTGTATAGGCACTTCCAAACCTGTATAGCAAAATAGTAAAGGTTTTGTTAGCCCTGAAGCCAAATTGTATAGCCATATTGAACAATTCTTATTTCGACTCGTATTTTGACCCTATTCGAAGTACACTTTTAATGTCGACAACATTTCGATGTTGAAAAAGGCGGCAAACGCTTTCCATATTTTGCACTAGATAAATTCGGCGTGTTGATAGCAAAAATCGACTGAACCGTTTGCTTTGGGCCCAAATTGTACATGTGAGTTGCAATATAATTCAGTTTCATCAAGGGTTCATGAACATTCTCAACCCGGGCTGGAAGTATAAGTTTTTGTGTTTGTGTCCCGAGGCTTAATTTTACACAATATGCAACATTGATGAAAAATGATATGATTAATGTAAATGTAAATATTGTTCACAAAAACCAGGTGCCTGTAGCCAATTAAAGGATATCAAATTTAAATGTCATGCTTTAACTGGCTGTCGTTTTTGGCAAGAGGAAATCTCAAAATCATTCATTGATATGTACGACGGGTTTGGTCTTGTAATTTGAAATGAAAATCCCACTCATTCAGTGACACTACTTGGCCGGCAATCCATGCTTTCTTTCTCGCTGTTGAAAGCGCTCACAAAATGAATAAATTGTATTCTTATCATATCGCGAGCTCATTTTTTTCTGTAACTTTTCGTTATTAGTTATCTTTTTTATCTTCCTTACAGTTTCACAACTCTTCGCTTGTTTTAAAATATTCATCTAGCTCTTTTATTTGTTCCGATTTCTTTTTATTTTTTTATTTATTGATTTCTTTTAATTCTTACTTTTGCCATTTTCTATAACAATTTCTTTTTACAGAGTTGATCTGATCTAAAGTTCTTCGGTTTTGTTATTAACGTTTTTGTACTCATTACCCCTGCCGTTTCTTTTCTAAGTTTTCCTCATAATTTTTTTTCACAAAATTATTTCCGCGCTCTGCTTTTTATCTTGACTTTTGATGTTTTCATTCATATTACTGTTTGTTTTGTCTCAAAACAAAACAGCAAAACAATGCATTATATACTTGTACATCCGCGTATTTCAAACAAACTCTTATGGTCTAATTTTGGCAATGAATATAATTTATAAAATACATCATTCACTTTAAGTGTCGCTTGGCTGGTGGCTCGGATATTTCACCAAACATTAAATCGATACACGCTGTGAATGTAATATTGATCATGTTTTAACTACTGTAATATTCACACGGACTTGTCTTGCCTCATATCGAATTGGGAAAACAAAAGTAAAGATTTTAATTATTAATGTTAGACTGAAATGCAGATTAATTAAACATACAAAATAGTAATGCAGCCGAAAGAATATATGACGAAACGAGAAGAAAATAAGAAAGAAATTGTCAAAATTTTCATATAGCCATTAAAACGTTCTCAATAAAACGCTATCGAAAATATTTGCAAATCAAACTATTTTTTTCTGAACGGGAATGCTGTCCTTCTCAATTAGTAGCTATGAGTATGTTATTTTAACTTTTTGCCTCGCACTCAATATTTACTCGTCCCGTTTTGGCGCACACAATTTGTTAGACGTAAAATCCCATTTTACTTTTTGGAAAATGCATTGCTTGGAAAATAAAGAAATTTAAAGTTAAACAATAATTCTCAGCTCACACTTAGAAGTTTTGGTATGTTTTTGCGTCAAAATTTAGGTCTTTTTGTTATGTGCACATCTTCATATTGTGCAAATTTCATTTTTGTTTATTAAAAACGCTAAATATTGACAGCACGTTTTCTATTCGAGTAAAAAACTAAAAAATGAAAAAAAAGTTGTTTAATGCTGTCTCTACTATCACAATAATTTTTGACTTCATGTTTTGGCATTGAAGCCCGGGGGGAGGGGGGGGGGAGGGGGACTCCGGGGATAAACGATCGGGGATGCTTGTCGGAATTTTTCAAAAATACCCCTAAAAGATACCTGACGTTTTTCAAAAGGGCGTGGCTTCGCAAATTTTTCATCTCTAAAAGATACTAAAATCCGGAATTTCAGTGCTTTTCAACCCCTAAAAGATACCAAAAAGTGAGAATTTGTCAAATTTTTGTATTTTAAACCCTAAAAGATACCAAATCGCTGATTTTTACCCCTAAAAGATACGAAGAGCATCCCCGATCGCTTACCATCGGAGTCCCCTCCCGGGCATTGAAGTTGTCTTGGGAACGATGCACCCGTATTGAAATAAACGTTTTTTAATAATGGCAGCTCTATCTGAACTTATTCGATCAAGAAAACAGAATATCATAACGCCGGCCAAATTGCATGGCAAGGAGATTTTGATGTTCTGTTTTGAATATCACGACAGCTAAACATTTCAAAATGTTGAGACTGTGAAAACCGCTTTAATCAGGAATTAGTCGAATAATAGTACATTTCTACCGATGAGCAGAAAATTCAGTTTGATACAATGATTAAGCTTTATTCATGAACTGAATAATTCTAATTATTCTAAGAACTTAAAAGGTTTTTTTGTTATCCAAGTTGTTCTAACAATGGAATTGAAAAGGGAACAAAATAATCGCCCAATACCAGTGATTCATTCTCTTATCATATATTTCTCTTGATACAATATTTTGCATTGATCGATTATAACTTAGAGTCGATTTCACTTCGTTTTCAGGTCGGAGGACTGTCGGAAATGTTTCATGCAGATGAAGATGTCTACAATGCTGTGATAACCGCTGACATGCTGTCATCAAAGCGCAACTTGTCTAACCCATCATCACAAAGTAGTAATGGATTGGAAGACTTGTCACCACCTACAGACAGAAAGCTACACAAATCAAGAAAGAAACAACGCCGGGATAACGTTAACAATGGTAGGTTTTTGTGGTAGATTACAGTGAAGATTCCTAGAAACCTCTTCATTATCAGTTTTGTATCTAGGGGAGTGACCGGCTAATCGTTCGTCGTCCTCTTTTTTTTTTTTCTTAAAAGGAATTGATCAAATGTTCTAGCGTAAGCCAAGAGAGTATGAGATAAGAGAGCTTATTCCCGGACCCCTTCAGTGGCTCTACTCGTCGTGCTATTTTTAGAAACTTTTGAGCAATCTCCGCACTTTTGTCTTGAGATGTTTTGACGATGCGACCGCTCCTACTGCAATCTTGCCAATCACGTTCCGTTCCCGAAATAACTTCATTTTAATTAAAAATCAAATGAAAAGATTACTGATGAGTGTAAAGCTCAAAACGGCGGATAAGCTCTCTTATCTCATACTCTCTTGCGTAAGTGCAACATTACATCGTATCGATATAGCGCACCAGTAGGATGCACATGCGCACAGAAAGTTTCCATCCCCTTGCCCCTACAAAGAAAAGTAGGCTGGAGGGGATGCCTGCATTGCTCAGGCTATATTAATAATCAAAAGTAGTTGTGTTGGCTTGTTACGTACAACAACGCATGTGCACAGATGTGCACAACAAGTGATGTGGCTAACATTAGCAGGCCAAATGCATCTCACATTGTACCAGCATGGGAAAGAAAATGGTCAAACTTTCTCTTGAAACAAACCTAGATTTTATACGCATTTCACACTAGAAATTATTTGAGTCCATCGAAGAGTGCGTTTCTTACTGTGCGATATCATATGCGGCAGGGTATTTAAGCTCAACGTCACCATTATTGATGCTATCGTTACCACAGTGACGTCCTCTTTGATACATTAATACTCTTACATCTCATCAAAAACGCATTTTCAGTTTTCAGTTTATCACGCAGGTAACTATTTAATGACTACTTAACACTATAGTGACGCTTATACTATTACACCTCTATTATCTTCTATATTAGCACACGATGAAGGAGTATCCATCAAGATCAAAGGCAAGAAGCTAGTTTTTTATCCTCCTTCAAAGATAAATAAGCTGATTAGCGATGAAGATGAACTTACTGCTGCACCGATGTCAAAACCCGTGTTGGACTGGGTGTATCCTATTACCATGACTATATGTGATATACGCCTATTTAAAAAAAACATTGTTGGTGAGAATGACTGATTCCGGATTCCGATGTCTATTACACGACTGAAAAGGTTTATGGGTAATGTTTCTTTTTTTTTGAATGAATAACTACAGAAGATAAACATCTAATTTTATCGACCAACAGAGATCTTCAACTTGAGGAAATGACGCTGATTTTAATAAAATTACTCCGTATTTCTTATCATTATTGGAAACCCACAGTACTTTCGTTCGTGAAATCAACATTAGATTGCCGGTATTTCCTTATTTTCAGCGACCACGTTTTTTTAAAAATAAGCATATACTGTAGATACGGAATGTACAGTACTGGACATGACATGGTATACCTAACGTACTTGGGTAGGATCAGCTAGATTAATAGGTTTGGAGTTGGTTGTAGTTATCATTTTATCGTAATTGGGATTTTCTATAGAATGCAAATACTAAATGTGTGATGTATTTATCACTATTTAGTGGTAAATAGCTCAAATAAAACAAAAAGAAAACAATAGAATTAGCATAAAATAACACTATTTAGTGGTATTTATGTTGCACACTTTTAATAATACTGATACTAACTACGTCATCATTAGTTTATGAAATCGATATTATTATGTCCAAAGTACAGTTTGTATGACACATTAAAGCCATGAGATAGTGCGCTATAATTAGTTTTTATTTTATACCTTAACAAGTGGTCTAGTTATGGATACCAAGGCAAAGATACCCATCATAATCTACACGTACTGCCGTCAGGAGAACTGCTGTACTTTGTGTCTAGGATAGTAGTAGTATACAATAGAAAGACAAATACACAAAGACATTATACAGGCCATGCCGATGATATCAAATGGTAAGCACAATATTGGTTTGATGATTTATATAGCATTCCACATGGCCTACCCAACTGTTCGCCACAGCCAAGACAACATTATTCAAGTATCTTTTTGGTGCGGGATCCCTGTGCGGGCATAGCATTTGTGATAGTTTTTTGACGCTATTAAATTTGATGGCATTACAATGCATGACTGTTCGCAGCGTTTTTCCAAGACGCATTTCCTCATATTAACAATAGTTTCCAAGTGACCTTTTGGTGCGGGATTCCTGTGTAATATCAGTTCCTGATGATTTTATCACAATGCTACTCAATACCACGGCTGTTCATAACCTCATTCCCAGGATGCATTTTCTTTCGTTTTGGGACAGGTAAAAGGACAAAATGCGCCCCTGCGAACGAGGTCGTGACTGTTGTGTCAAGATATGATTATGATTTATCGCATGATCCGTAAATAGGAGTTATCAGTCAAGATGTCTATATGTAACGATCGGTTTGTTATTTTTAGTATGGCTGTCCATCCTAATCAATGGTACATAGCAACCGGACAAACATCTGGTCTATCTCTGGATCATAACGAACTGGTGAGATTATATTATTCTTGCTTCCTTCGTTCCTTCCTTCCTTTCTTCGTTCCTTCCTTCCTTTCTTCGTTCCTTCGTTCCTTCCTTTCTTCGTTCCTTCCTTCGTTCCTTCGTTCCTTCCTTCCTTTCTTCGTTTCTTCCTTCACCTCTTCCTTCCTTCCTTCCTTTCTTCCTCACACCTCTCTACCTCCCTCTGTTCAATTCCTTCTTTCCTTTTCCCTCCCTGCTTTCCTTGCGTTCGTTCGTTCGTTCACATATATTCATCTGTTTTCATTCTAGAGTCATATTCGTATCTGGGACAGTGAGACGCTCATCACCCTTAACGTTCTGCAGCTGAATGACTACAGCCTTAGTGTTGTTGCTATGGCATTCTCTGTCGAGGTAAGTGTCCTGGTTAGATGACATCGTGCATGCTTTTATTCGACAGAAATAGGCAATAGAACAGGCAGAAATGTGCTAGTAAGATATAATTGTAGTGTCAGATCGGCCAGGCTTCGTACAGGTGTATCATTTGCTTAGCAGTCAAAGAAGTGATTCAAGTGATATATGTTTTTTTAGTAGATGATTTAGTTTCGGGTCCAAACAATACAAATTGTGTCCCTCTTTGATATCTCTAATCCTTTGCCGATTATTAAAATGATTTCATTACCCAAACATGGAATAATATAATGTATTTCAGAAAGAGCTTTTTTTGTTTCAGGATAATGGTGATATATTGTCCAGTATTGATAGCAGTGGGGATAGCTTCAAACTAAACATATGGGAATGGAAAGATAACAAATGTCTAGCGCAGAGTAAAGTGAGTATAATACTTTAATTTTCCTTTCGTCTGAAACACACTGTATGGTAATAACCAACAAAAGGCTAAAAAACTCTTCTATCCTTAAAAATGTTACAGTATCGTCTAACTGTTTTAGAAGATACGAAAAAATGTATCGTATCTTAGACTTCTTTCCCCTTTGTTACCTTTAATATTTGCCGCCCTAATGCAATATGACGTCACATGAAAATAACCTATTGTTTAAACGCAAAGGATCATGGTCGTCGGAGAGGGTCAAATCGTTGCAAATGCATGCGCAATAAGCTCATTGGGTATTTTGATGTTATGTGGCGTTTCTCTTATAGGAATTCGTGACGTCAGTGTCTGTTGTAATGTTCGACCCTGATGACTGTAAGACTATCATATCTTGTGGAAGAGAACATATTTACTTCTGGAGATGGCATAATGGAAAAATAGAGAAAAAGAACGGCTTATTCGAGGTATGACCATGCTTCATGCAAGTGTTTTAAAAATGGTTACTGAGTCTAGCGCTAATATAATTATCTTGTGTTTAGAACAACCCATTCCCTCAGTACATCACGTGCCTGGACTTTGCTGGTAATGGGGACCTATTTACCGGAGACTCAAATGGTAGTATCACGTCATGGAGCAAAGGTTTGTATAATTTAGAGGTTAACTTTGACCAAGAATACAATTACGAATAGACAAAGAACACTCTACAGCATATCCAGCTCATCATTCTTTTTATTTCACCGAGTTTTACTAAAACCGTACCGTAAGGCAATACACAAAACATCAAACACTAATTTAAATCGAAAATGCGAAATGCTGAGAATAAAGAGGGCATTTAGGCAGCGTTTACATGCACGAAGCTGGCTATTTTTTAGACCGTTTTCGCACTGTTTTCGATAGCTTGAAGAGCGCTGTAAGGGTCTTGGTGACTGATTGTCGGATTACTCTTTCTCACTATGACTGGACCAAAGTAACGACTTTACCTTTCGTTTAAACGAAAACGCATAACCTGCGTTTTCGACATTATCCACTCTGAGATGCGAAAATAGCCGGCTAAGTAGCGTTTTCGTGTAAATGGCAGGCTATAAAAAACGTGCGTTTAACAAAATAGCCGGCTTCGTGTAAAGGCTGCCTTGACTTTCGTCTTCTCTGTTTTTTTTTTAGTTTCGAAGAAGATCAAGTTTATGGTCAGGAATGCACACGAGGTAGACAGAATTATCACACTTGCCTTCGGCTATCGCAGCGCTACGCGCACACGCATCATGGCCAGTGAAAATTTGTTAATTGGCCTTGCACTTACCCATCGTTATTCGTATTGACTTAAGCGTGTATAGATTCGCTAGCAGTATAGCTGAATTATAGCATGGTTCTGATACAAAAAGACTCGCCTCAAGTGTGACAAACAGGTGAACAATCAACACCTCTCACTAACAATTCAATAATGTTATCAATATCTAGAAATCTATCTTGTGTCTGTGTGTATTGGACAGCGGTGTTCTTTTGACTGCTGGTGGAGTTGACGGTAAAATATGTGCCTGGGACTCAACAAAGTACTTCACTATGCCGCTACATGAAATACAGGTCAGTCATAGTTTATATAAGTAACAGTATCTGTCGAAAAAAATCATGTTATCTTTAAAATTTTCCAGGTAGAAGTAGTCCATACAGAAATTAATAACTATCGCTGTTTGTGAGCTATTGTTTTAGAATTGCATGCTCAGCGAATCAATAAAAGAGTTGTTACCTTTTGCTTAGATTTTGACGGTCAAATTTTCAATTTGATATTCCAACGTATAATTTTGGTGACGTACTTCTGATCCTTCCTGTTGCATGTAGTTCTATAAGTAGCCAGTCTGTCTGTCTGTCTAGTTTTTTTATGAAATAATATCTGGGTATATTCTTCATTCCAAAGCTTCCAAACATGGCTGGTATCAGTGCCCTCGAGCCACTGCAGAGTGGTGATGATAGTAGTGACGTCACTCTGATAGTTGGAACGACCTCCAATAGTATCATAGAGGGAACATTCACTGGACCAACAACAACGATCGTAAAGGTAGGTATAATAATAATCTTTAATGAGGGTGCCTAACTCACTGACGTGGTTTTCAGTAGGGCCCTAAATAAGATTAAATTAAAAAATTACAACTTAATGCTTTCCATTTGGAAGATGTTATTGGTTGAGGCTCAACAACGTAAGCAACAACGTCAAAAACCAGGGCAACAATAAAAACAACAGTATTACCAACAGCGACAATTTACAACAACATGACAACAACCAACAATTAACATCGAGTCAACAACCAGTCAGTTTTTAATCACTGGATTTGAGTTCCTCATTTTTACTCAATTTGTTATGTGTTGACTATTGTGTTCTTTAACAAGCTAAAATGTATAAAATATGTACGTTTGCAACTTTGTGATTTCTTTGACAAATTCCCCGTTAAAATTATTTTTCGTAAAAAATATAAACAAAATAAAGAAAGAAAAGCAAAAACTGCAAAGAAGAATCGCATTTTGTCAGAAATCGTACAAAGTTTTTAGAAAAAAAAGATGTAGTAATTGGCCGGATTGTCTTTGTAATTCTTCACAGGGCCATAGATTGGACGTCCCGTCTTTTGCAGTCCACCCCTCACGGGATACATTTGTCACTGCCTCCCTAGATAAAACTGCAACTTTATGGTCAGCTACTAACAAGCAAATTATCTGGACAGCTGATGTTGAGGTAAATGAGATAGTCAATAAGTAACGTAATGTAAATTAAATGTCTATGCTTAACGTCCAAAGTCCCTTCGACATCTCGAAATCAGCGCTGCTCTACCAGGGAGTGGACGACATTGTACTCTGACTATATTTACCCCTACCAAATGCCAGTACTTATTTATACACCTGGGTGAAAAGAGGCACTGAGAAAGCAAGGCATATTGCCTAAGGACACAACTTGATCGCCCGGTCTGGGAATCAAACCCAAGCCAGTGGACCCGAAGTCTGATGCCTTAACCACTAAATCATCGTGCATGTCTCTCTGAACGAATCAATACGAATCGTAATGTTGCCTGACTGCGTACTTTTCGTGTGTTTTCCAGTTCTCCATCAGAGTAGCAGCTTTTTATACAAGTGGAAGCGTCATTGCTTTTGGTACAGTTCATGGAAGGTAATCTAAACCCCTCTTCATCTCGTACAACTACTGCAGTTGTCCGTTTTCTGACAACTTAAACACTCGACACAAATCGTCAATCAAAACTCCAAACTTCAACCTTAAACCTGCTAACTCGATCATACCAACGTTAATACCAACATAATCAAGATAAATCATGATTTGTTACTTTTCATTCGTGTAGTAATCGGAGCTGTGAGTGGAGGGAGCGAAAGCAACAAATTGCGGCAACCATTGATGTGTGTGAGTTTGTAGAAAAGGAGAAATTGCAGTAATTTGTTTGCTTGCTGATCAAAATATGGAAAAACAGTTTTGTATGTTTTACGAACGTAGAACATTGTCCCGTGCAATTGTACTAGCACAAACAAGGATCATCTATTGTTTTTCGCCCAATGTAAAAGAAATGCTGAATCCACCCAAGATTTGTTTTTGGAAAGTGGAATCCCTCACTTGGAATCCATCTGGAATCTGGATCTTAGCATCAAATTCAAACCACTGCTGGATTCCATTACATGGGACGATGTTTTAGTCTTATGTCATAAACTAGTTGGTAATAATGAAATTCAAATTATGATGTAAATAATAATCAATCCTTTCATCGCCAGATGGATTGTGTTAGATGCCGAGTCAGGAGTCCATCAGGCTTCTTTTCAAGATGGCACTGAACCAATAGCAGACTTGGAATATTCCCCAGGTAAGCGTGTTCTTACAGTCTCATGCTGATGGCTACTTGTGAATAAGTGTGACATAGCACATATAGTGAATGTACTTTCCAGACTTCCTTTCTGTTTTGGTTTCATTTCGTTTCATTTCTTTTAACACCGGGGGGAAGGGGCGCTCTAGTTGGCAATGTGCGGGAATGGTCGAATCTTTTAGGGGTAATTACTAAAGATCTGGTATTTTTTAGGATGTCTAGAGGGTTATGAGACCAAAAAGGCTGCATTAAAGTTGTTTGTTGTCACACCCATCTTTGTAAGATTCAGTTCATCACCCACGCTTTTTAATTGTTGTTTGTTCTGGATAGTTTCGTTTTCACTGCAATACAAGCACAACCGCAACTGCAAGCGCAATAATAAACGCAAACGCATAATTTCTTTGCGATTTCGTTTGAGGTTATGTTGCAGTACCAGACTGTCGTTCATATTTTTCAGAATGTGGATTCGTAAATATTTGTGTCGTATTTTTTTAATTGATGTCCTTTTTTTCTGTGTTTGCTTGATTACATCTTGTTTACTTTTTTTGTTTGATTGTCTGTTTGCTTCGTCAACATTAAACATGAATATTTATTATTTCTGGCATTACTTGATTCATTTGTTGTATTTTTGTATATTGCTACTTTTCCTCATTTCGTATTCAAAAATTTAAAAGTTTCCACAGGTGGTCGATATGAACATCTTTCATAAGTTCTAACTGTGTGCTTTAAATTGTCGTAGATGGGGAGCACATAGCAGTGGGATCTCAAGATGGTAACATCTACATACATGCAGTATATGACGATGGTATGACCTACCGAAGGGTTGGCTGCTGTTCGGTACGTAATAATTCAACTGAAAGACATTAAGAGAAAGCCAATAAGCTATGTGGGTCCGGCTTATCTACTGCACATGCTCAGTCTACATTATATTACTCCGAGGACTAACGTTCGAAAATCAGTTATCCGTATCATATCACTCAACGGTGTACAACTTATTATCACATTTACAACTGTCCAAATGCTCACACTACATTATACAACTTCGAGGACTAACGTTCGAAACGTCAGTTATCGCTATCATATCACTCAACGGTGTACAACTTATTATCACATTTACAATTGTTTCTCTAGAAACACTGACGCAGTCCTATCTAGTATTTCTTACTAGTTTTTACCTCTACATTATATGCATTCAACTATAAGCAACAGAGCTGTATTTGGATTTGTAGCTATTCGTGTCAGGGAACTATGCGACCACCCACAGATCAGATACTAATATTTGTTAAATGTTTAAATAAATTATGTAGTTTATTCACAATTACGAAACCATGTATTTTTACAGTTGTCCCGTAGTAGGTATAGCTGTAATGTAATGTAGTGCTTATATAGCTCATTTCACCTAATGTCTTACTGCGCTTTATAATCTCTAATATCTCTAGTATGTAATATGGTTTTACAAGCATGAGGTTGATTAGTAGTTAGTGTGTATTTGTGTAGACCTGTCACAGAGGATGTTCGTGATCGGCGTCCTAAGTCGTTCTTTAATTTTACTTCCCCCAGCTGTTGATTAATGGGAAACCTTACTGTTTGGATAAAAACTTCAAATGCTACATATCAACTGAATATATAGATAAACTGTGTAGCTCTCGATTCAACTTCACGAGATCAAATGGCCTTAGCCTTGCGCACAATCTTTAGATCGTATGAGAGTTTAGAGTCGTTTTCGTAAAAGTGTGAAACTGCTGTATTGAATCGTAACCTACCTTATAGGAAAATACTCGAGTCATCTACCGTATCGTAGCCGCACCTTACTCTATTCAGTAAGATTTTTGCATCTTTGCTTATTCACCTGTACAGCGTAGCCATGAGAGAATTGGTCAATGTCACCTTATAGCTAACCTTGTTTGTGTTCATTTTCTTCAGGGTCACACGACACCAGTGATGTTCTTGGACTGGTCAGCAGATGGGTGTTTTGTACAAAGCATGTCAACTGAATATGACATCATCACTTGTACGTCTCCAACATCCCTTTTTACCACCTTTACAAACTTAATCAAATTTATTCATCAAGTAAACCTTTTTGTTTTTGCAAAAATACTATATAGCTGACCTTTTGAATATCTATCTCTCTGGTATCATCTATCTTAAGGTCCATGTACACAACAATTGGTACGCAGGCCAATAACTTTAGACAAAGCAATACCAAATAGTTTCTTGTGTAGATGCGTAATTCAAAAAAAACTATCAGTGCCACACCTAAAAAAATTTGTTCACGTCCCAAATATTAGGAGCGCTGTGAAAACACGGGCCATTTGGGTTTGTCTTCCAACTTGTTTTGTCGCCTTTTGCTATGTTTTATTGACGTTTTGACCGCAAAATTAACAAACATTTATTTCCTGAAAATTAAATTCGAGCCTCTCGGGAGGGAGTAAAAGGGTTAAGAAACATAGTACAGTATAATGCAGACTCGACTGCCCAGTATAAAGTCGAATCTCACATGCATCGAGTAGACAAAGGAAAGGCAACTATGACGAACGTCGTTAATCCCTTCAGCTTGAAGCTGATCTTCCAGGAAGCCGACGGTACGCAATACGGTATTTAAAGCTACTACAAGCTACACAGAATAGAAAGAAGTCGAAACAAGGAAGAGAAGCTACTGTACGTGAATCGAATTCGTGACTTCTCGCACAGACGGACGCGCAATAGCCATTTGTGACATCCTTGCTCTATAATCTACATAATATAGGAATCTATGACAATTCAAACAGAAGATAATTACACTCTGATGTAATTAAATACGGCGCTAGAGAATTCCTCAACAAGGCCTAAGGAAGCTTATAAGTTCTAATTCATGCGTTTTCCATTAGTTAAGCGTCATATTGTTGCCATCATTTAATTTCGTGTTCAACAGCATAACACAATTATGGTTGGATATATACTTTGCTCTTTACATCTCATACTCATTAATTATTCATGAGGTAACCAGCCAATTAAATGTCCAGAATTCAATCACATGACGAATCTTGAAACCGAGTATAGTACTCAAAGAACTCCCAGGAGTATCAAATGAAGTGATTTTAATTAATTTCACTACAATGAAACTTAAAGCCGGGGAGGGTTTTGAATTCAGCAGGGAAGAGCAAGGGGTGAAATTTAGGCTGTTTGTAACACGACTTGATCCAGTTCAAGGACTGGATCAAAATTAATTCAGTCCTAGGACTGGATCAAGCCGTGTTTACAAGATAGCGAAACGTCATCCCATGCAGCTATTGATATTGCATTTCCCTGCTTTAAGTTTCTTTGCTGTGAGTTGATTAATTAAAATTACTTCAAAGCTACTCCTATCTATTATTAACACTACAGTAAACTATCTTAAGTGCAATTTATTTATTTCAGTTAACTTAATTTAAATGAAATCATTTACAACACACTAATTCAAACTTACAGCTTTTACCAACATTTCTTCCTCTTCTGAACGGCTCCGAATTTTTCGAAAACGTTTTAGAGGTTGGAAATCGTCTTCGTCGCTCTCTCTCTGACGACAAGCCATGTTGAAATGACGCACTGTCAAAAACATACGAAATTCAAGCCAAAAATTTAAGGAACTAATCTCCATTATTTCACTGAATCAAGTCCCAAATGGTTAGAAACAAAACAGTGTATCGCTAAAGAAAACAATTCAATTGTTCAAGCTTCAATGAAAACAACATGCCTCCCGAATAATTAATGAGGATGAGATGTAATTTCAAATCCTCCAAATTCGGATTGGACAGGATTTCAAGTCCTTGTAATTAGTTCCAGTCCTCGGCTACGCCTCGGACTGGAACTAATTACGCGGACTTGAAATCCTGTCCATTTGAAATATTACATGACATCATTGCAATAGAATCTGCATTTGTAATGTATGTGATATCTTAACTTGCAGGGGAAATCGGAGGCTTTGAAAGAGAAAAGTCACAAAACGTCATCCGGGATACCGAGTGGAATACTCGAAATGTCGTGCTAGGCTACGATGTGGCGGGTACGTGTCAGTTTGAGGCAAAGCCAGCTTAACTAAACTTTATGTAGCAGCTTAAGAATGTTGAGTTGTTTACAATGTCGTGCACGACAAATTACAATGTGTAATAGGTATTTTAAATTAATTGGCACGGTCAAGTTAAAATAGTATATCAAAATCTATATGTTGAATTCAGGTGTCTGGCGGTCAACACCGACTGAAGGTAACCTGGTAACTAGTTCTGATCTTGGATGGTCACACAACTTAATAGCGATTGGTGATGAGCTGGGATACATACGGGTATTTAACTATCCCTGTTACTATGACGAGGTGCGTATTGTCATCGTCAATATGACCATCGCGCATGTAGTCATCGTCATCGTCACAAGATTAGACTGGGCATGTGCAGTAGATAATCTGTGAGCCGTGAAATAGTCGCTAGGCTTTAATAGTAGAAGGTGCGAAAGTGCCTCTCAACCACAAAAAGAAAAATGTTTGCAAGTGCAGCTAGCAGCCGGAACTATACACTAGGATTCAAAATTAGTTGTGACATTCGATGTTTTAAACCAAATTTATCTGTTGAGCATTTTTCAGGCGTCTCCCCCCTCCCCTAGCTGTCACAATGTTGATATGATCGGTGATGATTTTGATGTGAAATGAGACATTATTTAACATTGTTTAGGAGGAGGGGGAGATTGTAGAAAGAAAAATATCAAAAAAATGGGAGAGTACGAAATAGTGACGAAAAAAATTTTGAAACTTATTGTAGGTAAGATTCCTGGTCGGAGAGATAATGTTTTTTTCTTTATCATTATCATACTATCTCCACTACTAGTTTGAGCATTGAATGTTTTGATTTGGCAAGGGAAACATACATTTCAAAAGAAAACGTCGGAGAGAGTCCCGAATACCGTTTTTCGAATGTTGAACAATTGCAAATGAAACGAAAAGATCGTAAGACACCAAAAAGTGGCAACTTTTTTAATTGCAAAAATTTTTATAGGCAATTGAATTGTAAATGTTTTGTTAGGGTGACAAAGGCATGTTGGCAGAACAATTTTAATTCGGCATCTGGCATTTTCTTTGACAACGTTTTCTGAAATGGACATATTTTATTGCATTGGTTTTGACTTTTTTTTTGTATTTGCAGAGCCAGTATCATCAAGTACGAGCCCACAGTTCTACTGTCCTGCGGGTTATGTTCTTATCGTCTGATAAATTCCTACTAAGTACCGCTGGCCATGACTGCGCTGTGTTACAGTGGAAAATGGAAGGCAAAATGACACCAAACAAATCAGTGCCACAGATCAGAGAAATACTATCAAACTCCGATGAACACTCTGACGCAGACCAAGAAATGATCGAAACTGTGAAAAACAAAAAGGAAAGCAGCGATTACAGACGTAAAGAAAGAATTGTAGTACCAAAGCATAGTCAAGACGTCTCGGATTCCCATTCAGGTGACCAGTTAGGTAGCGACAGTTATGATAACGAAGAAAGTAGCGGTTCTCACAAGCAACGCCGTCGAGGTCGACGCGATAAAGGGCGGCCAAGACGTTCTTTCGAACAAGACATGTATCAAGAACGTGACGAGACGAGTGACGAAAGAAAGAAGAAAATACTGCGACAAGGCCGGGCTACCAAGAGGTACGATCAAGATGATGATGATGATGAGTCTAGCGATGATGACATCTATGATCATGATCACGATGAAGACGATCACGATGATAGGAGACTGAGTAGGAGAGACAATGACATGCGTAGATCACGTGATCGAAATAGAAGGAAAAGTCCCGGTGCGGTGTCTAAAGGGACTGGGGGCTACAGAAGGAATCAAGGGAATTACAGGGATGATTGTAGAAATGGAAAAAGACATGGACATAGTGACGTCACCAGACGAGGAAATCGGAATAGAAGTAAATAAAACAAAAATATCAAATAAATGATAAGGGAACGAATGAAATATTAAAGAAAACAGACAGACCAAATATACGATTATAAATAAAGAAGAAGAATTTTGTTGTACCATTGTATTTATTACAAACTAAATTTCAAAAGTTCAGGTAATGTTTGGAAGGTAAATGAATAAATAAACAAATGGATGAACGACTGCGTCAGTATTAAAAAAAACTGACTCAAATGTTCCATGTATTCATTTAATATATTAATGAATATACTTTAACAAGTTGCCGTGTATACAGTTAAGGACATTAAGCATGAGAACGAGAGAGACGACCAATACGGAATTTAATTTGGACTTGTTTTGTTTTTAAAAAACTGCAATTAGTCATGTTTAGTCAGACTGTGTTCAGTGTTAACATACAACATCCACATGAAACGAAAACTCAGGGCACATGTGCGTCAACTAGGTTTAAGGCTGGTTTCCATATAGTCCCTTACGATTGCCGCATCGCTGAAAATGATGTCAGCGATATCGTCTGCGATTATATGGAAACACTTTTCAGCGATCGAAGCCAAGGAAACAATTGACAGCGATCTTGAGCGATCCACGCATGAGTAATTTCAGCGATCAGGCGATCGTGAGCGATTAAATGGAAACTAGGATTTATGCCAACTCGTCGTCGTCTTCTCCCATCTTCCCCCGATTTTTTTTTAAATATATTGGCGGGGAGAATGCTGGATGCCAAATTTGATGTGCTTCTACTGAAAAATCTTGGTAAATGTTTTAAAATATACAATATTCAAATGGTCTAAACAGTTTTTATTAACTACTTTTATTTTAAGATATCTAAATTGCCACGTGGTATCTTATGTATTGCAATTGTTTCAACTTGAATAATATGAAAACGGGTGCATTTGGCATTCTCTCCGATAACTTTTTTTTTATAGTTGTACATGATTGACTGTCGTGATTTTATAAATACCATATATGTTTGTCAAGCAGTTGTTGGTGTTAATATCAACATTATGTTTAATTCCATTGTTCAGTAGCTGTCATAAACCTTTTTGAAGCTAAAAATGATTTGTATTTGGGCATAATTATAGATATGCTTATGTTTCTTCCACATGAAATTTTTGAAAAATTACAACGAAGCTTTCGGACAACAGGTCCGTCATCAAGGCATGCAAACAGAATGGCATTTATACACGACATTAATTAAAATTAAACTGTTTATTTCAAGCTATTTGAGCCAAAATTAAGAATGCAAAATAATTTGTTAATCTCCCCCCCCCCCCCCCCCCTCCAATATTACTGCTGGTACGGACCTGGTGCAGTGCATTAAGTGAAATAGAGAAGAACTACCAGTAACTATCGTATACCTTGGGTTTTGACCTATTTGTAATAAGTGTTGACGCATGACAAAGTTGAATATGTATCAGATTGTTACTGATCCAGAGAGCAATATTACCAGAAACTAACCCCGTCTCATGGGGGTATTGAAACGTGTAGCGTCAGTACATTGCTTTGGTCCTTCTCCAAAACCTTTCTCAAATGAAATCATATCTGTATGCATTAAAACTTTACAGACTAAGTAAACAACAAACATTAAGCATGCATTTATAAACAACTCGTCTACAAATCTTAGGAAATTTACAATATGTCTAGTTTGTAGCATTAGAGGTCATTTTGAATCGAGCTCTAGCTGAATATAAATATGGACCAACTATGGTGTCAAAATTATGCTAATTAATTTGAAAGCAAGAAAACTGTACTACGTGTTTCTCACTATCCTGATGAGTTTCTGATTTCAATTTATTGCCTTGCGCACATTGTGAAACCTTGTGTTGCAACGAAAGTTTTGAAAATAAAGGAAACGTTAAGATCCACTATAAAGTCTTTTCTTCAATGTTTCATGTTTGGTTTCTTGCACAGGTGCTTTTGTGGCTTCATGCATCCACAAACTAACGTCCTATTGTTTAACATGTGCAACAAAATTGCGTTTGTGAGTTCGCAGAACCATGCCATGTAGCGATAATAAAAGTTATTTGTATTCTTTTGTGGAAACTACCTAGCATACAATCTCTTGAAATGAAAACCATTACTAATACAAATGTTTACTAAGAGATACTACAAAGCAAATCCACCTGTTCGTGTAAGAAGTTGTCTCTTCACTTCTCTCTCTCCTCTTACTTACTTTCCTCTTCTGCTCTGCTCTGCTCTGCTCTGCTCTGCTCTGCTCTGCTCTGCTCTGCTCTGCTCTGCTCTTACAAATGTATTTTATAGTTTTCGTGTAAACACCGCACATCATCAACTACTATATGCTAAGTGTAAGCTTCAATGCACTTGTTCAACTGACGTTTTGCGGCAAAGTGGCATAAGTCTAGTAATTGTCTCCTTACACGCTATTCTTACATCATGAAATCTCATCGCATAAATCAATGGATTGATGATAGAATTCGATCCAAATAAAACCATGCTGAACTGATTGAATAAAATAACAATTTTTAACTTTTTATCGGACTTAGTGTAGGCCATGACTACTACTGTTGTAATAAATGGAATATAACAAAGCAAAATGCAAAACAGAATAAGTAACATTGTACGCAATGACTTCTTGTATTTTGCAACATCAAAGCTACTAGAGGATTGGTTCGTAGATTGACTGTGCGTTTGATTTGCACTGTATCGGTTGAGCGTTATAAAAGACATGGTGTAAAACAGAATGATCAGGGTAATGCCCACGGCCCCAAGAGAAAATGCAATGAGCTGCCATCTTTGTTTAACTCCTTCTGCATTGAGTGCCATCCAAGTTAGTGGTATTCCTATAATCCAGTAAAACATCATAGCTCCTTGCACTCTTTTCTTAGTAACAGTGGTTCTATATCGATGCTTTAATGATAGTGCCAAGTATCTATCAATGCTTATTAAGAATGACATTACAAATGATATTCCAGTTAGATACAAAGCTATAGAAACTGAGGCAATCTCTGTGTCATAGACATCCTCCGCCATGTTCAAGACCCTTAAAATAGCCCTTATACATATGAGTGGTAAATGAATCAAGCCAACGAGGAAATCCACAACACTAAGGCTGCAGATAAGCAAGTATGAAGGGGTTTGTAGACGTTGTGATCTTAAGATGGAAACGATGACCAAACTGTTACTCAGTACCGCCAGTATTGATAAACAGCTATTTAGACATGTACATGTTATAAGAGGACCGGTGAAGAAGTCGAGATTATTGGATACAAAGGCACCGGGAACATATACTGACCCTTTCTTATCTCTTGTAAGATCTTCAGCCATGTTAGTGTCGTAGGTAGTGAAACTAAGGCGCCTGTTTTCCAGATTTAACCAATTCTGTTTCACACCTGTTAGGTTATGTCTCGTTGAATGGCAGCCGCGGACTCCATACAATAGAGATCTGAATATCCTGATTTTTGTTAGATCTCGAGCTCCGAAAAAAATACCTCTTTTAAAATCCCCGATTTTGCTAAAAGATCCGATCTCATTATTCTGTTTTACTGAAGTACACGATAATTTATCTAGATCTCTATCTTTCAGAAAAAAAACGCATATTTATGTGAGTTTTGAGTGAGTTTTTTAAACGAGATTACACTTTTTGTGCCTTTATTGCAAAGGTTTCTTTTGTTTTGGAAATTCGCTGTGCACAATAGAGATTGAAATCCTGTAATGGAACCAATCAGAAATCGACTTTCAAGCAACCCACGGCTCTTGACGTAATAGATCAAATACGAGTGCGAGTGTTTCATCACGGGATCCAAATACCGAGAAGGTGATGAAAGCACGAGGCCGTAGGCCGAGTGCTTTTAGCACCTTTGAGGTGTTTGGGTCTCGTGATGAAACACGAAGCACGAGTTTTTGATCTAACTTCTCAAACTATCATTTAAAATTCATAACTTTAAAGCAGTGTTAGAACCTAAATTGATTTGAACAAAGGAGTTCCTTTGTAGTGGTATGCCAGCTGGAATGCAGCATAAAACACTTTGCTAACTTTGTTAGCCTCTTGGGTGTAGTTAAATTTGCTTAAGCAGCTTTAAAAGATTGAAGGTGTTTTATCAATCCACTTGCGAAATAGTATTTGAAATGACAGGTAACAATTCGTCTCTTCGCTTTGGCAATCCGAAAACTCAAGAGCCATGTTTACAAATTGTAAAATTAAAGTGTTTTACAATACCAAGTAGTATCGCGTGAATGACTATTGATTTGTTTGACTAACTGAATTGCATCATTATAACTGAATTGTTTAATTAGAACATATATAATTGTTTGATTGTAACTGAATTGGAATTGCTAAATGATGACTGAATTGCTTTATTAAATATGAATTGCTTGATTATAACGTAAGTTGTTTGCTTAGTTTGTCAAATAAATCATAGTTAGCTCAGTGGTTATATAGATGGATTCGCATGCGAGAGGTTTCGGGTTCGAGCTCCGGGAAGGTCATAAATAATATGTTTCATATATGTAAAAAAAATCGATAACAAAAAATTGATTCTAGAGAAATAGATATAATTAACTAAAGAATTGAAAGAAAAACAAAAAAAAAGTTGAATAGAATAAATGTGATTTTTTTAAATATATGCAAAGAAGATCCAAGGTCCTAGGGCTTGGATCAAATATCCAAATCCTAGGACGTTGGATCTAATTTGCATGACGATGTTGTATCGCGGTATCCAAACTTTGCACGTGACTCAAATATGCAGATGCTACTGGTTAAAAAAGCTATGAATTATTAATGAGTTTGAGAATATTTATATACTATCTATGAACAAATCACAAAACCTCTTGACGTTCAGAATAATGAAAATCTAGTTAATCAGAGTTACCATCCCATTGAACATTTTGATGATTTGATATTTGCTTTGGAGTGATTTGAATGTTCTAAAAATGATTTAGGCTAAAAAAAACAATGTCATGATCTTTCATGAGTTTATTCTATGATGATAAAAATGCATTCTGCAGTTTGCTATCTTTTTGTTAAGATTAATTACGCAACTGAAATGAAATGAACTCATGCACTATGATATGTAGGCTCAAAGCATTTGGTGAAACTGTCGTCACTGGACACAAGGACCTTGAGTAATAACTCTGTATGGAAAAAATGTTATTTTGCCAGGATATTTCATATCTTATATATTATTGTGAATTGTTATGTTTTGTATTTGTAATTCTAAATCCTTGATTCTTGTGTAGATTTATTAAACAATAATTCTCAGCCCACACTTTTGTTTTTGCGTCAAAATTTAGGTCTTTTTGTTATGTGCACATCTTTATTGTGCAACTTTCATTTTTGTTTATTAAAAACGTTAAATATTGACAGCAATTTCTATTCGAGTAAAAAACTAGAATATGAAAAAAAGTTGTTTAACAATTTTTGACTTCATGTTTTGGCATTGAAGTTGATAGAAGTCACGTGACTATAGTAGAATATCATAACGCCAAATTGCAACGTAAGGAGATTTTGATGTTCTTTTTTAATATCACGACAGCTAAACTTCTCGAAATGTTGAGACTTTGAAAATTGGTTTAGTCAGGAATTAGTCATTTAATAGTACATTTCTATCGATGAGCAGAAAATTCAGTTTGATACAAAGATTAATCTTTATTCATGAACTGAATAATTCTAATTATTCTATTATGATTTATCCAGTGATCCGTAAATAGGAGTTATCAGTCAAGATGTCCATATGTAACGATCGGTTTGTTATTTTTAGTATGGCTGTCCATCCTAATCAATGGTACATAGCAACCGGACAAACATCTGGTCTATCTCTGGACCATAACGAACTGGTGAGATTATATTATTCTTGCTTCCTTCGTTCCTTCCTTCCTTTCTTCGTTCCTTCCTTCCTTTCTTCGTTCCTTCCTTCCTTTCTTCGTTCCTTCGTTCCTTCCTTCCTTCGTTCCTTTCTTCGTTTCTTCCTTCACCTCTTCCTTCCTTCCTTCCTTTCTTCCTCACACCTCTCTACCTCCCTCTGTTCAATTTCTTCTTTCCTTTTCCCTCCCTGCCTTCCTTGCGTTCGTTCGTTCGTTCACATATATTCATCTGTTTTCATTCTAGAGTCATATTCGTATCTGGGACAGTGAGACGCTCATCACCCTTAACGTTCTGCATCTGAATGACTACAGCCTCAGTGTTGTTGCTATGGCATTCTCTGTCGAGGTAAGTGTCCTGGTTAGATGACATCGTGCATGCTTTTATTCGACAGAAATAGGCAATAGAACAGGCAGAAATGTGCTAGTAAGATATAATTGTAGTGTCAGATCGGCCAGGCTTCGTACAGATGTATCATTTGCTTAGCAGTCAAAGAAGTGATTCAAGTGATATATGTTTTTTTAGTAGATGATTTAGTTTCGGGCCCAAACAACACAAATTGTGTCCCTCTTTGATATCTCTAATCCTTTGCCGATTATTAAAATGATTTCATTACCCAAACATGGGATAATATAATGTATTTGAAAGAGTGTTTTCTTTTTTCAGGATAATGGCGATATATTGTCCAGTATTGATAGCAGTGGGGATAGCTTCAAACTAAACATATGGGAATGGAAAGATAACAAATGTCTAGCGCAGAGTAAAGTGAGTATAGTACTTTAATTTTCCTTTCGTCTGAAACACACTGTATGGTAATAACCAACAAAAGGCTAAAAAACTCTTCTATCCTTAAAAATGTTACAGTATCGTCTAACTGTATTAGAAGATACGATAAAATGTATCGTATCTTAGACTTCTTTCCCCTTTGTTACCTTTAATATTTGCCGCCCTAATGCAATCATGGTTGTCGGAGAGGGTCAAATCGTTGCAAATGCATGCGCAATAAGCTCATTTGGTATTTTGATGTTAAGTGGAGTTTCTCTTATAGGAATTCGTGACGTCAGTGTCTGTTGTAATGTTCGACCCTGATGACTGTAAGACTATCATATCTTGTGGAAGAGAACATATTTACTTCTGGAGATGGCATAATGGAAAAATAGAGAAAAAGAACGGCTTATTCGAGGTATGGACATGCTTCATGCAAGTGTTTTACAAAAATGGTTACTGAATCTAGCGCTAATATAATTATCTTGTGTTTAGAACAACCCATTCCCTCAGTACATCACGTGCCTGGACTTTGCTGGTAATGGGGACCTATTTACCGGAGACTCAAATGGTAGTATCACGTCATGGAGCAAAGGTTTGTATAATTTAGAGGTTAACTTTGACCAAGAATACAATTACGAATAGACAAAGAACACTCTACAGCATATCCAGCTCATCATTCTTTTTATTTCACCAAGTTTTACTAAAACCGTACCGCAAGGCAATACACAGAACATCAAACACTAATTTAAATCGAAAATGCGTCATGCTGAGAATAAAGAGGGCATTTAGGCAGCGTTTTCGCACTGTTTTCGATAGCTTGAAGAGCGCTGTAAGGGTCTTGGTGACTGATTGTCGGATTACTCTTTCTCACTATGACTGGACCAAAGTAACGACTTTACATTTCGTTTAAACGAAAACGCATAACCTGCGTTTTCGACATTATCCACTCTGAGATACGTTTTCGAAAATAGCCGGCTAAGTAGCGTTTTCGTGTAAATGGCAGGCTATAAAAAACGTGCGTTTAACAAAATAGCCGGCTTCGTGTAAAGGCTGCCTTGACTTTCGTCTTCTCTGTTTTTTTTTTAGTTTCGAAGAAGATCAAGTTTATGGTCAGGAATGCACACGAGGTAGACAGAATTATCACACTTGCCTTCGGCTATCGCTGCGCTACGCGCAAACGCATCATGGCCAGTGAAAATTTGTTAATTGGCCTTGCACTTACCCATCGTTATTCGTATTGACTTTAGCGTGTATAGATTCGCTAGCATTATAGCTGAATTATAGCATGGTTCTGATACAAAAAGACTCGCCTCAAGTGTGACCAACAGGTGAACAACCAACACCTCTCAATAACAATTCAATAATGTTATCAATATCTAGAAATCTATCTTGTGCCTGCGTGTATTGGACAGCGGTGTTCTTTTGACTGCTGGTGGCGTTGACGGTAAAATATATGCCTGGGACTCAACAAAGTACTTCACTATTCCGCTACATGAAATACAGGTCAGTCGAAACAATTATGTTATCGTTAAAATTTTCCAGGTGGAAGTAGTTGATACAGAAATTCATAACTATAAGCGTTTCAACGATAGTAGAAGGCTGTCTGTTGCAATTTTTTTTTAGAATTGCACCCTCAGCAAATCAATAAACGAGTTGTTATCCTTTGTCAAATTTTCAATTTGTATCACTACTTTATAATTTTGGAAATGGACTCTTTTAGTGAAGTACTTCTGATCCTTCCTGTTACATGCCGTTCTGTCAGTAGCAGGTCTGTCTGTCTGTCTAGTTTTTTGAAGTAATGTCTGGGTATATTCTTGATTCCAAAGCTTCCAAACATGGCTGGTATCAGTGCCCTCGAGCCACTGCAGAGTGGTGATGATAGTAGTGACGTCACTCTAATAGTTGGAACGACTTCCAATAATATCATAGAGGGAACATTCACCGGATCAACAACAACGATCGTAAAGGTAGATATCCATTTGGAAGATGTATATTGGTTGAGGCTCAACAACGTAAGCAACAAAGTAAAAAACCAGGGCAACAATAAAAACAACAGTATTACCAACAGCGACAATTTACAACTACATGACAACAACCAACAATTAACATCGAGTCAACAACTAGTCAGTTTTTAATCACTGGATTTGAGTTCCTCATTTTTACTCAATTTCTTATGTGTTGACTATTGTGTTCTTTAACAAACTAAAATATATAAAATATGTACGTTTACAATTTTGTGATTTCTTTGACAAATTCCCCGTTAAAATTATTTTTCGTAAAAAATATAAACAAAATAAAGAAAGAAAAGCAAAAACTGCAAAGAAGAATCGCATTTTGTCAAAAATCGTACAAAGTTTCTAGAAAAAAGATGTAGCAATTGACCGGATTAGAAATATTGTTCAGTGTTCCAGGCATCTGCGAGTAATCACGTCGTACGTCCTATCTCATCATGGTTTTATTTTAGACTGAATAAATGAATTGTACTTAACATATTATATAGGCATTTATCACGAGACTATCTAGCGGGGTTTACGCATCACAGAGTACAATACAATACAATGAAATAAATTAACATGCTCTTACACTTATGTAATTCTTCACAGGGCCATAGATCGGACGTCACGTCTTTTGCAGTCCACCCGTCACGGGATACATTTGTCACTGCCTCCCTTGATAAAACTGCAACTTTATGGTCAGCTATTAACAAGCAAATTATCTGGACAGCTGATGTTGAGGTAAATGAGATAAGTAACGTAATGTAAAGTAAATGTCTAGTATGTTTAACGACCAAAGTCCCTTCAACATCTGCAAAATAGCGCTGGTCTACCAGGGAGTGGACGACATTGCACGCTGACTATGTTTACCCCGGGAGGGGGGAGGGACTCCGGGGATAAAAGATCGGGGATGCTCGTCGGAAGTTTTTAAAAATACCTCTAAAAGATACCAAATGTTTTTCTTCCCTAAAAGTTACCAAAAACATGAGTTTCAGTGGCTATCAACCCCTAAAAGATACCAAAAAGTGACAATTTGGCAAATTTCATATTTTTGAACCCTAAAAGATACCAAATCGTCGATTTTTACCCCCAACAGATATGACGAGCATCCCCGATCGCTTATCCTCCTAGTCCCCCCCCCCCCCCCCCGGGATGTTTACCCCCAGCAAATGCCGGTACCGATTTATACACCTGGGTGGAGAGAGAAACTGAGAGTCAGAGCAAAGTATCTTGCCTAAGGACACAACGTGATCGCCCGGTCTGGGAATCAAATCCAAGCCAGTGGACCCGAAGTCTGATGCCATAACCACTAAATCATCGTGTCTCTCTAAACGAATCAATAGAAATCGAAATGTTGCTTGACTGCGTACTTCTCGTGTGTTTTTCAGTTCTCCATCAGAGTAGCAGCTTTTTATACAAGTGGAAGCGTCATTGCTTTTGGTACAGTTCATGGAAGGTAATCTAAACCCCTCATCATCTTTTACAATTACTGCAGTTGTCCGTTTTCTGACAACTTAAACACTCGACACAAATCGTCAATCAAAACTCCAAACTTCAACAAGCTGCTTTCTGACTTTGCTTAAACCTGCTTACTCGATCATACCAACGTTAATACCAACATAATCAAGATGAATCATGATTTGTTAGTTTTCATTCGTGTGCTGTAGTCGGAGCTGTGAGTAGAGGGAGCGAAAGCAACAAATTGTGGCAACCCTGGGGGAGGGGGGGGGGGAGGGTACTCCCTTCAGATCTTGGTAGGTGTGTTCCGCTGGGATCCTGTAGGGGTTACACTGTTTATGATAAAAATACCCAACTTCCATACCCTGTTTATGACAAATTACAATTGTTTACAAACATTATATGATTTGTATAAATATATCAATTCAGACACCCGTGTTGCTCTTATCTTTTATTTAAGTCAACGATCTTATTCCTGCCGATTTAATTTCCTGAATGCAAAATAATTTCTCTCATTTTTTGGGCCCTGAGTATGACAGTAAGTTTGGATTAATTCGGAAATAGAGTAGAATTAGATACCCTGTTCATGACACCAAGGTCGAAAAACCATAGCCTTGTTCAGCGGATCATCCCCGTATAGTCGATATAGGGTAGTACCCCCCCCTCCCCCCCCGTGCCCGGGGGGTGTGGCAACCATTGATGTGTGTGAGTTTATAGAAAAGGAGAAATTGCAGTTATTTGTTTGCTGCTGATCAAAGTATGGAAAAACAGTTTTGTATGTTTTACGAACGTAGAACATCGGTGTCTCGTGCAATTGTACAGCACAAACAAGGATCATCTATTGTTTTTCGTCCCATGTAAAAGAAATGCTGAATCCACCCAAGATTTGTTTTTAGAAAGTGGAATCCCTCACTTGGAATACGTCCGCAATCTGGATCTTAGCATCAAATTCAAACCATTGCTGGATTCCATTACATGGGACGTTGTTTTAGTCTTATGTCATAAACTAGTTGGTAATAATGAAATTCAAATTATGATGTAAATAGTTATCAACATTTTATCGCCAGATGGATTGTGTTAGATGCCGAGTCAGGAGTCCATCAGGCTTCTTTTCAAGATGGCACTGAACCAATAGCAGACTTGGAATATTCCCCAGGTAAGCGTGTTCTTAAAGTCTCATGCTGATAGCTACTTGTGTATAAGTGTGACATAGCACATATAGTGAATGTACTTTCCAGACTTCCTTTCTGTTTTGGTTTCTTTTCGTTTCATTTCTTTTAACACCGGGGGGAAGGGGCGCTCTAGTTGGCAATGCGCGGGAATGGTCGAATCTTTTAGGGGTAATTACTAAAGATCTGGTATTTTTTAGGATGTCTAGAGGGTTATGAGACCAAAAAGGCTGCATTAAAGGTGTTTGTTGTCATACCCATCTTTGTAAGATTCAGTTCATCGCCCGCGCTTTTTAATTGTTGTTTGTTCTGGATAGTTTCGTTTTCACTGCAATACAAGCACAACCGCAACTGCAACTGCAACCGCAATAGTAAACGCAAACGCATAATTTCTTTGCGATTTCGTTTGAGGTTATGTTGCAGTACCAGACTGTCGTTCATATTTTTCAGAATGTGGATTCGTAAATATTTGTGTCGTATTTTTTTGTAATTGATGTCCTTTTTTCTGTGTTTGCTTGATTACCTCTTGTTTACTTTTTTTGTTTGATTTGCTTCGTCAGCATTAAACACGAATATTTATTATTTCTGGCATTACTTGATTCATTTGTTGTATTTTTGTATATTGCTACTTTTCCTCATTTCGTATTCAAAAATTTAAACGTTTCCACAGGTTCTCGATATGAACATCTTTCATAAGTTCTAACTGTATGCTTCAAATTGTCGTAGATGGGGAGCACATAGCAGTGGGATCGCAAGATGGTAACATCTACATACATGCAGTATATGACGATGGTATGACGTACCGAAGGGTTGGCTGCTGTTCGGTACGTACTAATTCAACCGATATACATTAGGATAAATGTAAAGTTAATAAACCATGTGGGTCCAGCTTATCTACTGCACATGCTCAGTCTACATTATATTACTCAAAAGGACTAACTATCATCACTCAACGATGTACAACTTATTATCAGATTTACAATTGTTTCTCAAGAAACACTGACGCAGTCCTATCTAGTATTTCGTACTAGTTTTTACCTCTACATTATATGCATTCAACTAAAAGCAACACAGCTGTATTTGAATTTGTAGCTATTCGTGTCAGGGAACTATGCGACCACCCACAGATCAGACACTGATATTTGTTAAATGTTTAAATAAATTCTGTAGTTTATTCACAAGTAAGAAACCATGTATTTTTACAGTTGTCCCGTAGTAGGTAGCTGTAATGTAATGTAGTGCTTATATAGCTCATTTCACCTAATGTCGCACTGCGCTTTACAATCTCTAATATCTCTAGTATGTAATATGGTTTTACAAGCA
This sequence comes from Diadumene lineata, assembly GCA_918843875.1. Classification (NCBI taxonomy): domain Eukaryota; kingdom Metazoa; phylum Cnidaria; class Anthozoa; order Actiniaria; family Diadumenidae; genus Diadumene; species Diadumene lineata. The sequence continues at coordinate 5,391,673 of OU974081.1, read as the reverse complement.
TGAGCTTGATTAGTAGTTAGTGTGTATTTGTGTAGACCTGTCACCGAGGATGGTCGTGACCAGCGTCCTCAGTCGTTCTTTTACTTCCCTCTGTTATTGGTGAATGTGAAACCTTAATGTTTGGATAAAAACTTCATATGCTACATATCAAATATATGGATAAACTGTGTAGCTCTCGATTCAACTTCACCAGATCAAATGGTCTTAGCTTTGCGCAAAATCTTTAGATCGAATGAGAGTTTAGAGTCGTTTTCGTAAAAGTGGGAAACTGCTGTATCGAATCGTAACCTACCTTATAGGAAAATACTCGAGTCATCTACCGTATCGTAGCCGCACCTTACTCTATTCAGTAAGATTTTTGCATCTTTGCTCATTCACCTGTACAGCGTAGCCATGAGAGAATTGGGCAATGTCACCCTATAGCTAAACTTGCTTGTATTCATTTTCTTCAGGGTCACACAACACCAGTGATGTTCCTGGACTGGTCAGCAGATGGGTGTTTTGTACAAAGCATGTCAACTGAATATGACATCATTACTTGTAAGTGTCCAACATCCCTTTTTGCCACCTTTACAAACTTAATCAAATTGACTAGCTTATTCATCAAAACCCAATTTTTCAAAAAAGACACACCTATATATGGAGATGTATTTGACTGTTTGAATATCTGTCTCTTTGGCATCATCTATCTTAAGGTCCATGTACACAACAATCGTGTTTGGTTCAGCACTCCTAAAATATGGTACGCGCGGGCCAATAATGTTTGAAGGCGCGTAATTCAAAAAAACTATCAGTGCCACACCTAAAATAATTTGTTCACGTCCCAAATATTAGGAGTGCTGTGAAAACACGCACCATTTGGGTTTGTCTTCCAACTTGTTTTGTCGCCTTTTGCTATGTTTTATTGACGTTTTGACCGCAAAATTAACACACATTTATTTTCTGATAATTAAATTCGACCCTCTCGGGAGGGAGTAAAATGATTAAGAAACATAGTACAGTATAATGCAGACTCGATCGACGGCCCAGTATAAAGTGGAATCTCACATGCATCGAGTAGACAAAGGAAAGGCAACTATGACGAACGTCGTTGATCCCTTCAGCTTGAAGCTGCTCTTCCAGGAAGCCGACGGTACGCACTACGGTATTTAAAGCTACTACAAGCTACACAGAATAGAAAGAAGTCGAAACAAGGAAGAGAAGCTACTGTACGTGAATCGAATTCGTTACTTCTCGCACAGACGGGAGCGCACTAGCTATCTGTGACATCCTTGCTCTGTAATCTACATAATATAGGAATCTATGACAATTCAAACAGAAGATAATTAGGCTTTGATGTAATTAAATACGGCGCTAGAGAATTCCTCAACAAGGCCTAAGGAAGCTTATAAGTTCTAATTCATGCGTTCTCCATTATTTTAGTGTTAGCGTAATGTTGTTGCCATCATTTTTTTCCCTATGACTACGTTAACTTCGATTGCTCATTTTATTTCGTGTTCAACAGCATAACAGAATTATGATTGGATATATACTTTGCTCTTTACATGACGTCGACTTTTATTGCAATATAATCTGCATTTGTAATGAACGTAATATCTTAACTTGCAGGGGAAATCGGAGGCTTTGAAAGAGAAAAGTCACAAAACGTCATCCGGGATACCGAATGGAATACTCGAAATGTCGTGCTAGGCTACGATGTGGCGGGTACGTGCAAAAAATGTGAAAAATACTTGGTACAAAGGTAGAGTGAAATAGTGAATGTAGGGGTAGTCAGTTTGAGGCAAAGCCACCGTACCTTAACTGAACTTTATGTAGCAGCTTAAGAATGTTGAGTTGTTTACAATGTCGTGCACGACAAATTACAATGTGTAATAGGAATTTTAAATTAATTGGCACAGTCAAGTAAACACAGTATATCAAAATCTATATGTTGAATTTAGGTGTCTGGCGGTCAACACCGACTGAAGGTAACCTGGTAACTGGTTCTGATCTAGGATGGTCACACAACTTAATAGCGATTGGTGATGAGCTGGGATACATACGGGTATTTAACTATCCCTGTTACTATGGCGAGGTACGTATTATCATCGTCAATATGACCATCGCGCATGTAGTCATCGTTATCGTACGCTACAAGAGTAGACTGAGCATGTACAGCAGGTAATCTGTGAGGCGTGAAATAGTCGCTAGGCTTTAAAAGTAGAAGGTGCGCAAGTGTCTCTCATCCACAAAAAGAAAAATGTTTGCAAGTGCAGCTAGCAGCCGCAACTATACACTAAGATTCAAAATTAGTTGTGACATTCGATGTTTTAAACCAAATTTATCTGTTGAGCATTTTTCAGGCGTCTCCCCCCTCCCCTGTCACAATGTTGATATGATCGGTGATGATTTTGATGTGAAATGAAACATCATTCAACATTGTTTAGGAGGAGGGGGAGATCGTAGAAAGAAAAAGAAAAAAATGCGAGAGCACGAAATAGTGACGAAAACAAGAACAACAATTTTGAAACTTAGTGTAGGTGAAATTCCTGGTAGGAGAGATAGTTTTTTCTTCTTTATCATACCATCTCCACTACTATTTTGAGCATTGTATGTTTTGATTTGGTAAGGGAAACATTCATTTCAAAAGAAAACGTCGCAGAGAGTCCCGAATACCGGTTTTCGAATGTTGAACAATTGCAAATGAAACGAAAAGATCGTAAGACACCGAAAAGTGGCAATTAAACTTTTTTAATTGCAAAAATGTGTTAGGTAATTGAATTGTAAATGTTTTGTTAGGGTGACCAAGGCATGTTGGCAGAACAATTTTAATTCGGCATCTGGCATTTTCTTTGACAACGTTTTCTGAAATGGACATTTTTATTGCATTGGTTTTGACTTTGTTTTTGTATTTGCAGAGCCAGTATCATCAGGTACGAGCCCACAGTTCTACTGTCCTGCGGGTTATGTTCTTATCGTCTGATAAATTCCTACTAAGTACCGCTGGCCATGACTGCGCTGTGTTACAGTGGAAAATGGAAGGCAAAGTGACACCAAACAAATCAGTGCCACAGATCAGAGAAATACTATCAAACTCCGATGAACACTCTGACGAAGACCAAGAAATGATCGAAAATGTGAAAAACAAAGAGGAAAGCAGCGATTACAGACATAAAGAAAGAATTGTAGTACCAAAGCATAGTCAAGACGTCTCGGATTCCCATTCAGGTGACCAGTTAGGTAGCGACAGTTATGATAACGAAGAAAGTAGCGGTTCTCACAAGCAACGCCGTCGAGGTCGACGCGATAAAGGGCGGCCAAGACGTTCTTTCGAACAAGACATGTATCAAGAACGTGACGAGACGAGTGACGAAAGAAAGAAGAAAATACTGCGACAAGGCCGGGCTACCAAGAGGTACGATCAAGATGATGATGATGATGATGATGATGATGATGAGTCTAGCGATGATGACATCTATGATCATGATTACGATGAAGACGATCACGATGACAGTAGACTGAGTAGGAGAGACAATGACCTGCGTAGATCACGTGATCGAAATAGAAGGAAAAGTCCCGGTGCGGTGTCTAAAGGGACTGGGGGCTACAGAAGGAATCAAGGGAATTACAGGGATGATTATAGAAATGGAAAAAGACATGGACATAGTGACGTCACCAGACGAGGAAATCGGAATAGAACTAAATAAAAACAAAAATATCAAATAAGTGATAAGAGAACGAATGAAATATTAAAGAAATAATGAAAACAGACAGACCAAATAAATAATTATAAATAAAGAAGAAGAATTTTGTTGTACCATTGTATTTACAACAAACTATATTCCAAAAGTTCAGAAAATGTTTGGAAGGTAAATGAATGAATAAAAAGTGGATGAGCTATTACGTCAGAATTAAAATAAACTGTCTCAAATGTTCTAAGTACATAATTGCATTCAATTAATGTATTCATGAATATACTATCACAAGTTACCGTGTATACAGTTAAGGACATTAAGCATCAGAACGAGGGAGACGACGACTACGAGTTTAGTTTTGTTAAAAAAAACTGCAATTAGTCATGTTTAGTCAGACTGTGTTCAGTGTTGACATACAACAACTTTTGAAAATGCAACATCCACCAGAAACGAAAACTCAGGGTACATGTGAATCAACTAGGTTTAAGGCTGGTTTCATTATAATCGCCTACGATTGCCGGATCGCTGAAAATGATGTCAGCGATATCGTCAGCGCTTAAAAGGAAACACTTTTCAGCTATCGAAGCACAAGGAAACAATTGACAGCGATCTTGAGAGATCCACGCATGAGTAATTTCAGCGATCAGGCGATCGTGAGCGATTAAATGGAAACTAGGATTTATGCCAACTCGTCGTCGTCTTCTCCCATCTTCCCCCGATTTTTTTTAAAATACATTGGCGGGGAGAATGGTGGATGCCAAATTTGATGTGCTTCTACTGAAAAATCTTGGTAAATGTTTTAAAATATACAATATTCAAATGGTCTAAACAGTTTTTATTAACTACTTTTATTTTAAGATATCTAAATTGCCACGTGGTATCTTATGTATTGCAATTGTTTCAACTTAAATAATATGAAAACGGGTGCATTTGGCATTCTCTCCGATAACTTATTTTTTATAGTTGTACATGATTGACTGTCGTGATTTTATAAATACCATATATGTTTGTCAAGCAGTTGTTGGTGTTAATATCAACATTATGTTTAATTCCATTGTTCAGTAGCTGTCATAAACCTTTTTGAAGCTAAAAATGATTTGTATTTGGGCATAATTATAGATATGCTTATGTTTCTTCCACATAAATTTTTTGAAAAATTACAACGAAGCTTTCGGACAACAGGTCTGTCATCAAGGCATGCAAACAGAATGGCATTTATACACGACAGTAATTTAAATTAAACTGTTTATTTCAAGCTGTTTGAGCCGAAATTAAGAATGCAAAATTCTTTGTTAATCTCCCCCCCCCCCCCCCTCCAATATTACTGCTGGTACGGACCTGGTGCAGTGCATTAAGTGAAATAGAGAAGAACTACCAGTAACTATCGTATACCTTGGGTTTTGACCGATTTATAATAAGCGTTGACGCATGACAAAGTTGAATATGTATCAGATTGTTACTGATCCAGAGAGCAATATTACCAGAAACTAGCGGCTCATGAGGATATTGAAACGTGTAGCGTCAGTACATTGCTTTGGTCCTTCTCCAAAACCTTTCTCAAATGAAATCATATCTGTATGCATTAAAACTTTACAAACTAAGTAAACAACAAACATTAAGCATGCATTTATAAACAACTCTTCTACAAATCTTAGGAAATTTACAATATGTCCGGTTTGTAGCATTAGAGGTCATTTTGAATCGAGCTCTAGCTGAATATAAATATGGACCAACTATGGTGTCAAAATTATGCTAATTAATTTGAGAGCAAGAAAACTGTACTACGTGTTTCTCACTCTCCTGATGAGTTTCTGATTACATTTTATTGCCTTGCGCACATTGTGAAACCTTTGTGTTGCAACGAAAGTTTTGAAAAAAAAGGAAAAGTTAAGATCCACTATAAAGTCTTTTCTTCAATGTTTCATGTTTGGTTTCTTGCACAGGTGCTTTTGTGGCTTCATGCATCCACAAACTAGCGTCCTATTGTTTAACATGTGCGACAAAATTGCGTTTGTGAGTTCGCAGAACCATGTAGCGATAATAAAAGTTATTTGTATTCTTTTTTTAGTAACTACCAAGCATACAATCTCTTGAAATGAAAACCATTACTAGTACAAATGTTTACTAAGAGATATTACAAAGTAAATCCACCTGTTTGTGTAAGAAGTTGTCTCTTCTCTTCTCTCTCTTCTCTTACTTACTTTCCTCTTCTGTTCTCTTTTTTTCCTGTTCATTTATGTTCAGTTCTCTTGTGTTCTGTTTTCTTCTGTTCTGTTCTGTTTTCTTCTGTTCTGTTTTCTTTTCTTCTCTTCTCTTCTCTTCTCTTCTCGTCTCGTCTCGTCTCGTCTCTTCTCTTCTCTTCCCTTCCCTTCCCTTCCCTTCTCTTCTCTTCTCTTGTCTTGTCTTCTCTTCTCTTCTCTTCTCTTCTCTTCTCTTCTCTTCTCTTCTCTTCTCTTCTCTTCTCTTCTCTTCTCTTCTCTTCTCTTCTCTTCTCTTCTCTTCTCTTCTCTTCAACATACAAAATATACAGTATAGTTTTCATGAAAAACACCGCACACAATCAGCAACTACTATATGACATATTTGCTAAGTGTAAGCTTTAATGCACTTGTTCAACTGACGTACGGCGGCAAAGTGGCATAAGTCTAGTAATTGTCTCCTTACACGCCAGTCTTACATCATGAAATCTCATCACATAAATCAATGGATTGATGATAGAATTCGATCCAAATAAAACCATGCTGAACTGATTGAATAAAATAACAATTTTTAACTTTTTATCGGACTTAGTGTAGGCCATGACTACTACTGTTGTTATGTATGGAAGATAACAAAGCAAAATGCAAAACAGAATAAGTAACATTGTGTGCAATGACTTCTTGAATTTTGCAACATCAAAGCTACTAGACGCTTGGTTGGTAGATTGACTGTGCGTTTGATTTGCACTGTATCGGCTGAGCGTTATAAAAGACATGGTGTAAAACAGAATGATCAGGGTAATGCCCACGGCCCCAAGAGAAAATGCAATGAGCTGCCATCTTTGTTTAACTCCTTCTGCATTGAGTGCCATCCAAGTTAGTGGTATTCCTGTAATCCAGAAGAACATCATTGCTCCTTGCACTCTTTTCTTAGTAACGGTGGTTCTATATCGATGCTTTAATGATAGTGCCAAGTATCTATCAATGCTTATTAAGAATGACATTGCAAATGATATTCCAGTAAGATACATAGCTATAGAAACCGAGGCAATCTCTGAGTCATAGATATCCTCCGCCATGTTTAAGACCCTTAAAATAGCCCTTATACATGTGAACGGTAAATGAATCAAGCCAACGAGGAAATCCACAACACTAAGGCTGCTGATAAGCAAGTATGAAGGGGTTTGTAGACGCTGTGATCTTAAGATGGAAACGATGACCAAACCATTACTCAATATCGCCAGTATTGATGAGCAGCTATTTAGACATGTACATGTGATTAGAGGGCCGGTGAAGAAGTCGAGATTATTGGATACAAAAGCACCGGGAACATATACTGACCCTTTCTTATCTCTTGTAAGATCTTCAGCCATGTTGGTGTGTCGTAGTTGGTGAAACTAAGCCTGTAGTCCTGATTTAACCAATTCTGTTTCACACCTGTTAGGTTATTTGTCTCGTCGAATGGCAGCCGCAGACTCCATACAATAGAGATCTGAATATCTTGATAGTTCTTAGATCTCGAGCTCCGAAAAAAAAATACCTCTTTCAAAAATCCCCTTTTTTGTTAAAAGATCCGATTTCAGAATTTTGTTTTACTGAAGTACATAATAATTTCTATAGATCTTTATCTTTCAAGAAAAAACGTATATTTCTGTGAGTCTTGAGTGAGTTCAGTTACACGACATTAACATTCTAGTGCCTTTGTTGCAAAGGTTTCTTTTGTTTTATTTCAACTGAATATCGCTGCGATAGAGATTGAAAACCTCGTGTACAAACCAATCAGAACTCGACTTTCAAGCAACCCACGGCTCTTGACTATTACTATCACTGAAAAAATCACAAACCTTTTTCAGAATAATGAAAATCCAGCTAATCAGAGTTACCACCCCCTAAACATTTTGAGGATTTGATATTTGCATTTGAATGATTGGAATGTCCTAAAAATGGTTTAGGCTAACAAAAAACAATGACTACGTATAACTGCTTTTTGATGACACTCTAAAAACTGTATAAATTAAAATAACAAAAGTGAGAGAAAAAAAAAAAAAAAAAAAAAAAAAAAAAAAAGTAATTTACAAAACAAGTATCAAGAGGAAATTTATTTTATTGGTTCCTATTTCCAACAAGTTACATAACTGTCTAAAAACCACAAAAAAAGTTCTCTTGACAATTTGTCTGTATATCCATTATGTCTGTCGTATACTTCTTCAACAAAAGCTTTAATGTTTGGACTCAAGTGTTCTTTTTCTCCAATGTTCACAAGTTCTTTGTGAAGAAAACATATTTCATCTGAAGATTTGTTCAACAGTTCATTGACAAATGTAATACTTTCCTCTGGGCGAGGTTGATCAATAAAATCGAACAACAACTCACATAAATTGTGCAGCATTTGCATGTCAATTCCATTTTTGATATCGTTGTAGTCTTCACCGAAAACTTGGCAGACCTTTTTGGAATCGAAATCGTGTTTTTCCTCTTCGCACCAATTGCAATAGCACGTTTTACACATGAATGCCATAGGCTTGCGTTTCCTTGTGCAAAATTCTACATAAATGTAAGTTAAAACTTCATGAAATTCTTCAACAAAACCGAGTTCATAAACATCTAATTTTCTCCTTTGCTCCCCTCGAGGTCGAACGACTCTGTCTAACATTTCCATCTTGTTCTTCAGTATACCAGGGAGGTGAATAGGGTTTTAACCAACAATATACGTACAGTATGATAGTTAGAAGCATTTGAATAATTATTCATAGCAATGACAGCTTTTATCACATAGATTACATCATCAGTACGAGATTCTAAAAATGGAAGTTGACCATTTAAAAAATTGTATGTTTTAATTTTCCTCAAAAAAAAAAAAAAAAAAAAAAAAAAAAAAAAAAAAAAAATGTGGACAGTGATCGAGTCATTTCTTCGTTTTAAAACATTTTATTGATAAATAAAGTTAAAACTATAATACATGAGTTAACAATCTAAACTCTTGAGCACAGGAATTTTGTCCTCGAAGTTTTCTGTGCATCAAGAATGCTTTACGTGGGTTTTGTTCTGGACTTCTAAACCGTTCACCTGTTTCGAGAACGGTGAAATGATAGTTTGCGATATCACTAACTCCATGTACAACGATAGACGATTTTTTGATCGTTCTTCCACCTTCAATCTCGGGAATAAATGTGTATTTGGATTGTAAATACTTGTAAAAGTAATCTATACAAAAGTCAGGATCATATTTGTAAAACAAAGGCCCGACGAACACATCACACAATTCACTTGCTAGCTGATGCAGATAGAGTTTCTTGTTCAAGTTGTCATCAACTTGATTTTGATCTCCCATCAGTTTCAATGTTTTTTCAATGTTGTTGTTACTGTAGAGCTCGTGCAGAAAGTTCATTGTCAGGTTTTTCAAATTGAAATACTCTTCACTTTTACCGTCTACGTTGAGCTCGCGTTTTGAAAAATCGTCAAATGCTAGAATTAACTTTCTACAGCGCAGGTTCTTCTGTACAAAATTCCAAGTCGGTAAAAAGTACTCTTTCCAGAAGGTTTTGTCAACTTTACACTCTTTGGACTTGTACACTCGATACGGATAATCTCGCTTGATATTTTCGAACCACAGGTTGCGGGCAATCTCTTCACAGCAGTTGTAGAAGAGTGATGAGAAAAAACACTTCAATTCCTTCAACTTTTTGTTGATTACAGTTGACGAGGGTTGACTTTGAAAGTTCATGTTGAACATACTACAGTCAGTTCTGAATGACTAAAACTCAGCAATTCGTCTGTCGTATTAAACGTTCAAGGACAAAAGAATGATAGAAGCGCTATTTGTACTACAAGTTCAGAATAATCCGCTTTTAGGTACGAGATTCAGCTGATGTTGTAGAATCTCTTTTTTAACAAGATTGAAGTAATATTCGTAAGCAAGAACACAATCAGGTGTTGGTGCTCGAAATGTTTCGGTAACGTCGGCTTCTGTGAGACGAAAGTCCCATTCTTTGGGCCAACTAAATACTCCCTTTTCTCCTGTACGCTCTATTGTGACTATGTGCTCTCTTCCACCATCGTTGTATTCAAGAGTTGCCTTTTTCGTCTGTTTAAAGACTGCTGATGAGGGAATCAAGCCACTTTCAACGATTTTTGCCCTTGATATTTCTTGGTTTGTTTCAAGTTTGTTCTCTGCGCTATTTACAAGCACCTTCTGCTCCTCTTTCTTATCGTTGAGCCAACAAAAGCTCAGCTCTCCCTTATCTTGATCCACTTCTAAACGAAACATATTATCAATTAATTACGGCAAGACTGGAAGAAACTATTAATCTATAATCCCGCTGATCGGTTACGGTGTAGGCTCAAAACCTTGTACAGGCATACTGCGGGCTCACAATGAATATAAAAAACTTTTACACACACGTTTGAACAACCATTCTATCGGTCGATATTGAAATCAACGCCTTAACATGAACCGTCTAACAATTGTACGCAGACCTGCTAGTTCTGCAGAAAACATCAACAAGTATGAAGTGCTTGAAACTGGTGAACAATTTTCCAGTTTCATCAGCAACATGGCATCTGCATTTGCCGAGTATGTAAAAGATCAAGAACTATCTAACTTCGTTTCTTCATGGCTGGCCGACGCCCAGTCACAAGAGCCGATGACAAGGCTACATTTGGATATTCCATCGTACGAAGAAAGTATTCCCGAAATAGAACCCAAACTCACACCAAGACAAGAGATCATTGAAAAACTGTTGCTTAGAGCATTTGCTAATTCAAAGTCATTCATATGGGCATTATCCGATATAAGCAGAGAGCGGTGTGAAGGATGTGAGATTGATGACCCATCGCAGTTTCATCACGACTGTATGATGCTAGATGCACAGACTATCGTATGGAGATATAGCATCGACGCTTTGGATAGAGTAGATGACGATGAAGTTATGACGCTGTTTAAGAGATATACAGATCAAGAGTTAGATGACCCATTGAACGGGCTTGAACTGTTACGCTATGAATGTAAAGACAGTAGAAAGGAAATATTAAGTAGAAAAAGAGATGAATTTGACGACATTGCTACTGAGGTGTATCGTAATTATATAAACGGATATGGGAATTAGCCTTGTACAAAAAAAAAAATTCTCTGGTAAATGTATGTTATTTTTACGTTTTCTTGAATAAACTATGTTTTTGATTATACCCATGTCTCCTATCTTATTATGACAACTTATTATATTTCCTTTCATGTAGCCCTAAATAATAAATAAGAATGCACTTTCAATTTTATGTTCATTTTTACACTGTCTGTTCACGATGGCACTTATACCTTTCAAAACCCCTACTAGTATTATGATTTCTGGACCTTCCCAGAGTGGTAAAACTGTACTCACAAAAAGAATACTTATAAACAGACAAGAAATGTTTGATCAAGGAATTGGTAAAATTGTTTACTGTTACGGTGCCTACCAGTCGGGTTTTACTCAGCTACAAAATGAAATTGGTAATATAGTTTTTGTCGAAGGGTTTCCAGAAGATGTGCTGGACTATTTTCAAGGGGAACACGGTATCTTGATCATTGACGATTTAATGGATTCGTGCTCTAATGACCAGCGTATGTCAGACCTCTTGACTAAACATTCCCATCACAAGAACATCACCGTCATCTATATTGTACAAAATTTATTTCCACGTGGAAAGTATTCCCGCACAATTTCTCTCAACTGTCATTATATTTTAACGTTCAAAAATTGTCGTGATTCTCTTGGTATTTCTACACTCATACAACAAGCATTCTGCGGAAAAAATGACAGAGATTATGCTATGGAAAGTTTTCAGGATGCAACGAATAGAATATACGGCTATCTGTTGTTCGATCTACATCCGTCCTCCCCGTCAAACTTGAGACTACGCACGAACATTTTCCCTGAAGAACGTCACACAGTTTACATAAAAAAGATATAAAACCCAATCATACTAGTTTACTACTTCATTTGCACGAAAATGTCAGACCGTGTAAAGCGTAATATTGATTTTCTGACAGTACTAGCAAAGTGTAACAAAAATCAACGCAAAGCTTTACTCGAACATTGTGACAAAGACTTGATCCTAACGTTATCTGAAATCGCAATCAACGTACTTAAAGGCATAGTCAACCTAACAGCAGCACAGAAGGCTAAACTTCGAAGGTATAGAAAACAGCTCAGAGTACTCGCTGATAGACAGGTGCCTATTAAACACAAAAAGAGGCATATTTTACAAAGTGGTGGATCGTTGCTTTTAACACTGTTACCGCCAGTTATTTCAGCACTACAAGCCGCACTTTCTAAACCATGAAGTTCACCAGACGTATGGTTTTGATACCTGAGGGATTACTGGACACATTAGAACGAAAAGAGAACATACAGACTACACCCATTACTAAATCTATCATAAGGATCGATCAAAAAATGGACGATATATTAGAGGACAAAACTGCACAGCCTGACGCCAAAGTAGCAGAATACAATCAAAATCTACAACGCTACCTCGACGTCCAGGAGAAAAACAGAGCATTTGTTCCTACAGTTAAAATACAACAGGATCCAGCGCCACTACCTACTGACGGCACTTCTGAAACCCCGCAACAAAATAATCCTGAGGAAACGACTGCCGAGCGCTTGTCCGAGGGTGAAATATTAGATTCTGTTCCCAAAACATCCAAAACGTTAGCAAAGTCTATGATCAACCGATTGAAAGCAAACAGAGAACACATTACATGGAACGATAGAGGCGAAATCACAGTAAATGGACATAAAATCCCAGGATCGAATATTATCGATTTAATCAACGACCAACTGAGAGACAGAAAAAACTTTGATCCTACGGGGTGGGAAACCTTTACAGAGTCATTAAGCAAGATTAACATGCCCAAGTACTTGATGCGAAACGAACGGCGAAAAAGTCATATTTCACAAGTACAAGCTGATTCTCCAGCATCTGCAGCTACACCGTCAACAGAAAAATTCTCTTTCCCACCAACACCGCCAACTACGCCAAGAACATCAAAGATTCCTACATTCAAACGCACAAGAACAGCGAAACGTTTCTCCGATAACTGGATCCGATATTAGACCAATTATATATGTATGATTGTAAACATGTTTATTGGACAAATAAAAAAAAAAACACTTTGAATACACAGTAATCTATTTTTATTGAACTACGTTAATTGGTCTTATTTTGCACGCGTGTCACAGCTAATTGAGTACGTTTTATTCTTTTTTTATCATTTGAAAAACTTAATAATCTACGAACAAAATGACTTACACGTTGATCATTCACACTTAAGTTATCAGTAAACGATTTTACTATTTCTAACATCGATTTTCCACGGATTCGATTCAATAAGAAATACACACAAAACTGTCCGCACATGCTGGACGCTAAACTTTGTAAACATCTATGATTATAAGTCCATTTTCTTGAATGACTATTTAAAAATGTTTTGAAGTTTTCTAGATAAAAATCAGGCGGGTTTCCATAAGAATCAAAGAATTCAGCGTTTTCTTTGCTAGGGAAGTACATAGCCAACCAATGTGATCCTTTTTCTGTTTGAGGATCTGTATTCACAATCAGTCCACAAGGATAACTTTCAATCACTTTAGGCAGAGTATCAGAAGCATAAACACCGCAGAATTTACCATGGCTTCTTGAATCTTGTTCTATGGCTTGAATCAAATCTAAAGTGTTCATGCTGTATAGTCAAACAGAACCTCTCTCTCCCGTGTAATCTCAAGAACGCCGTCTGTTTCTCCAATGCAGTATAAATTTATAGCTTCTGTCAAAGCTGTACTGAACACAATTTCTAGTGAAAGATTTCCCCTTTGTTTGAGAGCCATGTATTCTGAAGCATCACAGCCATCAGCTCTAAGATCAAATACCAAGAATCCGAATCCTGCGATAAAGTCAGTAGCTTGGATATTATTTCCAGAGTCGTTGTTGTACTTCCCTGTTGCAGTAAACAGTGTTTGATAGCCCTCTAGATATTTCTTGCTGCTACCGGAGAGCTTCAGTTTTAGCGGTTTTGAAGGGGTCTGCTCTCCGTCTACGTAGACACCGATCGAAGAAATACCAAAAAGTTCCATGTTAAAAGGGTTTCTTGTCAAACTTCCATTGCTAGCAGAAGACTTGTTCATAAATACTATAAGACGATTAGGAATCTGTCCGTTAAAGATGTTATCTTTTACGATTGAAAGAGTAGTTCCAGGAATAGTGAAGGTTTTAGTAACTGTTCTTGGTACCTCGTACATGGCAGGGCTTGTCTTGAGTGCGTTCTCGTGAGCCAGAATTACGTGATTTGCAATCTTGACCTTTCTTACTTTCAGTTTTACCGATGTAAAGTCTAGTTTGTATTCTTTTCCCGTTTCACCAGACATTAGAAAGTATTCAGGAGCATTTGGAATGAGCTTAATCTTTAGGTCGACAAAACTCAAGAGAAATTTTCGAACCATGAAAATATCGCATAGTAGTGGACCTACAAGCTCAAACTCTTTACTCCGAGCTATCAGTTTGCTTCTTTCTTTCAGCCCAACGTTTTTACCGTCATCGCCTACCTTGGTATCCTCAAAGGCACCAGCTGTATCACTATACCACATTGACGTTTGTAGTTGCGACTTTTTAGCACCCATACCGTAGCTCAAGACAGTCTTACAATAGCTTTCAGGACTGTAAGTATTCGTCGAGCTAGAGACTAGCGTCGATCCTACATATATTTCTATTTGTTTCCATAGAGCATGTAGTAAGTTGTTAACAGGTGCTATTTTCTCATCGGCTTCAAGATTCGTTCCGTCCTTGTGTTTGATAGTGGCTGATATCAATAAATTGACAAAACCCAAGTCTACATAGTTTTCATCACCAACGATATTAAACTCAATTGGGGTGTCAGCAGTGACAGTAGATATCGGTTGATATTCAATGTCAGTCTTTTTGATAATGCTAGTCTGTGTTGGACTTATTGTAAATAAATCAAGTTCCTCTACCATGCATTCCTGTGAACGGGGATGAATCAAAGCCATTTTACAGTTGCGCGGATGATTTTAAGATCCAAAGATATCTTCAAATGTTCTCTGTTTGACTGCTTTTGGGGTTCTGCGTCGTCTGACAGCTTTCGACGATCTGACCGGCTTTGTTAATTTTCTTCGTTTTATAGCTGGAGTTTTTGATCTGACACGCTTTCTCTTGTTACCACGTTTCTTTCCCGAGCCTGTTTGATTATTCAAGGCTCTCAGCACTTGGTTAGTAGCGGTACGTTTCAAATCACCACCTGTTTCTTTTATTCTGTTTCGAAACGAATTCCTGATATTACCACCTTCCGCAGCATCCGCTAGCACATTTGCTCCTGTTTTGAGCGCGGCTCTCCCTAAGGTTTTTGATACAGTCGTTAGAAAAGGTAGAGCCTTTCTAAAAAGACTGCCAAAGATACTACCGATTCCTTTTCCACGCTGACCTCCATAGCCCCGTTGAAACAGCTTTCCACTAAAATACGCACCACCGCCCTTTTGCGCTTGAGTTGAATAATATTGCTTGTAAAGCTCAGTTGGTGAAATGTGTTTTGAACTCATGTTTTACACCAGATACGATAACTGCTTCTTTCTGAAATGCAAGTTAACTACTACGCGTCCTCTTTTAAACTGAATTTTTCTACCAGCGCTATCCAATATATCTATTCTGACGTTCTGAAACTCAGAGACTGACAGAGGAAAATAGGTTGGGACAATGAACTGGTTGTAAATAATATCACCGTATTTTCCAGTAACTGGAAGAACTTTGAGCAGTTTCGCCTTGGTATCACCGACAAATTGATAGTCGAGAATGCTAGCGTACACATACAAGCATTCGATACCGCCATTTAGATCACACACATGAGGACTAGTTTTTGCAGAAGCGATTATAACTTCTTTATCACCAAAACCCAGCATTTGTGCTAACTGTTTGTAAAGCACTAATTTGTAACCGTTTTTTACATCAACTTGTACTTGTTCGGATATGGTATTGAAAGTCAGTTTGATATTATCACCCAATCTTTCTTTCATTTTAACATTAATAGCATCAATCAGAGTTTTCATACTGTTATAGTTTCCCGCTTGAATGCGCACTGAATCCGGTATTTTATCAGGACCGATGTATTCAATACGTGAAATTTCGTCTGGAGCGTTATAATATGTTTTTGGCCATATGATGCTTTGCAGACCCACTTCATATTCATCATTGAGTTGGATTCTTTCAGGTAATTGTACCGTATAACTTGATAACGCGTTATCGGCATACAAGTCGAGAGATGCGTTTGAAGGTAAAAGAACAAAAAACTGTCCGTCCATCATGTTGAAGAGACAACTAAAACTGTGCCAACAATTTGTAAAAACATTTCATTTTATTATTCTTTTACAAGCTGCATTTCGCTGGCATATATTGTACCAACGATTGGTTCGCCTTTGAGATCACTGATAGTATAAACAGGCGGACTTCTAGCTATACGTTTTGTGATGACAAATATTTCTTTCGTAAAGTTTGTTTCATAGCCTTTTGCAAACGTAGATTTTTTCTTAGAAAGACGTATTTTATCTCCTACGCGAAAACGAAACTTTGCGGGCTCGTTTAAACGCGTTTTATCGTACAAATTATGCCATATTTGATCTTCGTTTTCAAGGGTAACAAGACGCGGTTTTTGTTTTATAGACGAGTGAAAAGTATCGTTATAACTGTTTACAATATCTTGTAAAACGTTAAGATAGTTCAATGTGTTTTTGAAAGTAAAATATTTGTACAGTTTATGTTTCAATGTTTGAATTGCACGCTCCACGATACTGGCTTTGATTTCCATATTTTGAGTGTTAAAATAATGAATGTTTTCTTTTTTCAAGAGAGCTTGAAATGTTTTGTTGGTAAATTCTGTTCCAAAATCACTTTGCACTGAAATCGGTTTACGGGGCTTGGCGTCTTTCAGAATCTTGCTAAATCCGTTGGTAGTATCTGTTGCGTTTTTGGATTTCAGCGGAACACACCATACAAACTTTGATAAAATGTCTATTGCAACCAGTATAAAATGAAAACCTTTGTTTTCTTTTTCAATATTTGACACGTCCATTAAATCAATCTGCCATTGTTCATCTATACCATTAACTAGGGTTACATTTCTTCTAAAGGATTTACGCGGTCTGCGATGCAAGGTATATGTAGATTGTGTAGCTAACCAGTCTTGAACAACTTTTCTTGTAATTGTTTTACCACCTATATCTTTTGCAGCATGATAAAGCGCCTCGCCCGCAGAAAAGCTTGCTGGACTTTTTGGATTGTAGTACAGGTTTTTCAGAAGCTGGTTGATTTGCCTTTTGTTTCTTCCCATCAGTCGTTTGAACAATGACTGTGCTATTGCAGCAAGCTAGTGCGCATCTGATTTGTCTCAAAATATTTCCAAATTTAAGTGAAGGAATCGAGGAGAAAATACCCATAGTTCAAAACACTCTTAAACTGCTGTTGTAAATGAAATAAAACTTTTGTGTGTTTTCCTTTTATTTGTTAGTTTCCTTTTCTTTTTTTCATTGGCTGAAAGTTCAAAGCGTGACTTTTATTTTACAGGTTACCGCTAGATTAATTGCTGTATTGTCTTTTTTATTTGTGTATGCAAACACGTACGCGTGCAACAGTAGCGTTCTCTGTATAAATAATATAAAAGTGTCTGTACTACAACTACTACTAATAATAATGAAGTGTCTAAAACAATAAGTCCAAATTTTGTAAAAAAAAAAAAAAACCAACGCAATCACTCATGACAATTTCGCCAATCAAACATAAAACAAATGATATCCAAAATTAAATAAATTCACAAAAAAGAACATTAATAACACAAAGACCACAACCTTGTGAGTTTCATAATTTTTTTATTATACTATAATCACAAATAATGGTATAAAGTTTCTAAAATACTACACTAAAATGCTTTACTATTAAAATACTATAAAAAAGCTATACTAAAAAATACTAATTAAAACTTGTGATTATTGTCCATTTTTGTTCATTGTTATTTTTAACTTGTTTATTGACCATTATCGAGTGCTCTATAAAAAGATACTTCATCATGCACTATTGTGTCATCGTAAAAGGCTAAATCTTCCATCGTATATTCGTCTTCTTCTGAATCAGAATCTGATGTATCCATGATGTTTATAGATCCGTCGTGATCGGAAAACTCTTCAATGCCTTCATCTGATGCATTTTCATTATCATGGTTCTCGTCGTTGTAAGGAAATAACGGATCAAGTTCTGGTTCAACACACGTGGTGGCATTGTTTGAATAAAGAAGTTCTGATGGAATATTATCATGTGCTTTCTTTTGTGATGGTTGACTTATTGTGGTATTTGGTTCCCAAAAATACCCATAGGGTAGTGTTTCGGGACCTTCACCCACAATCATTCGTTTATCATAAACCAGCTGGTATTTTTTCTCTTCTCTTTTGTTGATAAGTTTACTAGTGATCGGTTCCCTTGTAATTTTGTGTTCATTTACGACTGTGATGGTCTTGTTGTCTTTCATATCACGGACTAATGATTTCATTGTATCCATATTGATGAGTTTACTAGTTCGATAGTTCAATCGAAACCCTTTCACCTTGACTACACATTCACCGTTGGAAATTTTATAGGCATAATTTTTTGGACCACAAGTGACAAACTCTGTGATATATTCACCATTTCCACTATCTGCAACTTCATTAGTCAGGCCTCCAAGGTAGCTAGATAACTCCGGTTCAAATTCACCCTCTTTTGATACATAGATGCATGAGTCAGTATCCATATAAAGCACTCGTCTATCTAACTTATTTATTAAATCATACAATTCTAGTCTTGCCCAGGCAGTGGTGAATATTGCTATAAATATATTTGCGATATTACTTTCTTTTACCACCTGTTCCTTTTGTTTGTATACAACTTCAATTATATCTTGGTTAATGAGATGCAAATCTAAGACATCACAGTCAGCGCTATTTATCACTTCATAAAAACGAGTAGCTTCAAAAACAAGTTCAGATTGCTCTTTATTTTGTGCCTGTCCGAATTTTCCCCAAAGGCTGTTCAAAATTAACTTACTGATAGCTCTAAGCCCCGGATTTTTTTTAATTTTGTCGAGGGAAAGTTGAATTCCTTCATGCGCGAAATAATCGGCAACGTATTGTTCTCGGTCACGTGGTGTCTTAACAGAGTCCGGAAAGCCAGAACTTTCTTGTTTTAACTTTAGAAACGTTTTAACATATGATTCAAATAGAGTATTAGATGAGTTTTCAAAAGACCAAACAGATTTTATGTCCAAAACTTTATACCCCAAATCTAATGCGCGGTGAAGTTCAGGTGTGCACCAAAAACCATAAAAGCCGCGTTCATTTTCACTATGACGACAAAGCGAGTCATTGTTAATCGCACATTGTTTACACAATGGAAAAACCAATTTACCACTTATTTTGGCTGGCAATACAGGTAGATAAAGACCTGCAGGAGCCACCACTTTGCAGTGTACAATTCCAAAATATTGCCTTAAATCACCAAAATCTTCTCTAATAATCTTAGGATGCCCTATAGGATATTGTTTTGACCTATTTACAAACGGATAAAAGGCTCGTGAAGTCAACATATTTTATCTTTTCGTCTGGTTTACAGACATGATACAGTTTAATCCCATTAACACGACCACCATAGAAAGCCTCACGCGGTTCCGCATCATAAACGATTTCAAAACTTTGAATAAATTCTTTGAACGCTGTAGTTTGTGTGAGTTTTTCAAAATGGCAAGACCAAATGTATTTTACGGTATAACCGAGCTGCTTTATACGGTTTAATCTATCCAGCGTTTCTTGATATATTTCACTGTTTTTTTTATTTTTTATTAGCACGTGGTCTGTGTTTTGGTCAAAACATTCGATGTGGCCGTGATGAAAACACCCCAGGAATTCGTAAACCTGCTTAGATTCTGGAGAAAATCCATCGACAAAATATGTTTTACCGAGTTCTTTATCGAAAATTTTATGTTCTCCACCGTTTAAAGCATGCAAGATTCGAGTATTTGTACTGAATTGTACAAATTCAAGCCATTGAATAGCCGACTTCGAATAGTTTTTGTGCACGCCTTTGTATAGATCGTTCGGTACAACTCCTATTGTGTTTGGTTGTAAAAACGCACTTTTGTAAACACCCATAGCACAACTGGCTATTGTCACATATGAGAAAGGGTCAACGTTTGTTTCTGATAAAAAAAGTTCGCGAAAACGAATGCAGCTCTCTCTTAAGATGTTTACATCTTGAATACAATACTGTTCTAATTCCTTATTAAAATCAAACACATAATTCTTATTAAGTAATTCTTCATGCCATGCCATAAATTCTGCACGTGCATCAGGAGTCATACTTTCTGGACAGTAATATTTTGCATCTGGTATTTTACCAATGTAACCAAAATTTTCTTTTTTATTGAACAAATGCGGAAAAAATCCTTTTAACATTTTAGTCTGATCCAAACCAAACGTTTTTGGAAGTTTGGCTAGCGGCATTTGAAAAAAATTGATCGAATCGATGAAACGTATTTTGTAATCTTTAACGCTTAAGTGCATGATTTTCAGACCTGTTCTTATAATATGTACACCAGCTGTTGGTCTGTTTTCTAAAAGCCAGCGTAAAACAAAGCAGTTGTCAAAGCTTTTTCCATTATGTGCGATACACGTGTAACCATTAAATTGTTTGCTAAACACGTATTTACAAAATCTATCTAAAGCGTCATAACCTCGAAATACAGACGTTTTTCCCGTTATATCTTGAGCCACAGCAAAATTTACGATGTGCTCACCACTTGATTGATCTGTTTCAAAATCGAAAAATAAAAGTTTATCGCTAGGTGGTTTTGGATCATCATGTTGAATGTAGCACAAATGTCCTGGTAAAACAAAGGCCTTACAATTCCAGCACTTGAACTCATTACAAACATGTACAGTTTTCCGTTTAGCATCAACAATAGAATTACACTCCGTACACCGAAAAGATTGATCGCAATTAGAAAAACCGGATTTTACATTGACTTTTTGATGTTCTTCCAAACATTTTTGAGATCGACATACTTTATTACATTTCTGACACTGAATGGCTGTCGTTGTCGGTGTACATGTTTTCTTTTTGCAAACATGACAGAAATTTCTGCACGGATGATATCGGATGTCGTTATAATATTTCTTACACACATTGCAATAGAAATTGTACCCAAAAAATGCTGGCAATTTATTAGGTTTAATGACATCAAAATGGGTATTGTGGTTGTAGAGTATTATCTTTTTATCGCGCAAAGGTCCCTGATATATGACATTATTTCTATTAGAAAAACTGATGACGATTATTTGAAAATCGGTTAAAACTTTTTGAAAACGATCAATTTCTTGCAAACCGCACGCACCTGGTGGAACATTTGCTAGTTTGTGAAGCTCGAGTGCAAGGCGTTTCTGAATCGGTCTTCCGCGCATTAGCTGTGTGAGTTTTGGACCTTTTAGAGCTAATTCTCTTGCCGTAACTATAGCCCGCGAACAACACAGGTTGTCACTATTCCTTATGGTCAAAATTGATTTTTTTAACTTATTATCTTTTGCGAAATCCAAAACCTTTATACCTCTAGTTTTTCCGACAGGCATTTTAAGAGCAAGAACATCTATATTAAAACTTTCATCTAAAGGAATTTCTTCTTGAGATTGCAAAACTTTTGAAATTTCGTTTAAAATCAAAGAAGCAGTTTGTTCCTGAACTCTTACTAATCGTGTAGAAAGTGGTTTTTTAAAGTGATTTGAGTTGACTATGATGCGCATTCTATCTCTCTTAGTATCTGTTAAATTACATTTTTCTTTTACTTGTTGAATAGCACTATCAAACACATTTTCTAACGCAAAAAGGTGGTCTTTTATCGGATTTTTGAGTGAGCTATCAGGCCTACTAACCTTAACACGATAAGCACAGCTAGTGCTTCCAAACTTTTTTACATCTTTTTCAGATATTTTTTCTAAGGAATAAGTTAAAGTTTGTTGTTCGTTAGAGTTCTTTTTTCTGTTTTTCTTCTTTTTTTTCTTCTTCTTTTCATTATCTGTACTTTGGCCGGGGTCTCTCTTTTCTGTTTCATTTGCTATTTCTTGTAAAAGTTTTGCTGATTTTTGTTGAAGTCGAAGAATTTTTTCGAGATCTGGAATATTTTTCTTTAATTCTTTACCAGAACGCTTCAAGTATCGCTTTATTCTTTTCTGTTTGCCTCTGATTTTTCTATTGTGTGTAGGACTTTTTCTTTTTGACATGTTTCTCTTAATAGGATGTTTAGATTGTACTCGCTCTGGATGTTGTGAGTGTCTGCAGTAGTTGATACAAATACATAACAGTTTTCTAACTTATCAGAGCCCAGGTCCCCTCCTTAAAAGTTTTTTAAAGTAAACTATTTGACATACTATAGCTATTTTTCCCGCGCAAAAAAAAAAAAATAAAAAAAAAAAAAATAAAATAAAATAAAATAAAATAAAATAAAAAGGATGTTCGATTTAGAAACAATACTTGCGGGTTGCCTCATCCTATAAATTGAAAAAAGAAAAACACCCTATTAGTTTTTTTTTTTAAACTATCAACAAACCAGCCCTCTCTGAAAATATCTTTTTTATGCAAAATGTTCTAGAAAAAAAAAAAAACTCATTTGTTTATTTAAAAAAAAAATTATTTTCAACAACAACAACAATAGAATTTCTTTTTGTAACTCTTTTTAATTTCAAAATCAATTAAAACAAATACACTTTTAAGTTGTGGTTGACGTTAACATATGATATAACAAAAAATAAGCTTCAGTTCACGCTTTCTACGTGTTACTAAAGTACGGAATTTGAAGTACTAAGAAAAAAAAAATGTTTTCTATTTTTTCTACAAACATTACTGTGTACGATAGCATAAAAATGTTTTTCAAAGTCCACAATTCATAAGTGTTCATGTTACTCATCATCATCATCATCTACAGCTTGGATGACTCTTTTTCTTTTAGGGTTGCATTTCTTTCTTTTCGGTTCTTCGCCATGGTTTTTTGCTGTTGCTGCTGCTGCTGAAGGTGTGGTTGCTGTTGGTGGAGTTGCTGCTGTTGGTCTTGGTCGCTCGACTTGTTGTTGATCAGTCATTGTAGCTTTGTCGACGTATTCTCTTTTTTTGGGGATAGTAAATCTATCCCCCCATAAAAAGAAAGAACACTTTTGTTGTTGACCGCATCTAAAATACGGGCGTCCTGGGTTGTTTACTGATTTGGACACAGCTAGTGTTGCTGGTTTTCCGTCGATGCATATGGGGTTGTTCACTT
This sequence comes from Diadumene lineata, assembly GCA_918843875.1. NCBI lineage: Eukaryota > Metazoa > Cnidaria > Anthozoa > Actiniaria > Diadumenidae > Diadumene > Diadumene lineata. The sequence goes on along the minus strand of OU974081.1, from coordinate 5,368,442 downwards.
TATACTGGTCGAAAAGCTTGTTCTCGATTGTATCGTAGTACGATGTGAAATCTGTGGCTTTAGTGAAAAACCCACAGCCGCCTTTTTTACACTTTAAATACTGATCGCCGCTTGTTTTGGCTTTAAGTATGGCGAGCCCTTCCGATTCTTCACACAAGCATTTGTACTTCTCAAGTGATACCATTTTGCGTTGACTCAAAGTTTGTTGAACTGAACAAGCTACTTATAGAGTTGAAAAGTGGAGGTTTTTTTAGGATTTTTCGAGTTAAATAGTGAAATTGTAAACCACGTGACTTACTATGTCTTTTGTCACTGACAGCATGATTTTCGCGCGAAAAAAAAAAAGGCGGTAAACAGGTACGGGTGTGTACTGTTTCAAACTAGCAGGTAGAAACTAAACTATTGAAATTGTAAAGACCGGTAAAAAATTACTATGACTTTTTTTTTTAGCTTGTGAAATCTTTAGTCTAAATGGTTTTCATTCAATAAATGGTTTAAAAAAAAAAAAAGTTTTCAATAAGTAAACCTGAAATCGCTAATGAGATTTGTAAGAGTCTCGTTAATTGATAATATACTTCGAATGCTCTGTTTGTGTTTTTTTTTTTAACACATTGATCACAAAAAAAAAAAAAAAATGTGGCGTGCTATCAATCAAATATGATTTTATAAAAACATTTCTTGATTTTTCCTTTGCTAAAACACTTTCACGAATTACAATTAAAAAGTTGTTTAGATGATCAAAACTCCTAAAAATGAATACAAATAATTAAATAGAAAAAAGATGTACTATTCCTACAATAAAACAGGTTCTATTGTGAAGTCGCATTTCTTTGGATAATGGTCTGGACTGGAAAAAAGTAATTAAAAGAACAACAGCACATGTACAACTTTTTGAGGTAATTACTATTACTATTGTGAAAAATCAAAATTTTTGAGTTCAAATAAACTGAAATGAGAAAAAAAAAAAACACAAGATTTTAAAAAGTTTTGTTATAAAAAAAAAGGTCTATGAAATACTCATTGCCAAATTGATATAACGAACATAAATGAAGAAAATGAAATAGATAAGAAGATGAATAAAAAGATATGACAACAACTTTCAAATGTTCGCTCAAGTTAATATTGATTCAAATTACAATAAAGGTACTGATGAAATAAAAATAGTTGCATCATCCTATGACTGTTTAATAGCCGGTTATTTGATTTGTGAACACATAACAAAAAAACGTGGTTTTAACAAAATAGATAACTTTTTGATGCATGTTACTTGTGGGTAGAGCATGCATGGATCAACAAAATAACAGATGTTTGATGTAAAGACAACAAAATGAGAAATATGGAACAAAATAACAGATGTTTAATTAAAAAAAAAAAACGTGTTAACTGAACCGAAAAAATGGGGTTGTTGGTGGCGTCACCCTTACCTGTAATGGAATTTGTAAGTCAAAGAGATAACTAATTGAGATAAGAGCACTCAGTTACTTTAGCATTTTACTGAAGAAGCTGTAACATGGATCTTTCTGAGAGTAAGTATTAACACTGTAAATCTTTTATGATGTACTATCGTATTACAACGAAACTATCAATAGTTTTGAAGAAATACAAATGAAATTAGTATTTTATTTATTTTTATTTTATTATTATTATTGCAGAATGCCAAGGTTGTCGCAAAACGGTGTGCTTTTTGCAAATAAAAGCACAGCCAATGCCCTGTGCTCATCGGCTGTGCTCTGAATGCAGCAAAATGCTGCAAGCGCTAGGTATTTGTCCAAACTGCAGGTTAGTTTGTATATCATGACCTATGAAAATTAACTTTCTTCACAAGGCAAAATGTGTGTTTTTTTTTTTTTTTTTTCATAATAGTTTTTATTAATGTAGTCTATCGTTATTAATACTCTTTACAGGAAGAAGCCGGATTGGATTATTCCAGAATGGGCCATTGATGTTGAGCCCTTTTATGATAGTGATGATGCTGTGAGTACTTACTATAACAATTTATGTATGTTTGTTTTACTTATTGATAATAAGAAATAGATATGTCGAACTTATTCAACGGTCGTGGTATTCTTTCACGATCGATATCTATATTTTTCTTATTTATTTTGTTAGTGATTCGAACATTTTTTATGTTTCAGGAGTGAGATCAAGCTGGCTAGCTTTGTTTAGAAAAATCTTCTCTTTTGTAAATATTAGAAAAAAAAAGTTTTTTGAGTTTAAGCAAAGCAAAACATGATTTCCTGTTTTCAAGTATGATTGTTAGTGATAAAATTGTAACTGTATTCTGTTGTAGACTAGACTACTTTAATAAATGTTAGAACATGTGGTGTGTAAAGACTTAGATTTTACTATGTGTACTTTTAAAGTTTTGCAGTAGTAATAAAATATTTTGAAGATCAATCATGGCTGGTTTACTGTCTTCAACTAATCTTAGAATAAACTTGTTTGCAAATTACTTACAGTACGTAACTTGACTGTGGGAGAAAAAAGAATTTCATTCTTTTTTCTACAACTCACTCTGATTTACTCAGTAAAGGTTAAGATTTTGCTTTTTTTTTTTTCCAAAGAAAAAATCGTTTTACTTTTTGAAAAAAAAAAAAAGTTTTGGGTATTTTTTATTTTTTTTTCTCAATTCCTAAAAAAAAAAAAAAAATAAAAAAAAAAAAATAAAATAAAAAAATTAAATTCGTTTTTTTTTTTTTTTTTTTTTTTTTTCTCACTTTTGTTATTTTAATTTATACAGTTTTTAGAGTGTCATCAAAAAGCAGTTATACGTAGTACAATGTCATGAATGAAATGCGTTATATCGTCATTATTATTGCTGCGAGCGAGCGAAGCAGCAACACTAATCTTGACGAACTTGCTGTTTACTCAATGACCGTGTGAGCACTGGGCCTTTTGTATTGCCGTTCTAAAACTCGATCAGTTTTCAACATACTAGCGATGGATGATTTCCCATAAGCCATCTCTGCCCCATATCCCCCAGGTGTTTTTGACAGAGGCATTTGAGAGACGGTACGGTTCTGGCAGAGTTCTAAAATCCTTGCATTCGGGTAAGATTAAATACTACGAAAACCATAATGCAAATTTTTCTATTTACTAGAGAAAGTATTCATCAAGGCGATGGTCATTTTAGTGATGTTTCTACGGGGAGTCAAGTACTTTTATGAGTCTCTCGGCTTTGTTATGTGCAAACTCGTGTCCTATTTTGCAATGGACCACTAAAACGGTCGATTACATCTTACTACAAGGAGATGCAATGTATCTCAAAGCGTTTCACCAACAAACTATATCGGACATAGAGATACTGTCCCTTGACTATTTGCCAAATCGGGTCGTTTGGCCAGCGATTACCTCTGATCGAAATCAAATTTCAATTCTGTCAAATGAAGGTACCCAGCGAATGCGTGTACCATTCCGCCATTCGTTTTTTGATTTTTCCGAAAATTGAATAAATGTGAAAAATGGTCTCAATTCAATTTCAAACATTGAAAATTACCTCGAAAATTCGATACTTTCCTTTTTTGAAATAAGAATTTCAACATGTGGTCATCTGATTTCCATATTTTTAAAGTTGAAAAAACAAAATTGATTCGTGAAAATTGACTTTGCAATTCAATTTTCGTTTTTTTATCGACTGGAAAATGGACGACGATTTGCAAGCCTTTGACGATGCCACCCACCCACCCTTAGGAACTAGTCTGTATTCTGAAGTCATTGAAGTTTCTCCCCCCTGAAATGACAAGAAACGCCTTGTTTTTTGGTGTTGATCGGGTTTCTTGTTACGTAGAAGAAGATTGAGACTGGGACTACGATGCCAGTGATGGCGGCCCTAGAAGAGATAGGAAAATAATTTGTTTCGAACTTTCTCAGCTGTGATGGACGTACCACAAACTGAAAGATCTTTCAGATTTTTCACAAACTTCTTATCCCGGTGAAAGAGGATTTAGCGTTCGTTGTCTTGAATGTTTGTTTCGGACTGTGCTATCATGGTTATAAAACATCTTTTCCTAGAACCTTGCATTGTTTGCCATTGTTAGTAGTCCCAGTCTGACTCAATCTTTTTCTACGTAGCAGGAAACTCGACCAAATCACACAAAAAAGACGGGCGTTTCTTGGCGTTTCAGGGGGGAAAAACTCCAATGACTGTAGATTACAGACTAGTTCCTAAGGGTGGGTGGGTTTCATCGTCAAAAGCTTGTAAATCGTCATCCATTTTCCCGTCGACGAAAAAACGAAAATTTAATTGCAAAGTCAATTTTCAACAATCAATTTTGGGTTTTCTGAAGTTTAAAAACATGGAAATCAGATGACCACAAGTTGAAATTCTTATTTCAAAAAAGGAAATTATCGAATTTTCAATGTTTGAAATTGAATTGAGCTCATTTTTCACATTTATTCATATTTCGGAAAAATCAAAAAACGAATGGCGGAATGGTACACGCATTCCAGCGCAATTGTGGCAAAAAAAAAAAAAAAAACGATAGAGAAGAAAACAACTGAGATCCTAGACTTGGATGTAATGAAGTTCACATACGTCACACAACTAGAAAGTTATTGACATTTTGACTTTACAACTGTAGTTATTTCAATGTCAAAATATTGTTTGCATCCTGTTTTAACTCACTGCCGGCGTTGTGGATTCATAAAAAAATATAATAAAGAATAATAAAGAAATTGCTTCAATGAAAATGTTGGTGATACGTTTTACATTACTTAATTGACATTTTACCATTATATGTAGTCGTTCAATTTTTGCAATGTTTGATTCTTCACATATCATAACATAACATACAAAGTAACTTTAATATGGACTGTCAATCACTTAATGTTACGAAGCTTGCTGCAACACGTTCTGCTATTAATTCAAATAAACCACACCCCTAAACTTGATTAATGGTCCAGAACAGTCTAAATTTAAACAAACTTATGAAAAGGCCGGTTGCAATACAATGAATTTATCTGTAACGATAAATTTTAGACTTTTCTTAATCACATTTAATGCAAAACTGTAGTGGCAGAATATCAACTTGTCCATTATGCGGTATCCAAAAGTGCCCTGAATTTACTACCTCCTGCAATAACACAAAATACTTGACATTTTATCACATTCTTAAACATTTTGTTGCAATCTCTCACGATCCCTCTTTTTCAACTCATTCAAAAAGAATTTGTTGATGACAAGTATTGTTATTACTGTTTAAATTATTGTATATATATTAAAAAGAACAAAGTTTTACAATTATCAGATGTGTACATTCATTCCAACATAGAGTATACTTATTGACTTTGCTTTCTATTGTCTAGCCTGCTCTACTTTGTACAAATTGCACAAAATTGTGACATTTATATTACAGATACAATAAGTATACTCTTAGCACTACAATATAGTCCAAGCAATTAATCCGCGAAACTTTAGTAACACTAAATAGTGCTATTTCATGCAAATTCTATTGTTTTCTCTTGTTTCATTAGCAATATTTTGTACTATTTAGTAATTAGTGTTTCAGGGATATATTGTTTGCACTCTACTTTGCATATCATTTTTATCAATTATAGCTGTTACACTATTTGCAAGCCATCCATCCCTTGACTCATTGGTGTACTATATCATCTACATTTCGTAATTACAGTATTCACATTTCAATTTATCACATTACCAGACAAACCAATATTTTAGCTTTGCAAAAACATCTCGCAGCATTTCATTTCCGATGGAAACTGCTAGTTCTCTGATGATAAAACTGCAGTCTGCAGGTCACTATCTTTTTGCTAAGATTGATTACCCAACTGAAATGGAATGAGCTCATGTACTGTGATATGTAGGCTCAAAGCAATTGTTAAGGCTTTCGTCACTGGACACAAGGACCTGGAGTACTAAAATGTTATTTTGCTATGATATTTCATATCTTATATATTATTGTGAATTGCTATGTTTTATATTTGTAATTCTAAATCCTTGATTCTTGTGTAGATTTGTCTTCTGACTGGACTGGAGTGTCATTCTGAAAACAAACATATAAATCACAGTGAGTTTTAATAAAAAACAAACATGTACCTGATGTGAAAATGTAGAATTAGAACTCACTTCCTTAACAAATGTCAAATTTTATAGATTATGATATGCATTTTAACTGACCAAACTGAGCAGTTTTGCTTGAGCTTTGGGGAGGTTCAAGTATACATTGCCAAGAGGTAGGGTTTCGGGGCATATAACAAATGCAATTTGCAGAGGCAAACGGCAAACGATGAAATTGATTGAAAATCCTATAAAATCACTAGTCTGCGTGAATCAGCCTTTATTGTAAATCTGGCGACGTCAGGTTGACAGCTGAACATTGATTTTCTAAATGTACAACAGATGTACAATAACTTGCGCTGTGCGCCATGACGTCACATGAATCTATTGTTTTAACGTAAAGAATTATGGTTGTGGGAGGGAGTCAAATCAACTAACGCAAATGCACTGTTGGTGCGAATTCCGCCCTATATCACAAAAAAAAGATACATAAAGAAATCACAAAGAAACAAGATACATATGCGCCAAATAATATTTACTACATATATTTTTACGCGTATTATTTCTGAAAAGCAGGCAACTGTTTCCCCTGGAGGACATTTTGTCAAATTTCCTATTAGATGTGGTAATTCTGACGTCACAAATCAATAGTATTATTGTCTTAATATCATAAATATTGGCTGCTAACAGTGCGACGTCACGGCTCCTTGTAACATAAGTCTACTTTGAGTTGAGCATCAACAAGGCAAAAGAACACAAAAGAAACAAACTGTCATGCTTTTTCAATAGTTTTAGAGCAAACACAGGAGAACCATGGAACAAAAACAAACTAAATAATAACAAACAATAGCTGGCAACTATTTGTCACCGCAGTGCACACACGAAATGTATGCAACATAGAGTAAATTTCATATGACCGTGAAAGAATAGTTTTAACTATTAACATAAAACGTAATAGTTAATAGTAAACACCAAAGCCATTGTTTTCTTGTGTTGTCTATCAACTACTACAAACTAAATGGTCTATTTTCTTTCACGACCGTATGAAAATCACTCTAGATACCACTAAATAGCGCTATTTAAGGGAATGATTCATGATTTCTATTATTTTCTCATACCATCTCGTTTGCATGTGTTCTGTCGTCGATGACATCAATGCGTTGACACAATCGAGGTACTTTGATGGTCCGTTTTCGTTTCTTCTTATTTTTGAATCGTTTTGAGTGATTCCGTTCACTTTGTTGTGGCTGCGAGTTAGTGTTTTGTGACATTGAAGCTATAAATCAAAATTCAAAAACATATAAATAAATTGATTGAATAATCGTTTCATTTGTTCTCTTTTGTTTTGTGAGTGGAAGATGTGAGGGTGTAGTAGAAGAGTAAATTCTATTTTGGTTTGATGTGAAGTTTGATTCCTGGTCTTGCCAATCACGTTGTGTCCCCTGAGAAAGTTACTGCATCGTTATCGCCTTTCATCCAGTAGCCGGTTGTACAAAGTCTGCATATGGATAGCGCTATGTCCAGATAAAATCTTATTCACCGGATAAATTCCTATCTAGCGATAAATTCTAAAGAAAACCTACGCAGTGGAGACGTTTTATATAATCAGGGATAACTTTATCCGATCCAGGCCTAGTTGTACAACCGGCCCCAGGAGTATAAATGAATACTGAAAAATATAGCTCCCAACTCTGCCTCAATGACATAATCATCTCTCTCCAATGTATGCGAGCTCGAGTGATTATCCTATTTCAATCCTATTTGTCATCATTATCACATGTACATTTGGTCTAAACAACATTCTAACGGATACTTACATGATGACTGTGTAATCTTTGAGATAAAACTAATGTCAAGAATTTTGTTGAAGAACTGCGTAGTTGAAAATGTGTACAGGATCGGATTAATTGACGAATTGACTGGAATTACAAACACAGCAAGCCACGCGTATGCCACTCCCTCTGAATCATGAAACAGGCCAAGCAATGATAGAACACCTATGATAATAACAGGGACCCAGCAGCAGAAATCTGTAGCTACGATAAAAGCAATTCTTTTAGCCATTTGGGATTCTTTATTAGCAGAGGTTGAACGAACAGATCTCGAGGAGCGTGAAACAGTTATGAACATTGTTATATAAGCGCAGAGAATAAAGAGAAATGAGATTAAGTTGAGTACGATAAAGATGACGACGGAGTATTCCCAGCCGGCAAGCTTGTCCTTGGTGAGTTGAACAGGAAGACATAAAGCTGAGCGGCCATAGTAGCCAACACGTCTGGTTGAATCATAAAAGTACTCCAAGTTAAACATCGGAATTACGGACATAACAACGCAGGCGGTCCAAATCAGTGTGCAAATAATGGCAGCACTTTTGTGTGAGAGCTTTCCTCCTCTGAATGGAAAAACAATATTTTTAAATCGGTCAGCGGTTATGAATGTCAATAGCAAAACGGATGCTTCGCTTGATAACATGGAAAGTGCGCCCGCGATGCGGCAAAGAAGTCCATTCCTCCAGATATAATCGTGTTTGAAGTACTCTCCTTGAAATTGAACGTCTTTGACAGCGATGATCAACATGTACACTCCCATTACGAAGTCGGCGCTTGCCAGGTTTGTCAGTAAGAAAGAATGTACCGTTTTATCATTTTTGTCTCTCACACGTAACAAGATCACGAACAAGTTGCCGAGAAGAGCGGACAGTCCCAATATCCATATAAACACTTGAAGAGTTTTGTTTTTCATAAGGTCGGAACAACTGGAGAAAAAATCTCTTGGAGACTCGCAATGCACTCCTGGGATTTCTTTGTTGGCATGGCAGCATAAAAAGAAGTCATCCACTTTCCTTAAAGATAAACAAAGCAAGATTAGAATTGGTTGAAAAACATTTAAAGTAGATTTAATCATTGTGATATGTTTGAACGATTGTTACGGAATACAAGCAGCTAGTTCAGAGAAATTTGCCACAGAAAAGGTATTTCCGTAGAATTCGGCCCAAAATTATAATAGAAGTGAGTGCACACTGACTTTCTTTTAAGCAATTGTAGATCACAATTCAATCCTTTTGGTCCCTATGCTATGCTCGTTTACTACAACTAGGAAAATGCTGTTCTTAGTTTCTTTTGAAGCGCAATTTATCACAAGTTGTATTAATCTCCTAGTGTTTTTTTAGTTTTTTACTGACTCTTAATATTTACAATGCGCATTTGTTTACTCGTTTGCCCTGGAACGGCTCTAAAGTACAATCGAAAAGTGTTTGTTCAGATCACAAACTTGCAAAATAAGGTGAAGAAAGAGGTTGTGGCTTTTGTTTTAGTCAAAACTCGAGTATCCAAGACATGAAATTCAATAGCTTACTTACAGCTGTTTGAGTGTTGTCAACTGTTCAAACAGACCAGGTGGAAAGGTAGTTGGGAAGTTGTCCTGCAAATATCTGATGAAGTAAATGTCATTTCTTTTACATCCACAGTAAATGCAGCATGATCAGAAGCATAAACGATATTGCAAAGAAATTATTTTAAATTGGTTAATGGATTTGTCTTCATTATCACAACTTACAATATTTCGATTGAATTTAGCCCTTTGAAAGTATTCAGAGTTAGCGTCTTGATCTTGTTGTTATTTAGATATCTGTTGGCATACAGAAAACAATTGAATAAAACAACACTAGATTAGTTTGGGGAGGGGGACATTAGTTGCCATTTTACAAGCCTCTATCAACTGTAGTGTCTGCATTTGTAAAAAAATACACATTTTTTGGTAGCTTAAGGGTCCTGATTACTTAAGCAAAAAGTCATCACGATTTTTTCTTAGAAAGATATTTTATAGAGAATTTATCAATCAATCGAAAAATGGATAGAAATTTATATGGTCCCGAGCCCGTTTTCGAGATAAAAATTTTTGAACAGAACCATGTTTTGACATTTTTGAAGAACAAATGACGAAAAATGCATTTTTCACAAAAAAATTTATTACTCGAAAACTAATAAAGCTATTGACGTAGTTTTTACAGACAATCTCAACCAGACATTATTTTACACAAATATGGGGAAATAATTTATATATATTTTAAAATTTTGTCAAAATTTACAGTTTTGTTTTCGTCTTTGACTTAAAATTGCTTTGAAAAATGAAACCATAAACCACTTACCATCGCGTGTAATGTTGAAAAGTCATCAGGATTTTTTCAAATCTTGCCAAAAGAAAGATTTTTACAAAGTCTTTCAGAAAAAATGAAGAAAATTATAGAGTCCCGCGCAAAAAATGAGGATTTTGGCTGGTTGAAGTATAATTTTCGAAGGCTCCTTGTGTTATTCTTATGTTGTCTTTTGGCGGAATTTGGCGCGCGCGCGGCGTTCTCAGCGGTAAATTGCTCGCGGGCACAGGTTTCAAGCGTCGTTGTTGTTCTAAAGTAGTCAGGACCCTTAACCGTAATTAAAACTTGGACATGTTCCTAGTGTGCGCTCTGAATTATACGTTGTGCCGCACAAATCTTGTTGGAAGAAGATATATTTTTTCTAAGGCAAAATCGTTCTCTCTCTCCGCCTGTTGAAGGGTTAAAAACGAACGAAAAAAACAAACTACTTAAGGTAATTCCGAACCCTATGCTACTGCGCATCCTGCTCGTGCATGTGAAATCAAATAAAATTTCTCGTGCGATTGAAAAGAATTTTTTTGTTAGAGCCAAAATATGGCCATTCTTGGACTTTTTGGTAAAAAATAATATCATAGCATTGCATACGGGCCTCAAAAGCAACTAGTGTCCATTCCCGCGCGTTCAAAACATTGAAATCATCTTATTTTCCGCGCGTTTTTTGCTTTTAGCTCTAAAATTAGCACGGTGTCACCCAATTATTTTTCAATTTTTATATTTGGCATAAATCCAGCTTTAAAATTTTGAAATAAAAAATGCATGGTCTTCGAGACTAAAACATGGTAATTTTGACTTTTTTTTTGTGGTAAAGTGTACAAAAAATTAATGAAGCTCTTCATTTAAATCTCCGTAAAATATCTCAGTCGATGTCTTTTCCAACGAGTAAATTCATGAGAACTATAGCGAAGGGAGCATTTTGTCAGACTCTTATAGCAGATTTGTGAAAAAGTTTCAAATTTGTTCGCAAGAACATTATTTTCAACAAATTTGATGTTACTTCTTTTTGTTGAAATGGGGCAAAAATGGGCCTATTACCACCCCGACAGTTCCAAAACAAGCACGGTGACCCCTATTTTTTATTTCATTTCTGTTTTTTATATGTGTCAGTCCTTATTTAGAAAAAGTTTTAGAAAATTCTATCGGCGGGAAGTGTGGATCCCGAACTACCTTAACTATAACAAACAAAAAATCAAACAATATCAGTGACGTCAAGCAAACAAAGACATAAACTAGCAATGACAAACAAACACATAAACTAGCAATGACAAACAAACACATAAACTAGCAATGACAAACAAACACATAAACTAACAATGACAATGTGTTTGACAAACAAACACAAAAATCAAAAACCATGGTAACTGAACAACTAAACAACTACAAATAAGCATTCAAATCATCTATTGCAAAATTACAAAAATCAAGAGCAAACAAACAAGCAAATGGTGCCGTAGGTAACACTTACAATATTTTGAGTTTTTGTAGGTTCAAAAACAATCCATCAGGTACGACTTCTATTTTGTTGTGGTCTAGATACCTATAAAAGTTGAAGTCAAGAAGAATATGTATGTATGATTAGTTACTGTTACATTGTTTTTCAAAACGTTTGAACGAGGCTGAAGAGAATTCGAAAGATGTCTCTGGGTTTGAGTTTCAGTAATTCGACAAATAGCGAGATTGCAGAATATTAATTCGACAAATAGCGAGATTGCAGAATATCTTCTTTACTACAAACTACGGTCAGACAAAAGAATTTCATTGTTATTCTCGATAAGCGAGACAAGCAGTCACGCCGTGATAATCAACATCACACATCAATATTAGTTTACAAGTAAACTGATATATTATAAAAGATAGACGAAAGCACCCACAAACGGGAATCTGACAGCTTCGCAACATCTTTCAACCCGAGGACTCTGGTATTTTGAGGGGTCGGTTTCAAACTAATCAGAAAGCGACTTTGAGCAAAAGATTTTCTCAAAACAAAAGAAACAAAAAGCCGACCGCAAAGCATCCTGGTCTACAGTGGGTCTTTAAAAGTGTTCTCGAAAACTTTGATATTCTCAAACATACAAAAAGTGTATAATTACTTACAGAGCAGTGAGGTTACCATTGTCTGCAAATAACGAATCAGCCAGAGTTGAAATATCGTTTGAACGTAAACTTCTACAAAAACAAACAGAAAAGAAGCATATTAAGATAAAGTTACCAAGAGAGTATTAGGCTTTACAGCCATCAGGAGATCTTTTCATTCTATTTTGAATTAAACTTAAGTTATTTCGGGAACGGAACGTCATTGATTAGATTGCAGGAGGAGCGGTCGCATTGTCAAAATATCTGAGTGCGTAGATTGGTAACACGTTTCTAAAAATAGCACGACGAGTAGAGCCCCTGATGGGGTCCGAGGATAAGCTCTCTTATCTCATACTCTCTTGAATTTACGAAGATAAAGTAAAACAAACCTTAACCCGAGAGAAACCTAACCCTAGCTAACCAATGATACACAGCATAGAACTTGTACCGATGGTTAGCACTGGACGAAGAAATGAAAATGAATATAGAAATAATTAATTTTGTCTCTTACAGAACTTTCAGCGACTTTAAAGAAGAGAACAATTTGATATGAATGTTGCTTAGAAGGTTATCACTCATGTCTCTGAAATAGAAATAAGAAATAAAAGTTATTTAAGTTTTTTAAGTTTTTGAAATAATGGTATCACACTGAAACAGAAAAGAAACACGAGTACCAAATAAGCAGAGTATATGGAATACTTTTAGGAGTTCAGAAAATAGAAATATGACAATGACAATCCATTTGTACTTACAGAACCTGTAGCGACTCGCAAAACTCAAACGTCTGCTCCGGCAATGTTCTAAGGAAATTGGCATTTAATCTCCTGCAACAAAATTTGACATCAAATAGTTTGATGGGAGCACTCTACAGCCACATTTCTCTTTCATTGCCTCAGAATTGCGTGAACATTTCCAGGTTTAGGGGTTAATTGTTTGTTTTGTTTTTGTTTTGTTTTATGTGTGATCTGTTACCATAATAATTTGAAGAAAAGAGATGTTGGCTATCTTTCTAAATTATTTAAAATCCGAACGAAGAGATAAAAACTAGAGTGTAGGCTGTCGGTGTTTCTATAGAACAGTTGTAAAATATATCGGTAAACTACATTAGCCACCGTCAAGAAATCGATGGAGGTAATGACGTTTCGAACGTTCGTCGGAATAATATGACAAAAAAAAAAAAAGAAAACGGTTCAGAAAACGCCCCCACTATTTCTTCATAGCGTTTTATTGAATCTTGGAATTTACCATTTTCGGTTATTTTTTCTCCTATAGCGTCTTTTTGGAATAAATAGGCATAAAAGGAAAAAGAAAAAAAAGGAATTTCACAAAATGCAACAATAAATATGACTTACAAGCTGCTTAACTTTTTGAATTTGAAGAATGTTTCTCTTTGGATGCTGATAAGTATATTATAAGAGATATCCCTAAAATAAAAACCACATCGAAAATTAATAAACCATATATCCAACACAAATTGCTTGAAAAGAGAATGATTGTGCATTTGTGTGTGTGTGTTTGGAAAGGTTGAATGGTGGTCCTACAATAAAGGGTTCGTGTTTCATTACTTTTTTGAGATATCAAAGAGAAAAACTGATGCATTTTCTCATTATCGTTTTTTACTAAAGGCAGGACAATTTTAGATTGCTTTGTTTATCAGTTACATGTGAATGAACTGGAGTAGAAATCATTTCACTCTTCAATACACTTTGGGGTGATTCTGTTAGGTAATTACTGGTCCCAAAGTGTTTTTTTCCAAATTCTTTGATACAATACTCACGGTTTGTCCTGATTTCGAAACACGAATGTAAAACATCCATGGATTGGACAGAGTTAAAATGGCGTCTATAGAGAAACTGCGCATGCGTACTTGAATCTAACTATTTTGAAGATGCCGAATGTTTTGATTGAGAAAAGACATCCCTGGGGGCTCTAGTATACTATAAATATTAGAGATTGTAAAACACGGTGCGACATTAGGTGATCTTTTAGACCCAGATAAATGCATGAGAATTAAATGAAACGTCATGTTCAACTTACAAATACTGCATCTTTCCAGCAGCTGCAACTTCAAAATCATTTTTCAATAAAAAGGAAATTCTGTTGTCTTCTAAAAACCTAAGAAAATATAGAAAAAGATTTAAAAATCCTTCAACTAATTACATTTTAAGGAACTAACAACTTCTTTTTGCTTTCAGTGTTTGGCATTTTCAAATATATTAAAGTTTGAACTTAATGGTCATGCTTTGGGCTACCTGTGGTGAAGAGGAAGCTAGAATCCTAGGATCTAACCTTTCACAACATATCTTCTCAACTTTAACGATATTTGTTCACAAACTACTCATGCCCAGTCACTCAATTCAATGTTTTTGTCGAGTATGGCAAAATAACCGAACAAAGATCGATCGCATTACCCTGAAGTGCGGAACACATTTCAATAGAATTAGAACTACTGCGTAGAACTTACCGTGCCCAGCGTAACTGAGAAGCTAAGTGTCTGGGTACGAGAGTTTTGCTGGTGTTTGCGTTTCATTTGAGCGGAACAACTGGGCTCGAAACTTAATACGACATTCGGCTTTGCCTTCTCTTAGTGTGAGTCTAGGAACAGGGAACGGCGTGTGTGTTTGTCAGAGTTTTAATTGTCTTTTCTGAACGAGCGTTCATCTTCCACTACTTTTGGACGTCTTAAAATATACTAAATACTTTAGTGACAAAAAACGTGACGTTTATGGTACGTTGGTGAGGCTGGGCCTCCTGTGGTCTCCTCGGCTATTTATGTTGAAACTTGACCCGAGCAAAAACTCTGCATTAAACATAGGTGATGAAACATAGACCGAAAGGTAAATCTTGACCGTGCCGCTGCATTGCACGGTAATTGAATGATAAGCTAGTTTATGTTTACATACAGTGCTTCTGTTTCCTCCGGTAGTTTAGTAGGAACTGTTAGTAACGGACTTTTCGGGCTGCATTTTACCGACAAGATCTTGTGTTTGCTTTTTGATTCATAGCTACATTCGCATCCACTAGGGCAACCTATATATTAGAATATCATGTAAATTTGCACGAGTAAAAAATCGGTAGAAAAAATGAATGAATGGATGAATGAGTGAACTAATGAGTGAGTGAATAATTAATATAAATACTGAATGAATGAATGAATTGATTAATTAAATAATGAACCACGTCCTTACCTTTATAGGACATGCATGCCGTTTTAGTTACTGAAAAAAAATTGATAAAAAGATGTTTGTCTGTTGAATAACTTAAAACTATAATTAAATAATTCGGTTTGTCAGCCACATAGGGTTAGCATAGTCTCTTATACATTTCCTTGGCAATATTTCAATTTCTTCTATATAAAAGATCAAATGCAATTAATGATGTTCACTTGCCACATGCTTACGATATTGAAGAAACACACAAACTGGAGGACAACTTAAAGCAGACATATAAACAACAGATATTATATTAAGACTATGCCAAAACACTTGTGTTACCCACACATTCCTACCTGGCAAAGTTTCATAACGTGCGTGAAATCCCATTCTCTCAACCTTCCCATTACTCTCAAAACGAACCACCATTTTATTGCCACTCGAGTCTACAAACTCAGGATATCGCCTTCCACAGTAAAGACCTATTTGCTTATCTTGGTCATGCACAGAAACATAATCATGAGAACACGATGGGTGGTCTTCCAACTCAAAGAAGATGAAGTATAATCTGATGAAGGAGTTTTGTTTCACAATGATGTTCCATTGGCATGAAGTATTAGAGCTGTATATGCCAGGGTACAGTGGAGTAGTAAGATGTCCAGTAGGTGACTCTCTTGTCACATTGCATGCTAAATTAGAAAATAAACAAACTGATGTTATGGGGAGCAATATGTATTTTGTACCGGACTTCCTGTGTAATCGATTTGTAATGACAACTTTTCATCCATATTAATACATACGGTTTGGCCAAGGATTGAAACACGAATTGAAAAGTATGCGTGGATTGTTTAGCTAAACACTTTTGAATAAATAATTGCTTTTGTGACTTTGAAAACATCCATAGGAAAAAAATAAATAAACACAGACAGTAAAAGGTAATTAACGAAGCGGACAAACATACCGCAAAAATATTTCGTTCTATTCGTCCGTGTAAGAGATTCCGGAATCCAAAATCCACTCAAAATTTGTTTGGCATCCTTAATTTTATGCATATTAACATAGGTTGTAAGAACGGCTGCCCATAGTGCTGATGTTGATCTCCTTCAAGCATTTAAAAAAGCTCACGTAAAGACTGGTTAAAACTCATTGAAAGCACATTTCTATATTTAACATATAATATAAAAATTAGGTAAACCTAATGGCGGGCCTCCGATTAAAAGCCTTGTTTAGACAATGAATTAATCATTCATTCATCCATCCATCTATTCATTCATTCATTCTCAATTATTAAATCATTGGTCGACCAATTAATCAAAAATAGTTATAGCTAAAATGCAAACAAACAAATGAATGAATGAATAAACAAATACGTATAAGTAACCATCAATAGAAAATAACATAGCAACCAAATGAGCAATTCAATTGATTAAATGAATGAGTAAAAGATTTAAAAGACCACCCTTTTCAAATATTCAAATCTTTGTGCATGCGAAATTTTATTTACATGTACTTCTGAACTTTTATTTCAATAAGAACTTTTGAAATTTCAACTTGAACGAGTTTACTGACGAATACCGAGTCTACAAGCGTTTTATTACAACGTGAATAAAAAACAATTACAAGAATCAAATTAAAGAAAATTGTTATGAAATATAAGTCGATGGAAAAAAACATAACAACCTAGAAAATAAATTTTTAGGAATAACTGCTTTCATGCGAATGGTAGTAGCTAAGAAAACAAACAAATTAAAGGAAGATCGGTAAAAATAATGTAAACATACCTTAGATATAGGTTGAGCAGGATAATTAAGTGATTTTCATTGCTAAGCAATTTTCACATGTCAACAACCAACTAAATTGATCAGTCGATGAATCAACGTCGCGATTCTCTTCTATATACTGTCACTTTTCCGTTGAAATTTTGGTCCTCAGTTCATATCAAGATAATCTAAAGTGAAAAAGTTTTTTTTCTAACACTAAAAAGCTCACAAAGTCCAACCGAATGGCGTAGCATTGCTCGTGTTGCTCGATAGTACATTGTGCTAAATTTGCATTTCATGGCTCTCGAACCGGCAGTACTTTGTTGACAAACATCTTGTATGAAAATTATAGTTTTTGTTCTGCATAGTAGATAAGTCTGCAATACTCCTACAGGTCCTTGTGTTATCATTTATCTTGAATTTCCACACAATGAATTGATGAATGAACATACAGAGTACATGGATATTTTCATCGGTGATCGCGTGTGTTCATTTTGCTCACCTCTTATCGACTGCAAATGTCTGATTTTCGCGGTTTTGTTTTCATGTACTTTTGTTCACCGTCGATCTTTTTACTTTTAAAAGTAGATTAGTCGCCCCCGTTAAGCAATAATTGAAAAACGCCACGAAGAATCCATGAGAAATCCAGCCTTGATCTTTTAGCAACTCGCAAACTTGTAAAAGTAAACTTCTTTTGCTGTTAGTTCATGCTGATCAAGTTTTCACTTTGGTTTTTTTTTTCAAGTTGTAATATCTTCATCTTTGTTGAAAAAGAATTTTTTCGAAAAAAAAAGCACTGGATACTCTACGAGTTTTTTTTTTCAGTAAAACTCTAACAACTTCTGCTAATCATAAAGTTATTCTGTGTCCGCACGCGTCGAATTTTTTTTCATTTTACGCGCCAAAATGCAATCTCGATGGGCACGGACAGATAACGGACGCGCGGAGTGGCCTGGGCCGAACCATCAAAAATCAACTCGATGGCTATATTTTCTAAAGTATGGTGCTCCGCTTGCGCATACGAGTGTATATAGTATTCTGTACATACACAGCTATGTCTGCGATAACATAATTACCTTTAACATGATTGACCCCGCAAGGACCCTCTTTGGTTTGTACATTTTTTACTGCTAGAAATCCAGGATATGTTGTAATAGAGGCTTTCAGATGAAGCTGTTTACAATAAGAGAGGAGTGCAATATAGTTTCTCAAACTCATTAATAATTCATGATAATTTATGTAATCCACGACTTAAATTTGAGTCAGATCACCTGATAATATTTAAAACCCCGGAAAATCCACATGGAAATCTAGAGCGGAGCTTGAATCATTTCCAGCTCCGCTGCTAAAATGTTTCTAGCTCGGTTCTAGATCATAATAATATGCTACATAAATCATACACGCTACATAAACAAATAATGACTTTAATACTTCATTAATGGCAAATTACACTTGCTATCTTAACAAAATATTATATTTCATGTTTCTATTCAGTCTTGCACTGATTGATTGTCAGAGTGCAATTCCCACTGATCTTAATAGGTTCATCAGCACAATATTACCACCCTGATGAATATGGTTGATTTGATTCCCTTCCCACATGCTATTAAATAAATCTCCATCTCCAAAAATATCTAAATCAAACAATGGCTTGTGTAACGAGTATCTAGTGCCAGTCCTCGTTTGCGCCTCGGACTGGCACTAGTTACTCGTACTTTGAAATCCTGTCAAGTCCTCATTACGTAAAACATACAGAACATGTATTTTTTTTATATGGAGACTCGATTGATGTTTTCAAAATCATCCAATAATTAGACTTGTTTAACTGGCGCTTAAAATGCAAATTTTAGTGTAATGGTTCTAAATCCATTTCTCTTACATGAGAGTGTTACTTTATTAACAAATCAACAGAATTGTTTTGCTACATGGCGCGAATGCTAATTGATCATTGATTAAGATATATTAAAATATGTTATGTGATTTTGTTATAGAAAAAAATTGATTTTGACTCTAAAGAGAAAACTAGCTTTTAACATTTATTCGTGATCAGAATATCTTCTTTCCACTGGTTAAAACATCTCATCTCTACACTATTTCATTTTCATGATAAATATCATTTTGATATATGTGATTTGACACTGGAAAATAACGTTTTACTCACCTTAAATTCTGAAAATATAGATAAGGGTATTTCAGCGTATTTCCAAGTATAATCTTTAGTCATTTCGTTAATCATCCCAACAAGCCATGGTCGATAACTATGTGATTTAAGCAGCTGATACACTTCTAAAGATTGGCTAACGCTGCTATGCATCATATAGCTAAACCTTAAACAAACTGTTTGGTGATTGGATGAAATGTTTAGCAAAGGGCTTTCGTAGAGTGCAGAGTGTGTTTTTGAGACGTCATTTTTGGTCAAGTTAAGTAAAATTCTTGGACCTGTGAATCAATGCAGTCAAGAATACGTTTAGGCCCTGTAAAAATAACATCAAGATTTGCAAGTTCCTTGTAGGTGTTGAAAGGACTTTCGTAGATTGCAGAGCGAGTGATTTTAACACGTCACCTTTGGTCAAGTTAAGTAGAACACTTGGTCCTACTGAATGTTTAATCGCAAGTTGTTGAATTTTGTCGTAAGTTATCGCAACTTATTGAAAGTAATTGCATGTCGTCGAATATTTTTTCGTGGTATCTCAATTATCCAGTTAGAGTCGTTTTCGCATGAGTGTGAATCGATACGTTTACGATACCGCTACAATACGGCATAAAATGCGAATGTTATCTTAGAAACTATACTTACGATACGATCGATACAGTACTGTTTTCCACTAATACAAAAACGACTCTATATGTTATCGTAAGTTGTCACTGGTACCGTGGAAAGGGATTCCCTGCCCACAATTAGTCGAATATCAAACCTTTTTGGCATTATTCAATTTAATTTTGCTATTTTTTGTAATCAGTTAATGTTTAGGTCTTATTAACTGAGCGAGAGGTCTGTACAGGAGAATCTTGACCGATCTCGAGCATTACAATGATTTGAGAATGTAAAAAAAAAGCCATTTAATTTTTAAACCCCAGCTACGCTAATTAGTCGATCGCAGTAGATATTAACCGGTCAGTAAGCGTGTATAACCAATCAGATTGCTCCATATACTAGTGTCCAGACTCCTAGATTCGCGACCATATAATAAATTGTATTTCCAATCGGTACCAAGGGCTATTGTCAAAAGAATGCAGATATTTTTTGATTTGTATAAAAAATAAAGGTGATAGTTAGTAATATTTCGGATAGGACAAATAAAAAAATGCTTTAATGTTAAACCTTTTTTACCTGGGCTATCTTTACAAGAGGATGGACCAACTTGCAAGTTACCGACCGATGAATTCAATAACGTTTTCCACGATACCACAGGAACACCGATTACTGTATTCACATTTGATGCGCAACCACAAGCCATCAACTTTATATCTTCATCAGACAAAACATGAGTCCAGAGATTAAAGTCATTAACACTGCCAACAAAATGATGCAATCCTTGTATATTGGAATCAAAATGGCGTTCAGTTATCCCAATAACGAGCTCTCCACCACCTGAGAATTTTAAGAAAATTATTGCTACTTTAAATTTAAGAAGACACATTTGTTTCTAAAATATAACAACTTTGCTAAAGAAATGTTGTCCCGGTTAGATCATATATATACATTTTCCCCTCTAGACAATGGGTGATAATGTTAGCAAAGAGACTGTCGATTGAAATTCTGAGAACTAGACAGAGTGGAACTTTTTCAGTTGCCACAGCCTGCTGAACCGCATCACATGTTCACATCTGACGAGTCGAAATAGAGACACACAATTTCATTATCAATTTGCAAAACCCTTCCAAATCACTGCAAATACATACATTCGAGCACTTTTCATACAAAAACAATGCCTGGTTAAGATTTAAAAATCAAATTCAAGGAGAGCTTTCAGTACTATCTTAGTGCATCAAATAATGTACATAAATTACTCGTGTCTGTTTGTATATGTATATATAAGATATCAATAATTTCCAGATTTTGTCATAATATTCTTATATCAATAAATATTTACCAAGTCACTTGCGATTGTGATAATATAGTTTGGAAACTGCATAATAAAGAGTGATGGCATAGCTTGCTTTGAGCACAGACTATGCCAACTATGCCGCTTAGTAACGTAGTTTCTACGCAGTTTTTTTCTCAAAAAGCTTTTTTTCATTCTCATCAAACACCGCGCACAACACCCTAAAGTAAGCGAAACGTCTTTAAATTAATATACAGCATGATTAACCATTTTCGCGCATCGGTACACAAACCTCCTCCTCCCCCAAATGTTTGAAAACTGACAGTGATCAATCACCTCAAGAACTTACCTGGGATTACTTCATTTTTAGGTATTTGAAAGCATCGCTTGAACAGCACGTGTTTGTCGATATTGGCGTAGAAATACCTTTGGACTGCATCCCAGCGCTGACATATGAAATGCCACAAACCATCATTATAACTCAGATCGGAGGCTGCGCTTCTTAAAAAAACAATTGTCACATTGGTTGACTATTCTCAAAAACATTTTCACAGCAACTGGTTATAAATTCAATGCATTTAATTTTGAATGTTTTGAAAGCCGAGAAGGGGGAGGAGATGGAATGCCATGTAAAAGTATCGAGGATTAGATGCTCGTCATATCTCTTAGGGGTTGTATTAATCTGTTAGGTATCTCTCGGGGTGTATACAGTATACATGGAAATTTACGCCTTAAAATAAATTTAGTATAGTTTATGGTACTATAAGTAACGATCAAGTCAATCAATGACCTGTGGCTCATAAAGTGCATGCTAGCTATAGTGGTTATCAAGTTTACTTACACATATTTTCCATTTGTCATAAATTTGACATTGGTATAGTTAACAATTGATATAACAGGCTCTCCTTTGCTTGTTTTATACAAAAACGGAGTTCCTGTGCTCGATGTGTCATTAGTCTTTATCCATAAACATATTGAGTATGACGTCATCGTTGGGATCCCTGTGTACTTGATGAAGCTACTATGGCCATCGGGAAAGTTGACTTCGACTCCTGTTGAGTTCAGATCTATAACACAAGAAAGAGAACGCTTATAATATTAAATATACCGGAGTGTAGACTCTACTCCTATATTATAAGGAACTGGATAATTTTAAGCAATTTATTCATGACATTGCAACAATTACATTCGAGAAATAGGCTCAATGTTTGCAGGAGAAGCAATCGAGTGCGTTACTGTTGTTACAACCATATTTTGACGTTTGTTGTGCATCTATGAGAGTATAGCCGTATAAGAAAAAATGAAATCTATTTCTTTTGTATAAAATTGTCAGCGCAAATAAAGTCTTTTTGCATTTGTTCTGTGTGAACAGTGCAAGTGATCACGCATTAGAATAACCGTTGTGACGTCATACTGTTCTTCTAATAACAAACGGCTCTGGGCCAATAAATTATTAAATCATGACCTAAAAAGGTAAAACAAAAACATTTGTTTTCAAAGAGTTATTGCTAAATAACCAATAAATGAAATCCGCCCCTAACATCTATTGATGGTAAAATTGAGAGAGGTTTCATCAAAAGCTCCAAGATCCACGTGACATGACGTCATAGATCGTGATTAACATATAACAATGTCTTGTTTATTGTGTTTTATTGACATAGAGTGTTTGATTGTGAAAGGATTCTAACATGTTCAATTCTGAACTTCAGTATCAGTGGTTATTACATTTACTGTCAAGATTATTACATTTAGCGGCGATACACCTGTATGCAACAGAATAACATTTTTGAAAAGACCTACCGGACATATTATTTAAATACTGTAATAGGTTTTCAGCAGGTTTTAGATTTTTCATGTCTCGTACATCTCCTAATATCCACTTTTTGGGCGATAGATTTTTCCAGCCGCACCAAGCATCTTCAATCGTTCCACATTGATGATTTACTAGCAAAACAAAAAGCAAACACACTGTGTAGTAGAAAGATTCGATCTCTACACTTTCTGGCATATTACTACTGTACACAAAAAGCTAAGAATAACACGTGGTCAGAGGTCTAAGCTCCTGGACTTCTATGACAATTGAAAATTTAATATGATCAAAACCATGAGAGATATGAGTTATTCATTTTAAACTTTTGCAATGAGGATACGTTTTCAATCTACAATAGGTTCCCAGAGTAGACTATGAAAACAAGTCCAAAAAAGAGAACATGGTGATGATATTTGAAATTTCGATCCAAACACCAACAGCATGTTCTCTTTTTTCGGACTTGTTTTTATAGTTTACCTGAAACTGTCAGGCACTAATGGTTTTTCTAAAGTTAGGAATCTACATAATCCGATGATTTTATTCCAAATATTATTAGTTATGGAAAAGGTCTTAACAACGTAGTTATAAGAATCATCAAAATGATTAGTTTTCTAACTAATGTTAGCATCTTTTTATTTTACCTTCACACAGGCCAAATTTCTTATCTTTATCATAATTATAAGTTGTCGCACACCATAGGACACCATTGGCATTCTTGATGCAGTTTTTGTAAGCACGCTTTTGGTAAATAAACGGGAAAACACAGCAATGCCCTTCTGTAGTCTGTCGTATCGGACAGGACACTCGAGATGGACCTAGATATACGCATAGAGCACACGCAGGAAAATCATATATAGCTATTTAGTAACGATGTCCTTGCCACTCAACCAGATTATTACTATTTCTTTTGTCTGGGCATTGCCTTGTTCTGGTTGAGTGCTAGTGACAAATAATTACTAAATAGCTACTATTTGTTAGTATATTTTATTTCAGGGTTTCCCTTTGTTTGCTCTACTTTTAAAAGAACCCATAGGCAATAGGGAATAGGGGATAGCACATTATGGTCCATGTTAACAATTACAAAATATTTGTAATTCTTGTTGTTGCTACTTACTGTATAAACTCATTATTTCAGTTGGATCAAGATCACGTTGAAAAATCATCAAATCCCTCATTAAGCCATTGTAATTCTCATTTGTAAAAACACGTCTTCCTATTTTATAAAATTTGCGACCACTATTCCGCAGGTACCAGCTTCCTTTGCCTTCATAAACATTTTTGGAAGTGAGTTCACCGTTAAAGTAAGTCAGACCTGTCCGTTTTTTAGGCATCCAAACAAAGGCAACCATAGTCCATTCATGTTCACGAATAGGGCTGAGAAACAAAACAAAGTATTCAAAATCCTACCTATTGAAATTAATCAAAAGAAAAGAATTGAGACAACATATTAGGTTTAAACGACTTGATTTGTTTTATTGAATGATTTTCCAGGTAGGGTGGAGGTGCACTGACATTGGTGCATACAATAATGTAGAATACTGTGAACCAGGAGGGAGGGCGTAACTCTTTTGCATGTGTTGTAGTTCAGGTTCAATTTGATTTTGAACTGGTTCAATTTGATTTTGAAACAGCTCAATTTTATTTGAACCAGTTCAAATTTATTTGAACCAGTTCAGTTTAATTTGAACCAGTATAACTCAGTGTTAACTGGTAATCATTTTCATGACCGTGAAAATGACTCTACTCCTACTACCAATAAAAATAATGATGATGATGAATAAAATGAAAAAAAGTGTACTTATATGATCCATTGCGTAATTTAAATCGGTCCAGTTAACGCTGAAGTTTAATTTGAACCAGTATAACTCAGTGTTAACTGGTAGTCATTTTCATGACCGTGAAAATGACTCTACTAGCTTCTACTCCTACTACCAATAATAATAATGATGATGATGATGAATAAAATGAAAAAAGTGTACTTATATTATCCATTGCGTAAGTTAAATCGGTCCAGTTAACGCTGAAGTCTGTGGTTAGGGTAAGGGTTTGGTTCCAGGTTGTGTTAAGGGGTAGGCTTAGGTTTAGGGTTAGGTTATGGGTTAGGTTCAGGGTTTAATGGTTAGGTTTAGGGTCAGGGTTAGGGTTAGGCTCAGGGTTAGTGTTAGCGTTAGCTTTAGGGTTAGCTTTAGGGCTAGGTTTAGGGTTAGGTTCTGGGTCAGGGTTAGGGGTAGGGTCAGGTTCTGGGTTAGGCTCAGGGTTAGTGTTAGGGTTAGGTTTAGGGTTAGGTTCTGGGTTAGATTCAGGGTTTAAGGGTTAGGTTTAGGGTCAGGGTTAGGTTCTGGGTTAGGTTCAGGGTTAGTGTTAGGGTTAGGTTTAGGGTTAGGTTCTGGGTTAGATTCAGGGTTTAAGGGTTAGGTTTAGGGTCAGGGTTAGTTTTAGGGTTAGGTTTAGTGTCAGGGTTAGGGGTTAGGTTTTGAAATGAGGAAAAGAAAGGAAGAAATACACTGTTTAGAGCAAATCATTCTAAAGCTTTAATGAATGCATTCAAGTTAAATACATTTCAATAACAAGAAAATTATGTTTTAAAGTCTACTTGCTTTTTTGCATGCTGCCGTAAAGGAAATGTTTGTTTTATAGTTCAATGCAACATTCGTTGCTGTGCATGCTCTGAAATTAATTAATGCGATTTATTTATGTATTTATATATTTATTTGTTTATATATTTTATATTTGTTTTTTCGTTTGTTTGTCTGTTTGTTTGTTTAAATTCTAATATTTAAAGTGAATTGTAATAAAACAAAAGTTTGATGAGATCTCTGCAACAAGTGCAGTGATGGTCTATTGCTGTAGTCTCCGCCTTGTGAAGCCAGTGGTCCCAGGTTCAAATCCTGGCGAAGGGAAAAAAGGAAAAAGAAAAAGTCACCGGTAACCCAGTTATTAAATATTTAGTTGATATTAGATAAACTTATACATACCCCGACAACGTCTAAATTATGGCAAATTTGGCATAAAGTTTGCAGCTGCCTCACAATGGAATGAAGTTCCAATAGAAATAAAAAACAGTCCATCACTGTCTTGCTTCAGAAAAGCTTACAAAAAAAATCTACTGCTTCAAAAATAGTGTTTGTGTATGTATGCATATATTACGTTTATACACATATGTACATAAATAACCTTCGTCTGTTCTTTTACACAATCTATACCAAATACTAAACCGACCTATAAAGTAACTCATAATTATTATCAATCATTGATAATATTTATATCCGCCATAAATATGTCCTGAAAAAACTTCAAATCACTATATTTTTATCACCCATGTCAAATGGTGCAGGAATGTTTGTTAACCCTACTGGTTGTAGTCCCTGCACCTTCCACAATATTCACCATATGTATGTACAATTATTTAACTTATAATAGTGGAAAATAAAAAAACCTTGAACCTTGAACCTTGAACATGATATGAAAAGGGTGGTGGTAATAAAGTAGTGGGGTGTTGGTTAAGTGTGAGGAAGTGAGGGGGAGAAGTAAGTGAGCCTAAGGTAGGGTGGTTAAGGAAAGTGAGGAGTATTGAAGAAAATATTGTTCTTTTGAGACCAGCCCTCCCCCCCCCCCCCCCCCCCAAAAAAAAAAAGCCAAGTCCCTGTTTTATTTATGAATCCCCAAAAATAAAATCCCTTTTAGAATGTCAAATTGTACTGGTTCAAGAAATTGTACCAGTACAAGATATATTGAACTGGTTCATATCCAAATTGAACCAGTTTAAAAATGAAATTGAACCTGAACTACAACATATACAAATGACCCGCACTCCAGACTCATCGCTACCACAGTAGTAGAGAGGGACCGATTCTAGCTCATAACTCACTATAGCCACACTAATAAAAAATATTAAAAAAATAATAAAAAATATTATTAAAAAATTAATGTGGAATTATTGAGCTATGAGCCAGAATACGGTCCCTCTCTACTACTAGGAGGGGAGGGGAGGGATGGTCAGATTGATGACGTCATCATTTTGGCAAAATCAATAGGGGAGGGGTGGGTAAAAAAAATAATGATTTATTTCTGGCTCAGTTGGCAAAATCAATAGGGGAGGGGTGGGTCTGCTGTTTCTCTGAATTCAAGTTTTGTTTTTTCACAAACTTTTTTCCAAGTTGCATCATTTTTCTTTATTACAAAATTACTTTTCAAATAAATAAAATCTAATATTTCACGGTCTTCCTGTGGCAGGATTAGATCCCAGATTTTATAAATGAAATAGGGATAATATGTTTTTTTATGTTTTATATTTTTTAACACATTTAGAAATATCATTTCACTTTTATAAAGAAGATTTCCATCCACGGTAGGAAGATTTTTTTCTGTAGCCATAGACCAAATAGCACTGGTAAATTTATTTAATTCTGTTTTGCGAATTTCCTTTAAGGATTTTCTTATGGAAAATATTTGTTGTTTTATATTTGAATCGGGATGATCATCTCTACATTTTTTTATAATACTTTGGGGAATATATGGAGATCGACCTAGGATTAAATAAATCCAATTTCTAAAATGTTTGGAGGGGTTGAAGTTAGATGGTCTGACAGATCTGCCTTCTTGTTTGAATAAGTTTTCTGGATTTAAAATTAAAGTTGGGCAAATATCAAATATTTTTCCACATTCTTGACAATAATAAAAATAATTTTCATAGTCTAAGATTTTGTTTTCACAATTACAGTCCATTATATAAATTTTATATATCTACCTAAATAGAAACCAAGTCACTCCAGCAATTATAATTATTATAGCTGCCTTATTGTTTTCATGTTTTTCTATTTTAGGTTTTGGATATTTTTTTACTGGTTCATGTTTTTCTGGTGGAGTTGGTTTCTCCTCAGGTTTATTTTTCTTTGAAGGACCTAAATTATGTTTAACAACAGGAATAATTTCTTCATTGATATTATTTACACCAATTTTCATATTCTGTGAGGCTTTTTGCAACTTGTTATTGTAACCAACAATAGGGGAATTATTTAAAACTAAAAACGATGGACAGAGCCAACAACCGTGAGCAACAGCAAGATCTAATTTTTGTTTGGCTTTCTGTAGAGCGAATTGATATCTTTGGATAGATTTTGAAATATCGCTTTCAACAACAGAGCTGTTAAACAATTGTAAAAATACTTTTTGTGTTTCTTGCGCACTGCCGCTGTCGCCAATAATGCTGCTTCTTGTTTGCACTTGACTGCCTAGAATACAATAGACAAATGCTTCTATAGATTGATTTATTCTAGATAATCCAGCTTTTGTTAAACCCATTGATGTAGAAGGAAAGAAATATTCATATTGATATTTCATTTTTGGATCGGAGACATACTCAATGTTGAAATGATTCATATGGTCTGTAGTTGCCCATTCGTCTGGTAGTTGATAAATTTTGTTTGGAATGTATTTGTCATGATCTAAACCGCCATAACTCCAATAGTAAGCATTAAATACTTCTGTAGAGCCATGATATCTAAAATCATTACCGGTGGAGAATTCTGTTTTTAATTTCTCAAAAGCATTTTTGTTATAGTAATTATTAAATTTTGAAAAATGTCTATCTTTTGGCAATGGACATTGAAGTTCATTTAAAATGCGTCTGATAGTGAAATAAACGTGAAACTTATAAAAACTATCAACTTGAGGCGATGCAGATGTAAGCATTTCTCTACTTACACCACAACCACCTGTAGCACACCAGACGGCAAAATTTAGAGCTTGTGCCCAAAATGATAAGTTAGAGCTTTCTAACCATTTTTTAACATCAGGAGTTTTTTTAAATATTATTTCACTGTCGTCAAATATGTTTCTAAATGTGAAATTTGTTTTCTCTTTTGGCGTGATATAAACGTTAAAAGAATAATAATTCAAATGTGTTGGATTAGAATTCCATGAGAGGAATTTATAATCTGCGTTTTTATTGAAGCGGTATTTTTTTGGGAATTCCATTTCATTTACTTCTTCTGTGGCCTTTTCAAAAGCTTGTTTGTCGTTTGTGTATAAAAAATCATTTATATTTTCAGGTTTATAAGTATGTCCATTCCATGAAGGAAAGTGATATAATGTTTTCTTTAGAGTTCCATCTTTATTGAAAGGATCATAATTACCATCATTAAATAGAAATTCAACATCGCCATTTTTATTTTCACCAAATCTAAATCGTGAGTAGTTTGGGTATTTCCTTTTAAAATCTGCCCACTTCATTCTATATATTTAAGTTTATTTCTACAAAGATGAAAAAAAAAATATGCTTTTTTAAAAATATGTCCACTTCATTCTATATATTTATTATATCTCAGTTTGTACATGTATCCGCCATAGGGAGTTTTATCAAAAGAGAAGGTTAATTCTTTTTCACTCCGGCGGATAGCTGTTGTAGAAGTTCTTTTTTTATTTCCTCTCTCAGCTTTTCTATGTTGACTTGTGGTTCTTCTTTTTTTTGAAAAGTCATTCTTATTTCATTTTTCAGAGCTTCATATTTATCCAACTCTGTCATAATCAGTGTAAATTCCTTTTCATCAATAGAATTATCACGGAGTGCTTTTGAAACAAGATCAGCTATGCTATTATGTTTTGACTTAATGAGTTGAATTGTTTTCTCGTGCTTTGATACTTTTTTTGTTAATCTTTTTGTTGCCATTCCGAAAGTTGCGGAAATCAAACCAAGAATACCACCAACGGCTGATAAGGGAATGCCAACAATAATTCCTGGTCCTGTAAGTGAAGTGCCAATGCCAGATGCAGTTAGTACAGCTGATAATCCGCCGCTGATTACTGCAGTTCCATGTATTAAGGATCGGACTCTTGCATATTTTTTTCTAACTTTTTCATAATGTTTAAGTTCGTCATCAAGTTGCGAAAGAACCATATTTACTTTATTCAGACGAAAGTTTTCTCCAGAAGGTAAAGTTGGATATATTGAGTCGGTCATTATATATAATAAATTTTTTGAAAAAATTTATTGTGGAATTAATTTTGTTGCGTGAAATTAACCATTAAACTACATTCATTACCTTTTTCTGTTCCCTTGTATTGCTTTATGGAAATATTGAAAATACGAATTTTTTCATAGTTTGGTATTTTTGAAAGTTTGAATCTTTTGTTTAAAGGAAAAATATGAGCAATTCTACTGATATCATTATTATAAAGTTTATATTTTGGATAATCTTGTAAATGAACAGAAAACATTGGATGGGTTTTAGGGTTTGTTGCATCATCACTTGTAGTGTATTGAAGTGCAAAAGTTATGCTATCATTAGCATTTAACCCACCACCATCGTTGTCTGAAGTAAAAGTATGAATGTTGACTTCAGAGGTTTCATTTGGATATACAAGCATACAACATGATACAGTATCACCAATTGTATAGCTTTTTGGATATCTTACAACTGATTTTTTAATATTCTCATAAAACCAATCTCGCCAAATATCTACTCTATTTAAAATTTTTTCTGTTATTTGTTTACTGTTCAGTTCTTCAGCTATCATTCTATATCTTGAGTATAATTAACTATAACGCTTATCTCATTACCTTTATTTTTACCTTTACTTTGTCTAATACAAATATAAAAAACCCTGATATTTTTATAATTTGTTATATTTGAAAGTGGCCAACTAAGGTTTATGGGAAAAACATATTTTACACTCTGACCATCTTTAATCTTAT
Organism: Diadumene lineata; assembly: GCA_918843875.1. Classification (NCBI taxonomy): domain Eukaryota; kingdom Metazoa; phylum Cnidaria; class Anthozoa; order Actiniaria; family Diadumenidae; genus Diadumene; species Diadumene lineata. Next base: position 5,337,742 of record OU974081.1, on the reverse strand, counting down.
ATTTTGTACAAGTTGATAGATCAACTGAAAACATAATATTAATTATACTGTCATTACTTGTTGCTGTTGAATATTGAATTGCAAAATCTACAGTATCATCTGAAGTTAATCTACTAATACGGCTATGCCCATCATCATCAGAAATTAAAGTTTTTATTAAAATGCTAGAGGTTTCATTTGGAATGGTATATATACAACTAGGGCCGCTTATAATTTCTGGAGGTCTTACATATGGTGGATTAGGAATAGCTTTATAATACCAATCTCTATAAATATTTATTCTTTTTATATTTTTCTCTATTATTTGCTCACTGGTAAGATCTTCAGCTATCATTATATTAAATCAACTTCAAGAACAATGCTTGAAAAGTTTATATCTTTTTTATCTGCATCTTTGACTTTAAAAGTAAGACTTCCAATGGCGGATGTTGTTGACAATGGTATTGATATTTTTGGTTTGGTGTCATAGGAAATTTGATTGGCTGTTCTGCGGCAGATAACTGCAAATAAAGTATCTCTTTTGCCGTTGTATAATCGTTTTTCAGAATCTATTTTATCGCAATAAATGTAGATTTCTGATGGAATAGTTGAAGAAGGAAAATTAATAACAGCACCAAGCAGAGATATTTTTCCCACCGCTGGTGGTTGATCAAGATAGATCGTAAAATTATTTGTTGTTGATTTTATTGTTAATTGCATATATAGTTTATTTTTTTATTTTTTCAATCATGAAGGCAACAACGGCAACAATCAATAGCCAAGCATGCTCAGCAACAAAGGAAACAACTTTTCCCGCGGTTTTAAAAATAAAACTAGCTATTGCGCCAATCATGCCCGGCAGCATTTCACCCAGTTTTTTACCCAGAGTTTTAAGTCCATTGCCAACACCTTTTGCTACTGATGAAAGTCCTGATTTTAATTGACTGACGAGGACGCCTATTGTTATAGCAACTGCGGTTGCAACTGCAGCCACTGTAAAACCATATTTTTTGAAAACTCTTTTTATTTTCTCTTTTAAAGTCAGTCCAAGTTCAGTTTCTAATTGTTCTTTTTGCGCGTTAAGTTCAGCAACTCTTTCTTCGAGCCTAATTATCTCTTGCCGTGCAGCTTCTATTTCTTCTTCAGTGCGGTTAGGATCATTTATAATTTCTCTCTGTCGTTCTATTTGTTGTTCTAAATCTTCTATTGCTTGGTCCCTTTGTCGAAGTTGTTCATTTTTTTTATTTATATCTACTTCTAAGGTTTTCTGTCTATCTTCAGCCGTTTTTAACATATTTTGAAGTCTAGTTTTTTCTTCTGTTAAAGATTGAATTCTTTCTCTCATATCTGCCTTTTCTCTGCCATGGCCATCTTTTAGAAGTCTATTTTGTTTCATATATTCATTTTCATTTTCTTGTATTAAATCTTTTAAATATTGAACTTCTTCATCATTAAATTCTTTTTGCAATGTTAAATTTGTTTCTCCAAGAGCATTTTTAATAGTTTTTGGAAGTGAAGGATTTACTTTTCCATCCTTAATAAATAAAGGTTTCCATGTTGATCCTCTTCTATTTAATTTAACTTGAATTATATTAAATTCATCTAATTTGGAAATAAATTTACTTACGTCTACATTAGGAAATCTACTTTTTATTCTAAATATAGATTCATCTCTTCTTTGTTCTAATTCAATTAGTTTTATTTCACTTGTAAGTCGTGATAAATATTTACTTCTATCCTCCCCAGGTCTTTGAATTATATTTCTATATCTTTCTTCTGGAACATCATAGCCCTTTTCATAAAAAAATTTTTTTAGTTGAAAACGCCCAACTAAACCAGTTTCATCTGTTTCTAATTGATCATTTAAATCTAAGTTAGTTTCTTCATATTCTTCAGGAAGTAAAGGATCTCTATCACCACCCATTGCATCCATTTCCATGTCCATTATATATATTTAGCAGTTATATATCCTGCTGCTAACATCCCACCGGCCACATATAAAATTTCATATTGTTTTTGTTTTGAAGATGGTGAATAATAATTTTTGAAATTGGGTTTATTTTCTAATCTGTGGGCAAATTCTGGATGCGCTTTGCTATATAGAACAAAAGCTTCATCAGTGCTCTGGAGATTTTCATCAGCTTGCTTCTTATTTAAATATTGCTGTCCAAGCCAATCTTGGTATCTTTTTTGTTCTTTTTGCCATTCGCCCATATCATGCTGATATTTTTCTAATGCTTTATCATGCCTGATTCTCTCTAAATCTTTGTCTTTGCCACTTAAATAATTTCCTAAATATGATCCGCCGATGAATGCCGTGGCGTTAAGTACTGCTCCTGCTATCATCATTGCTATGGCTGCCATTTTATATATTTGAAGGAATTATTTTTTGTTTTTCTAAATATTCTTTTGTTGCCACACTGGCCGCGACTACAAGAGTAAGTTTTCCATAATTACCCAAATTTGAACTGGGATCGCCGAGGAAATTTTCTTTTAGGATTTTCTTAGCCACATAGCCAATCCCCGCTGAAAGCCCCACAATAACAGCCGAGTCCATTACAATTTTAACTGCTTTATTTTCTGTTGTCATATTATATTAAAAGAAAAAAAATAAATCCGCAATGCGTCATGCGTCTGTATTCTGTAAAAAATGAAATAAGACTTTTTATAATTTCAGGAAAAAATGTGAGATGATTTTTAATATTGTGAAAAGAAAATTCCTAATGCGTCATGCGTCTGTATTCTGTAAAATCAAAAATAAAACTTTTTATAATTTCAGGAAATATTTTATATTGTGAATAAGCATTTTTATATTATAATGAAGAGATGTAGCAGATGTCATAATTTGAAAGAAGATTATACATTTATTTTAAATGAACATATATTTAAACTTTGCAATGGTTGCAGGAAGGGAAAGAAAGAAAAACCTAATAATCATTTAAATAAAAGATGCTGCTCTCGCTGCCATTGCTTTAAAGAATATATAGACTTTAAGAAAAACGGATATTTAATGAAAACATGTAATTCATGTAGAGAAAAAAAGATAAATTTAGATGAAATAAAAGAAGATTTAAGCAATTATAAGAAACACGATATTTTAAAGAAGTTATATAATGAATATGTACAAGGGTGTATTCTGGCACCACCCGGACTCAAACACACGAATTCAGAGCTCCCCTCAGACTCCAAATCCGCGCGCTAAGCCACCGCGCCACCAGAACTACACAACTATTCAAGAGACAAAATTACGTATTTGTCTAGTGAATATGCTAATTAGTTTTTTTTTTTTCGCAAATATGAATACTAATGACTTATTGCATAAGCCAGTTTACGAAGATGAATAAGATTCAACATCCTGATACAGAGGTCAGTCTGTTTTTTTTTAAACTAGAATGGAAAGGATATAAGATATTAGGATTTTAATATTTCCTATTATATACAAGATGAGTCAAAACAATAATATTTTAGATTCACCTGTTCCTGTTATAAAAACGCCAATATTAAAACCACAAGTTTATAAAGCTCCAGTTTATAATGTGAAAAAATTACAGGATATTGCGAAAAAGAAATTAAATAAATTTGCCGACTGGTTTTTGAATTTCATTCCAAAAGAAAAAAAGAAAATAGCTAATGAAAAAATTAAAAAGTTACAATCTTCAATTAATAAGATATTCAATCAACATAAAGTAACAAAGAAAGCATCTGCTATCAAGGGTTTTTTAACTTCTTATGAGATTAAAGGGCAAGCAAAAGTTGATCCTAAGATTTATTTTCAACGGCATAAAGTTCAGGTTTTAAATCTTTTGAAAGAGAAAGAAAAGCCAGTTAAATTTAAAATGGTTCTTGAAGTCGAATTTAAAAAGAAGAAAATTTATACAATTTCATATTTCCATAGTGATATTGAAATTATAACTGAAACTAGTAAGTTAAATGAAATTTATGAGAAAAATACAGAGAGAATTTTAGAGAAAATAGAAACATTTCAAAATATGGGCTCCGGATGGATTTTTAGTAAGCTGCTTTTATTAAGTCTTCATATTGATAAATTCAATCCAATTTCTGGAAGTTCATATATTCCTTTACCGAGGAAATTAGCTTTAAAAAGATCTATTGTGAACCCTAGAAATAAAGATTTAGAATGTTTTAAGTGGGCAGTGACGTTAGCAGTTGTTAAACCGGATGGAAAAAATAAAGAGCGAATTTCTAAAGAGTTAAAACAGAACTCTGAAGAGTTGAATTGGTATGGATTAACTTTTCCAGTTGAGCTTTCAGATATTGACACATTTGAAGAAAATAATTCAAATGTAAGTGTAAATGTATTTGGTTATAATGAAATTAAAGAAGAGGTTTATCCGTTGAGGATTTCGAATACGACTGGTGAAAGAATTAATCTTCTTTTTATTTCCGATTCTAATAAAAATCATTATTGTTGGATTAAAAATATGTCCAGACTTCTTGCTTCGCAGATTAATAATATACAGCATAAAAGATTTATGTGTTTACGTTGTTTGAATTCGTTTCCAAAGCAGGAAACTTTAGATAAACATGAGGAATATTGTAAAGATAAATCAGCAGTTAAAATAAATATGCCAAGTAAAGGTTCAAAGTTGAAGTTTAAAAATTATCATCATTCAATGAGAGTTCCATTTGTTATTTATGCAGATTTTGAATGTATAACAGAAAAGATAGAAAGTTCAATGGAAGATAATGATCATTCTTGGACAAATAAATTCCAAAGGCATAAACCATCTGGATTTTGCTATGCTGTTAAATCTACGGTTGAAGATTTGTTTCCATTGGACGTGGAAAATTATACTAGTTCAGATCCCGATGAAGATATTGGACAAATATTTGTTGATTCGATTGAAAATAAAGTTAGGGAGATTTATAATAAAATTTGGCATAAGAAAGTGGAATTAACAGAAGAAGATGATGGGAATTATAAAAGTGCAACTGATTGTCATATTTGTTCCCTTCCTCTTAACGGAGATAAGGTTTTAGATCACGATCATTTCACTGGTAAATATAGAGGTGCAGCGCATAATTCATGTAATTTAAATTATAAAATACCAAAACATATTCCAGTGATATTTCATAATTTATCTGGATATGATGCTCATTTGTTTATAAAAAATCTTGGCGTTTCTCAAGGGAAGATAGATTGTATTCCAAAGAATGAAGAAAAATATATCAGTTTTAAAAAGGAAATTATTGTTGATAGATTTACAGATAAGAATGGAAAAGAATTTAATGTTAAAAGAGAAATCAGATTTATTGATAGTTTTAAGTTTATGGCTTCATCTTTAGATAAATTAGTTTCAAACTTGTCAAAAAATGATTTTAAAAATATGACAAAATATTATGAGGTGGATAAGTTAGATTTATTATTGCGGAAAGGTGTATTTCCTTATGATTATTTTGATGATCTTAACAAATTAGATGAAACAAAACTTCCACCAATTGAAGAATTCTATAGCAGGTTGAATAATAAAAATATTTCCACATCAGATTATGAACATGCAGTAAATGTTTGGAAAAAGTTTAATATGTCAACTTTTAAAGATTATCACGATCTTTATATGAAAACAGATGTTCTTCTATTGTCTGATGTGTTTGAGACCTTCAGAGATGTCTGCATTAAGAATTATAAGTTAGATCCTTGTTGGTATTATACTTCGCCTGGGCTTTCATGGGATGCAATGTTAAAGAAAACTAAAATAGAATTAGATTTACTTCATGATCCTAATATGTTGTTGATGATTGAAAAGGGAATTAGAGGAGGAATTTCAATGATTAGTAAACGATATGCAAAGGCAAATAATAAATATATGAAAGATTATTCTCCTCAGGAAGAAGATGTCTTTATAAAATATTTAGATGCTAATAATCTTTATGGTTGGGCAATGAGTCAAAATATGCCTTATGCTGGATTTAAGTGGATGGGTAAAGAAGATATTAAATATTGGCATAAACGTTCTTGTATCTTAGAAGTGGATTTAGAATATCCCAAGGAACTTCATGAGTTGCATAATGAATATCCCCTTGCACCAGAGCCTTTGATTGTGAATAAAGTTGAGAAACTAATTCCAAATCTGAAGGATAAAGAAAAATATGTAGTTCATCATTCAACTTTAAAGAAATATTTGTCTCTTGGTTTAAAAATTAAAAAGATCCACAGAGGTATTTTATTCTTAGAAAAGCCATGGTTGGCTGAGTATATTGATTTGAATACTCAGCTGAGAACTAAAGGAACTAATGACTTTGAAAAAGATTTCTTCAAGTTGATGAATAATAGTGTATTTGGTAAAACCATGGAAAATATAAGAAATAGACAGGAGATCAAACTTTGCAACAGTGAGGAACAAGTTAAAAGTCTTATAGGAAAACCAAATTATAAAAGGAGAACAATATTCTCAGAAAATCTTGTTGCGGTTCATATGAATTTGACTGAGTTAATATTTAATAAGCCAATTTATGTTGGAATGTCTATTTTAGATTTATCTAAAGAGTTAATGTATGACTTCCATTACAATTACATTAAGAATAAATATGAAAGCAAAGCTGAATTATTGTTTTCTGACACTGATTCACTTATGTATAAAATAAAGACAGAAGATTTTTATAAAGATATTTATGACGACTTAGAAAAGAAGTTTGATACTTCAGCCTATGGGAAACATGCTGTAATTGATAAAAAAGTAAATAAAAAAGTTATTGGAATGATGAAAGATGAGACAAATGGAATTGAAATAACAGAATTTGTTGGACTCAGATCAAAATTATATGCATTCAAAGTTGAAGAAGATGAACATAAAAAGTGTAAAGGTGTTAGAAAAAATATTATTGATGTTGATATTTCTTTCAATGATTATAGAAATTGTTTATTTTCAGGCCAAGAGCAATATAGAAATATGAATTTAATAAGAAGTTATCAACATAATATTTATGCAGAGACAGTAAATTAAGTTGCATTATCTTCTAATGATGACAAAAGAATAATTTTAGAAGATGGAATTAATACAAGAGCAATTGGATATTCTTAGACCCGTAAAAATACGCCACTGGAAATCATATTGTGAATTAGATTAAACTAGATATATGGAAATCATACAGTTTGAAAATAATGAATTTAATTTAAATGTGATTTTGGACAAGGATAAAAATATCTTCTTTAAAGGAAAGGAAGTTGCAAGTATATTAGGATATGAAGATACAAAGAAAGCAATAGAAGCGCATGTATTTGAAAAATATAAAACAAAAGTTAGAAATATGAAGGGGGGTGATTTACCCCCCTTGCATCCAGACACAATATTTATTAACGAGCCTGGATTTTATCAATTAATTTTCTCTTCAAAGCTTGAATCTGCAATTAAATTTCAAGAATGGGTATTTGAAGAAGTTCTTCCAACAATTAGAAAAACTGGAAGCTATATTCATAAGAAATATCCAAAATCGATTGGATTTAAAATTGAAAATGAATATGATCTTCATACAAAAGTTGTTTCTTACATCAGAAGATTTTATCCTAATGCGTTGATATCTGCAGGACTTGGAGAATTGCAAGATACATCAGAAAAAAGAATCTCCTCCTGGGCAAAAGGTTATACAAAAGGTCAACCAGATATAATAATTCATAATTATCATAAAAATTATACTGGTTTCGCTATAGAATTTAAAACGCCTACAGGAATGGGAGTTGTTTCTGAACATCAGCAAAAATTATTAGAGAAATATAAAAATAATGGTTATAAGACTATTATTTCAAATGATTACGATTTAATTATTATAGAAATCAATGATTATTTTCTTTATGTTAGAATTAAATGTCCTTATTGTAGAAGTGGATTTAAAAATAAATGTACTTTAGAAAGTCATAAAAAATATTTTCACAGAATTACAGAACATTCTTTGGAGGAAGTTCAGTGTCTTCAGGAATAACCATTAATTCTTCTCTAACAAAGTTCCTACTTGGTGATCCATCAGAAAGATAATATAAAACTGGTTGTTTCTCTGCGACAACGGCTCTTACAATATCAAAAATTCCAAAACTCCAATTTGGATCAGTAGCTCTTTGGTTTTCACCACCTTCATATTCTCCAGGCTGATATAAATATCTAACTTTTACACCAGCAGGCAATCGTTTTTCTTCTATACCAACTGGTCTTTTATATTGCACATGCTTTTCTGAAACTTCTTTTAACTTTACAGCATCAACAGCCGCTTTACCTGTTATTTTTTTCGCTTTATTATTTATTGACTTTAACACATCAGGTAATCTTTTGACCCATTCTCGACTTCTATCAGTCATCAACATTTCTTGTGCATATTGATGAGAATATAATTTTTCTGCTAGAGTTCTGTTTACTCTTTCCACTATTGCTTGTGCTCTGTGATTCTTTGCCTCTGATCTTTGAATTTTAACATTATTTTTTTCCATCAACTTCGTCACTGTACCCATAAATTCAGTTCCCGGATCAACAATTAACGTTTCTGGATATTTTAATTTTCTTTTATATATTTTTTCAAATCCATTTGCTACGCCGGAGGAGTCTTTTGAAGTCAGTGCTTCAGCATCAGCATATCTGCTGGCGACATCTACTACCAGTAATACATATTTATATGTTTTATTTCCTACTGTATCATGAGTAAGAAATAGTAGATCTGACTGATGAACTTCATTCACCTTTTCAACATTCCAATGCCATCTGGGAATATAATTTGGTCTTGGAAGATATATTTGCCACAACGCTTGTTTTTCTAACCATTTTTTAACTTTTTCTTTATCGACGCCAGTGGCTTCTGCCAGAGGAGCAATAGCCTCATAGCCTTTCCAATATCCATTTGTAGAATAATAATGGTTTGAAAGTTTTTTATTTTCCATATATATAATATGAGTAATATAGCAGAAGTTTTAGATGTCAGTCGTGAAAGGAGAAAACCACTTGCACTAAAGGCTGATAGAACACTACATAGGATAACCTTCAACCCCAGCAGCGCGAATCCTGGCGAGACGCTTTATGTTCATCTGCCAAAGTTGAGTGAGAATGTTGTCTTTGTTCCTTGCAGTGTTGGATTGACTTTTAACCTCACTCTTGCAACTGCAGGACATGCAAACAACACTCTCGTAAACAATATCTCGAGGAATTTAGTAGCAAGAATGAAAGTTCTTTATGGCGGCGAGATACTTCAGGATACTAATAAAATAGATCTGTTTTCTACGTATAAAGATCTATTTCTTTTGAAAGCCGAAAGAGAAAACATGTTAAAAGAAGGAGTTTCATCAGCAAATATGAGAAAATTAAGAACAAGCGCTGGAGATAAAGTTACTTCAGACGCAAAAGAAGTTGCCTTGGCGGCTATTTATGGAACAAAATATAAAATTGCATTGAACCATCCAATCATTGATGACCATGGAGTGTTTAATCACAGAGCTTTGAATAATACATTGTCATTTGAAATAACTTTAGCAGAAAGTAAAGATATCACTATCACATCAGATACTTCAAAGTCTTATACATATTCACTTTCAAACATTGAGTTAGAATATCAGTGCATCTACAGCGATCAACTTGCGAAAAATGCACTTTATGCTTATGCCAGTAAAGGATTTTATTATGAAAATGTACTTTTACATAAGACAATTACAATTAATAAAGCAACAGATACAGTTATTAATGAACATATTAATATTCCACGAAGGAGTATGTCTGGCATTTTAATGTTATTTATTGAACCATACACTGTTGGTGCAAGAGATTCTGAAAAGTTTGTTTATCCATCCTTAACAGAAGTATCAGTTAATATTGACGGCATGCCAAATAAACTTTACAGCAAAGGAATGAAAAAGACTGATTTTTGGGACGTGGTAGTTAGAAAAATGGGTATAACAGATAACATAACGCAGAAAGACTTTTATGATAATAAGTTTGCTCTTTGGGTGGATCTGAGAACTCATCCTTCAGATGAACTACATGGCGGCGGGCTATTGTTGAATTCTACAAAAGATGGCGTAAAACTGGAAATAAAAAGAACGGCGACGGGCAGTGGAAATGTAAATTGTTATGTATTTGTTGTGGCTGATGCAGTTATGGAAGTAGAAAACTCGAATTTGAAATCGATTATTTATTAAAATATAGATGGATGAATTAAAAAATAAACTTCCTTTTCACTGTATTATTACAGGACCAACTAACTGTGGAAAGACAAAATATTTGATAGAAAAATTAAGAAGCACTTACAGATTTGTATTTCAGTATATTATTCTCATCTGTCCCACCTATGTTAGAAATAAAACTTACCATGGTTTTGCAAATGGCGACAAAAGATTTATAGTTTTATGCCCGCCGCAAGAAGAAGATGAAATAAATAATCTTTTAGAAGATATTGAAATAGTTTTCTCTGGAACAAAAACTCTTGTCATATTAGATGACTGCGCCTTTACAAAAGATTTAAAACAAAGATCAAATAGATTTATAAGTTTGGCATTTAGCGGAAGGCATCAGAATATTTCTTTATGGGTTCTAACACAGCAGTTAACATCTATTGCCAAGCCATTTAGAGAAAATGTGGCTTGCATTATTAGTTTTTTTTCTCCAAATAAGATGGCTAACCAAACTCTTTTTGATGAATTTGCCGGTGATCTTTCTCCAGAGATGAAAAAAGAATTTAAAAATATATTGAAGTCAGAAAAATATTCAAGAGTTTGTTTTTGTCTTCGGCATCCTTATTTGGCTTATGTTGAAATTCCACAATAAATTTTTTCCAAAAATTTATTATATATAATGACATCCATACTTGAGCAGTTTGAAACAACAGAAGAAATAAAAATTCCCACAACAGTGGAAAAAAAGAAAACCAAGAAAAAAACAACTCCGGCAACATCGGCTGAAGTTGAAGAAAAAAGAGAACAATTATCTATACTTGCAGTTCTTGGAACAATAGAAGAGTATACAGGAGTTAAATTATCTCTTGGCGATGTAAAAAAATTATCCCCAGCCGATGTAGAAAAGTATCACAACAGATACCAAGTCAAAATGGGAACTATGGTTTCTGGAAGTCTTGTTAATATGACTTTGGAAGGAACGACTGAAGTTTTAAATTATTTTCTACCCATTGATGACAAGAAAGAATTGTGTACTGACTTGAAGAAAAATGAACTGCTTAAACAAGAATTAAATAGTGTTGCCGGCTATACAATTTTAAAAGGTGGAAGATTTGTAGCTCTTGGAAGTGGTCTATTACAAGTTGTTAAGCATTTGAAATTCTCCACAACAGCTGTTGAGCAAAGTTCTAAAGACTCTTTAGCATCTCTTGAGCAGAGTGCTTAAGAAAAAAAAATATATTTTATATATATGTCTTCAGAGGAAAATCAAAAGGAAGAGCAAATTACAGTTGAGCCCGAACAAAAAGTTGAAAAGATCAAAGACCCCAAAAAGGTAGCTGCGGGAAAGCGACTAGCAGAATATCATAAGAAGGCAAAAGCTGCTTTGAAGGAATCTAAAGAAACAAAAGATGATTATTCTTCATCTTGGTTTCCAGATATAAGTTTTGGGACTGCTGTTGGAATAGTTGGAATTGGTTTAACCGCTGCTGATCTTTATTTTAGATTTAAAAAACCAACAACTCCAGAAAAAAAAAATAAACCAAATTTGGAGACAATAAAAGAAGAACCAAAATTAGTTAAAAATAAATCCTTCATGGAATAAGTTTTATCTGGGATTCAATCGATTCCTTTTAGTTCTCTGATAACCTGAGTTTCAAATATTCTTTTTATACAGGCTTCACAAAATTTCTCTTCAAAATCGTCAAATTCTTCTTTTATTTTTGCCATTTTACAAATAACACATTTGTAATATTCAAATTTTATATCATACTTTTTGAGATCATCCATATATAATGTGAAATATTATTATATATACAGCCTCGAGGTTGAATATTGAATTTAGAGAGACACCCCTCCCCTATTGATTTTGCCAACTGAGCCAGAAATAAATCATTATTTTTTTACCACCCCTCCCCTATTGATTTTGCCAAAATGATGACGTCATCAATCTGACCATCCCTCCCCTCCCCTCCTAGTAGTAGAGAGGGACCGTATTCTGGCTCATAGCTCAATAATTCCACATTAATTTTTTAATAATATTTTTTATTATTTTTTTAATATTTTTTATTAGTGTGGCTATAGTGAGTTATGAGCTAGAATCGGTCCCTCTCTACTACTACCACCGACATATCAACGCTATGATTGACCGGCTTGTAGTCACCATCGTCAGTCAGTTTTACCTCGACAAAAAGCTCAAAAGTAAGGTCAAGGACGCTATTGTGGTTTAATTAATTGTGAGTTTGTCTTTTCTTGTATATTCTAGTGTTAGTAGAGTGCAATTAATTTCCGATTGAAACTATGTCTTGTAAATTTTAAGTCTGTTTTACTTTCGCGGGACATTCTCGGGATCACAAGTGTTTGTTCGGGAAGCGCAAAATGTCTCTAAAAATATTTTATTTTCTCAGTCAAAAAACTAAACAGATATACTTCTAAATAGGAGGTTTTATAAAGCATTTTCTAAGCTTTCGTTTGGTGTATTATTTATTTACTGACATGGTCTCGTACTTCTCATCAATCCTTTTATTTGCGGTCAGTTCATTTTCAATATGTTCAACCGAAAACTCGTTTCTCGTCAAGAATGTTACCATGAAAATATTCGGTTCAGTCTGCCGCAGTCAATTTCTTGACAGCGTGTGTTTGACACGTTCTACGCGAAGTTTATTTACAAAGATGTCTATCCAGCGATTTCTAGAGGATTTTGCTGGGGATATGTCTGAAGACTTGTCTGAGGACATACAAGGTTCGCAAATATTTGACCAAAAAGATGAAACCGTAAGTTTGAACATTTTTGAGCTTGTATGTGCTTCTGTTTATCACATAAGCATCGATTGAAGTTATCTTCATTTTTCGCGGATTTGTTGGTCCTGGGTGGATCGTTCACCGATCCCGTTTCTCCGTAAATTCTCAGGACTTTTTCCACAAATGTCTGGCTTACAAAAAGCCTTTCTGCAATCTCTTTCGCTGAAAAACCTCTTTGTTTCGAAATGCCAATTCTCCATCTCAGCGAAATGGAATATGCTCGAGTCATGCTTGATCGGAGCTTAGTACAATGTACTTCAACAACAAAAATTCCGCCAAAACACACTCACGGCGGTAGACTGGAACGAGTATTGTAACCTTCTTGACGAGAAACGAGTTTTCGTTTGAACAAATTGAGTCGGAGGTCGCGTGTTATTGAGAACGGGTATAATCTAAAAGTGCTCAATTATTTATGTTATATATTTAAATGTCTTGCTAACAGTGAATATCTCTATTGGTTATTATTTTTATTTGGAAGCTGAGCACTATGATGTAGTTTGTCCCACTTTTGTTTGTAAATCGCTATAGTGCTATAGCTTTGACAAAATTTTTATAGAAATTACCAATGCCATTTTTATAGACATTACCAATATGTACTTTGATAGTTTCGATACATTTTTCATCCAAAACTAGTAAAGAAAGTGTAGTAAATCGCAAAAATTGGAACAAAATGTACAAGACTTCGTGGCCGCCATATGGAAAAATTAGTGAAGCGTGCGGTGGTAGCGATGAATAAATATATTGGGTTCCCTGGGAGACACCCTCCCCTCCCTGATGTGAACCGTGGTCAATGTTTGCTCACCTGAAAATCTGTTTAGCACCACCGTAAGTATATAACAAAACATCAAATTCTCCTTTGGTGATTCCAAAGCTAAACTGACCGTCGAAAAACCATATCTGATCAGAATATATACTAGTTACTCCTTCAGAATTCCTCACTTTTGTCCAGCAGATAAATGTGAAGTTTGTGGAATGTATTGCCACTGAGAGGCTTTCAAAATAGCCGTTGAAGTAGGCACTAAGATGGCCTCTTTCAGGGTGAAAAGTCACTGTACCAAATTGTCTGAAAAATATAAAAAATACTATGAAAGTATTTATGCTGCTTTACTAACTAAACATTTACTCGATGAGTTAAAAAAAAGCTGAAACGGGCGCGCGGTGTTCGCTTTAATTTTTTATGTTACCTCGCGTCGCACAACTGATATTAATTTTATTACGCGACATGCATGTGCAAATTGTTTTTATACTCTTATCATCATCACTCAATCAATCAAGCTTAATAAATTATATTACATCACAACCAGCATGGAAATGACATACTGTTGTTTCTTTGAAGCCATGAAAAATCTACCAAAATCATTTGATTGCTTATAGTCATAGCTGTTTATCATAAAATTTCGTTTTATTCCAAATTTGCGAATATGAATTTATAACATAGACACGACATAACGCGCGCTCTGATTGGCTCGTTGTCCTGAACCATCAGCGGATATTTGAATTCATAAACTTGCGTCAGCATTCTTTTTGCCGATCAAGATTCTCGATCTCCAGTACAAACCGACCAAGCTCAGTGAATGCAGTAAAAGTCCTATTAAACGTCTCTTAAAAAATAGTTTTGTAATAAATAAACAAAAATGAAATAAAAACAATGAATTCTATTGATTTTTATTATTAAATGAAAAAGGGCGTAAGTTGAAGACACTAATCTTTTTTAGTTCGATCGAGTTATGCGCCTAGCGCGTAACTCGAAGACAGTAAACTAGGTTAGCTACATCGAGTTACCCGCTGGGCGTGGTCGAGACAAATTTGGGCGTGGCCTAGCGCGTAACTCGAAAAGCGAGTAACTTGAATTAAAAACCCTTTTAAATCATTATTGACGTTAAGTCGTTTCGCATTCCAAAAAACGTCAAGTTCAAAAGTTCAAAACTCAGCATTAAAATTGCTCTTCTATAATGTTATCAATACTTTAGGTATTCCTAAGTATAATTGTATTTCGACAGAAATAGATTCGAGCGCCAAATTCAGTTCAATGCTAAATTATCAGTCGATACCTTAAATCTTTATCAGTACCATCGAGCTTAAAATGTTGTTTTGCACCAAATAGTTCTTGAACCTCCTCATCTGTCAAACAAAACAATGTATGGTTAGTTTTTAATGTTGTGTGTATTTTAGTTATTTTTTGCGCATTGCCCAATTTCATATCGTGAGGCCTGGGACAAATTTTCCTTATATTTTTTCTATCCACAAAAAAGTCAATACTTCGAATGATCGCATCAAGGTTTATATAATTACAAAGTGTAGTGTTGATATAGTAAAATGTGAATGAGTTACAAGCAGTCCAAAAGTAAAAAATTTGAGAGGAAATGTACATCAGAAACGGACAAAACGTCCAGGTTTCATGCATTTCTTTGTCAATTTGAACACTCTTATCTCACTCAAATTTCGTTCTATCGATCAACACCAACCTTTGGGATTTTTTTTAAGGTTTGTTGATGTCATTCATAGTATTGAGTATTTTGTTCAGTGAAATAATATCGGAGAAACTAGCCCTCACAATTTGAAATCGGACAATACGCTAATCAATAATGCCATCAATGTTTAAGACCAACGATGGCAAATTTTTTCATCGTATAAAATGAAGAAGACAAGCTTGTAAATTCATCTCGAATGTACATAACGTTTGTGTAAGTAGAAAAATGTTAAAATCATTGAACGACTGGTTTGTTTTTAAAATAATTTATAGGCATACCTGGCCTTGGAATTAAAAGACAGGTTTCTTGTGTGAATGTTATGTCGTCTAAAAGGATAATGGACGAACTGAATGATTTCCTACCATATATGACAATCTGGTGAAGTAAAAAAAAATCGCAGTCAATCATGTTTCTATTACAGACCGTTGATACTGTGCATTTTGCAATTGGTAGAATGTTTCAGAGAAGCAATTCTGTCAACGATCACAAAATATATAATTAGCATAAGTTGTCGGTGCTTCCATACGAACTCACTGCAATTGAGACTAAATGTTTTTTGGTCATTTTTCATTTACGTTGTAAAATGTATTCAAAACGAAGAAAAGCCACAAGGAAAAAAGGAAGTTGAAAACTGATGTTTTATTTTTATTTTCAACAGTGACCGACTGCATCCAATAATGCATACATCCATTCCATGGATAGCTTTTATCCAGTGGATGACTTAATATAGGCTTCGTGTAAACGGATCCAAAATTTTGATCAAAGAATTTGAGCCCACAACAATAGGACATGACCATTTTATCCCTACCGTGAAATCACTTTTATAGGTCAGCGGTATTTGCACATATTGCCATGCCTCTTTTTCACAAGACGTTCTCCAAAGAAGAGATGGTTGTCCACAGGCATTAAGATGCACGCCTATCTCACTCCCGTATATTTTGGTGTTTGATAGATAGTACCAAAATCGTATACATCTTAATCCACTGTTGCTGGGAACAAGTGAGCTGGTGAAGTATTCGGATGACGTCATTTTGGTGTGCAGATATAAATAATTACCTAAAAGAGAATTTAAAATATAAACAAGAAACTATTAATACTAATACTTTCTTTGTTTTGTTTTTCATTCCGAGACTTTTTTTGAACCTGTGCAATTGGGATGAAAGAGTAACCTAGATCATGCGACATCAATAAATTTCAATATTTTGGCATATGATTGAGATACCTCCAATTTGCATAATGCTTCGGCTACTCACTTGGGAATTACTATGTCACCGACGTAGTCAGAAACGCATGTCCCCACACCCTCAGGAGCCGCTTGTACGAAGCTTGGATAGTCCTATATATGGGATAAATCATTATCCAGTGGATATAAAGTCCAAAGCAGTTTTATCTTATTGTTAACTTTATCCAAGATTCGTACAAAGTGATTAAGCGGCACCAATGGATTGAATGTCACCTAAAATAATTTCCTTAAAATCATATATATTAGCTTTAAGGTAGTGCGGGACCCATGCTACTGCGCATCCTGCTCGCGCATGTGAAATCAAATAAAATTTCTCGTGCGATTAAAAATAAATTTTGCGTTAGAGCCAAAATATGGTCATTCTTGAGTTTTTTGTTAAAAAATAACATCATAACATTACATACGGGCCTCAAAAGCAACTAGTGCCCATTCCCGCGCGTCCAAAACATTGAAATCATCTTATTTTCCGCGCGTTTTTTGCTTATAGCTCTAAAATTAGCACGGTGACACCCAATTATTTTTCCATTTTTATATTTGGCATAAACCCAGCTGTAAAATTTTGAAATAAAAAATACATGGTCTTCGAGACCAAAACATTGTAATTTTGACTTTTTTGTGGTAAAGTGTGCAAAAAATTAATGAAGCTCTTCATTTAAATCTCCGTAAAATATCTCAGTCGATGTCTTTTCCAAGGAAAAAATTCATGAGAACTATAGCGAAGGGAGCATTTTGTCAGACTCTTATAGCAGATTTGTGAAAAACTTTCAAATTCGTTCGCAAAAATAATACTTTCAACAAATTTGATGTTACTGCTTTTAGTTGAAATGGGGCAAAAATGGGCCTTTTACCACCACCCACAGTTCCAAAACAAGCGCGGTGACCCCTTTTTTTTATTTCATGTTTGTTTTTCATATGTGTCAGTCCTTATGTAGAAAAAGTGCAAAAAAATTCTATCGGCGAGAAGTGTGGATCCCGAACTACCTTAAGTTAGCTTTCAGTTCGAATATATCCACCAATTACTTGAAAATACTTTTTAAGCGTCAATAATAATAATAATAATAATAATAATAATAATAGTAATAATAATAATAATAATAATAATAATAATAATAATAATAATAATAATAACAATAATAATAA
>OU974081.1:5235540-5319808 GCA_918843875.1 Diadumene lineata | reverse complement strand
TCATATGACTGTGAAAGAAAATAGGCCGTTTAGTTTGTAGTAGTTGATAAACAACTCAAGAAACAAAATGGGTCTGGTGTTTAGTATTAACTATTACCTTTTATAAAGTTTGACATTTGTTTAGGAAGTGAGTTCTAACTCTACATTTTCACATCAGGTACATATCTTTTTATTAAAACTCACTGTGATTTATATGTTTGTTTTCAGAATGGCACTCCAGTCCAGTCACAAGACAAATCTACACAAGAATCAAGGATTTAGAATTACAAATACAAAACATAACAATTCACAATAATATATAAGATATGAAATATCATAGCAAAATAACATTTTCCCATACTGAGCTAGTACTCAAGGTCCTTGTGTCCAGTGACGACAGCTTCACCAAACGCTTTGAGCCTACATATCATAGTACATGGGTTCATTTCATTTCAGTTGCATAATCAGTCTTAGCAAAAAGATAGTGACCTGCAGACTGCAGTTGTATCATCATAGAATAATAATGAAAACGTAACTCATGAAAGATCATGACATTGTTCTTTTTTAGCCTAAACCATTTTTAAAACATCCAAATCACTCCAAAGCAAATATTAAATCATAAGGGGGGATGGTAACTCTGATTAGCTAGATGTTCATTATTCTGAACGTCAAAAAGGTTTGTGATCTGTTCAAAGATAGTAATAGTCAAGAGACGTGGGTTGCTTGAAAGTCGATTTCTGATTGGTTCCTACTAGAAGTTTTCAATCTCTATCACAGCAAATTTCCTTTGGAAGGACAGTAAAAGAAACCTTTGCAACAGAGGCACTAGAAGGTTAATGTCGTGTAAAAAAACTTAATCAAAACTCACAGAAACATGCGGTTTTTCAGAAAGATAAAGATTTAGAGATATCATTGTACTTCAGTAAAACAGAATTCTGAAATGGGATCTTTTAACTAAAAGGGGGAATTTTAAAAGAGGTTTTTTTTCGGAGCTCGAAATCTATGAAATATCAGGATATTCAGAATGCTATTGTAAGGATTCTGCGGCCGCCATTCAACAAGACAAAAAATTTATAACCTAACAGGTGTGAAACAGAATTGGTTAAATCAGGACTACAGGCTTAGTTTCATTAACTACGACACACAACCATGGCTGAAGATCTTACAAGAGATACGAAATTGTCAGTAAATGTTCCCGGTGCTTTTGTATCCAATAAAAGCTAGTTTTATGCCAAGTATAAAAATTGAAAAATAACCGGGCGTCACCGTGCTAATTTTGGAGCTACAAGCAAAAAAATGCGCAAAAAAATAAGGTGATTTCAATGTTTTGGACGTGAGAATGGGCACTAGCCTCTTTTGAGGCCCGTATGTAATGTTATGATGTTATTTTGTTAACAAAAAGTTCAAGAATGAGCATATTTTTGATCTAACGCAAAATTTATTTTTAATCGCACGACAAATTTTATTTGATTTCACATGGGCGGGCAGGATGCGCAGTTCTACTTTAAATATGAATTTTACGACGAAAATACTCACTTATCTGTGCTTTTACTTTGTTGACAAAAACAAAATGGATGTTGAGTTCTTGAACTTTCAAATCCTTTACGAAAACTCTTTGGACGGCTAGCTTGTACGAAGCCATTTTTGGTGTTGATATTTACACGACTGAAAGACTTGAAAAGTTGAAAATATCCTCAGTTCCAAATGGTGGTATCTAACTGGTAAAAGAAACGGTATTATCGTAACGCCATAAATATTCTCAATCTTTCTTTGACCGTTCAAGACATCTTCATGGGCCAAACGTTTGCACCACTTCGACTAGTTAGTCAAATCTAGCTTTCCTAAAACTCAAAATGGTTATTCATTTGAATATCAGATGGTTCTTTTGGTCATACACGCTGCAATTTGCAAGTTAAAACCTTCCATGTCTTATTATTTTACATTTGTTGTTGGATGTTGATTTGATTTTTGCCCTAACTTTCCGATCTAACCAATCATAATGCGACATTTCACCATGTGCTTTTTAGTTAGAAAAGTTGAATTTACAAGTGCAATTACAAAGTTTTAGGTTGTACTGATGATATCTCAAACCAAGCATTGACATTGAATTTGAAATGATAATGATATAAAAAATGTAAATGATGGATTTTTGGACATTATACTTTTATGTATAAATAAATTTATAGCTAATTAATTGTAGCTGTTAAGTTGGATCGCATACTGTAATTCATAATTTAATTTATATGCAACGACATTGTTTAATAAAGCAATTATAGTTCATCATTTATTCATTATCTTTTCTTCACTTTCTAGCGTGTTCTATCTTTAGATCTATTATTTAGATCTATTACTTTGAATGTTTGCACATGTTTTTCAATTTTTATCGATACCGGAGTTTCTCTGGAGTGAAAAATAGGTGGAAAAGAAAATTAAGACTAGAGTTTTTATTTCTAGCAATGATTTCCCCTTCCCCTTAGTTTTTTTCTCTCTTTAACCAGGAAACCAGCAAAGTCCAAAGAAGGAAAAGTGGAAGGTTGCTTGCTTGGGAGGATTTTTTATTTTATAGACATTTGCATCGTAACACTACTTGGAAATTAGGCCTTGTCTACCTTGCTGCCGGAAAATACAAAACTCAAATTTCATCTCAGCCGACATCCAGATTATGCCGGTTAAAACTTGAAAATTTAATACATTGTACAATAAGCACTTTTTGTTGTAGTTTTGATGGAAAGGCAGCGCTTTCAAATTCATCTGACACAGAGTGTAGACAAGTCCACACGTTCAACCCCATATACATGGTAAGCTCCGCTTTTGGTAAATAATTACTCTTGATTATACGAATTACTCTTGATGTATGAATAAAGATGAATATCGGACAGAAGAGCTAACAACCCATCTAGCCGGGTAAATAAAGTTGCGTGATGAAATTTATCTGTCACGTTTGGAACTCCATTTTCAAACTTTTTTCGTGTAGGGGACAGCGAGTGTTGTTGCACTTCAGTAGGTAAAGACATCAAAACATATGTATCTTAATTTACATTTATCCTAACCAATAACAGGCACAATTTCATGAATATTTTGAAGATTACTTCAGCCTGGCAAGTAATTTTACATGAAAATTGACGATGATGATTTAATAATACATATGATTTTTTTTCAAAATGCTGTTGTAATTTTTCACGAACTATTGTTTTTGGAGAAAAAAATCAGGAGAACTCGTTATAGATGATTACTGCTGCAAACTCTGTTTTCAACTTTACAGATAATTAAGAAAAAATTGCTTAGAAAAACATAGTAAAGTAGTAATGTATGAATGCGTTCCGTTTGTAGTAATGAAAGCTAGAAATGTTAACAGAAAAATATCAAATGCCCTTGTTTAGAAAAACAGGTGATTCAACATGCTGATTGCTAAAAATAGTTGTCAGATTTTTCAGTTGCTTTTATTTTGAGCTATATATATTCTTATTTATTCTACGCAAAAATTATTTCGAGATATGTTTAAATGCATCCTCATTTTCGAACCAATTATGTGTTTTTACTCAATAGTGAGGCGGATAGGTGCGTGAATTGGTCGCTTTTTGGTTAAAATGATGAAACTTGGCAATCTGATGTGTTTTTATGATATAAATACAATGTGATATGGTGCCACCGCAAAACCCGATGTTTTCGGTGATTTTAGGCGATTTTTTCGAAATGGCGGCCATTTTGAACCGGAAGTAAAATTTCAAATGACGAAAAATGTGCCTAAACGCAGTTTTTATACATTTCCTGATAAATAGTATTAACATATAAGTTAATGTAATTGTTTTCTAGATAATTAAGCTTAGATGTACGAAAAAAAATCATTTGAATTCTGAAATGGACTTTCTATCAGAGCCAACCGGAAGTAGAATTTCCAATCAACGAACGCCTAAAAACAGAACCTTGCCCATTGTAATTTTAAACGATTCTGTTTTATTATTAATAGTTGAACGAAGTGCAAATGTTAATTTTGTTCAATAAATGTCTTGAAATTTTATTGTCAAGACCTCATTGGCCCTCAGATCAATGAACTCCATGCAAATCAAAAGTATGAAAATCTATCATTTATTAACGATAAAAATCACTTATGATTGAATTTTAATGTTTTGGAAATGAGCCTTATAGCTTTAAAACTGCTGTCTTACATATATGTTATTTACTATCATGGTATCATGTAGAGTATATAATGTTTGTTTGTTGTTTGTTTATCAATATCATCAACGACCACGCGTGAATTCATGTCTTATTTAGCGGTGCGTCGGAGATGGTTTATTAGGCCAATCCGGGCTTTAAAACCTCTTACACATACAGGGCATATATGGCGTAAGGTAAGTTTGAGATGATCTGCCCTTGTGAAACGATTGTTTCCTTTTGGCTTCAGCAATGCGTCTGTCCTTTGCTGTTTTGGCACCTGAGGTTATACTTCTGACTGGGTCGGGATGTAGTGGATGGCTGGCAATGCTGTTTAAGTACACAGTGTCCTCTTGGGGCTTCACAACGCATATTTTGCCAAGGAGTGCACATAGGCTAGCAGAGCGAAGGAGGCGCGTAACATCTCCATTCTAAACTGGCTCTAATCTACAATCTTGGACAGAACACTTGACACAAAATGCATTTTTTGTACATTCTTTGGTCTTCTTGCTGTTACTGCCCCCATCCCCCAGAACAATGTTGTTTTGGTCTAGTAATGAAGCTGTGGATAGCTGCTATCATGTATGAAAAATGCACACGAATATCAAAAATGTATATAACATAAAATAAATGCGCGCAGTCATATTGTCCAAAATTGTAGCTCCATTGCACTCAAACAAATGTTTAAAATACATGTGCATGAACAAAGCAAAGTACAGCTAAGGTCAGCTTGAAAACAAGAACATCTTCCAGAACAATTCTTCTTACAGCTACAGCGAATCAGTTCACGACATGACTTGGTGACTTATGGTAAGGATGTCCAGTGTGTTTACCATCCGTCTGGTGTGCGAGTCCATCCCTACTCTTGAAGACTTGGAAGCTGTGGCTATGGCATCAAGGCTTCCTTGGTAGGGGGTTGGATTTAAGAGATTTACCCTCCTGGAAGAACAAGAGCTTTCTGACTTCGTTAACACTCTCACATCTTCGATCTTACAGAACAACCACGTACCTTGCAGTAGATGCAATTGATTTGAAATGGAGAAAAGAAACGCATTTGGAAGCGCTTGTAACACCTGGAAAAGATTTCCATGCTTCAAACACTGTTTTTTCCCTATAACACACAAAAGAAAACGTATTGCAGCCAATAAAAGCATGGAATTTGGAAATGCTCTTGACATTTGAGGTCGAAGAGTTTTAGCTAACCCATGAACAGCAATGTAGCGCAGGTGTTTGCCTGTACCTAACGCAATCCAAAACTCTGTCTAGGACTGATCACAAAAAGAGGGCTAAGAGAATGTAGTCACGCTAAGCGCAGTGATATCTGTGTCTACTGCGCGAAAGAGTATTTTCTGGTGGCCCTGGTGTATGGCATTTGCGGCATGAAGCAAGAAGCGTCTGTCGTATTCGTTCGTGCAAGATGAAAGACCAGATGTGTCAAAGGAAGTGCACTTGTTCTCCTTGAGTAGCAGCAGTCTAACAACAGATTTGTTCTTCTTGTGTGCTTGTTGTGGTCCTCATGTAAAAACGCATTCTAATTACGAGGTAGCTTCATGTTGGCCCCGACTCGCACATGAAATACACTATCTACAACATCAACATGGTGCAACTGAGTTCGGACATATGGAAGGAAGACCTCTTTTCATAATAAGTGAATATTGTTTGTCTGCGTGGTGGTCTTACCATATTAGATGAGCCTTTAATGACATCTGTCATGACCTGTAATTATCAATTTCAAGGTTATCGCCAAGACATTGATAATTTCGGATATCATCAGAATAAGCCGAATTCAATGATTCAAGTTTAACTTAGATTTGCAGGCGATGGAGGGCATCCTTTATTTTTACGCATTAAGAACTCTTCTAAGTCACCTTGTCTAGTTTGACAGGACATGAACAGACAAGAAAAATAGTGAGCAATCAATCTTCAGGGACGCCAGTTGATTCTGAGCTTTTGACGTTGGTGATCGAAACAAGGAATTATACAGTGTTGTTCCCTTGATTATACATTCATTCAAACCGTTTTGCTATTCAGTCGTATTATTCTCTAAATGATATGCAGTATCCAGTTCTGGGAAAATTAACAAGTACCTCTCCATACTTTATCTTATTAGATTAACAACCTTAGAATTCAACATATATGCTCAATTTTATGCAAAAGTGTTTTCTTCTCTTTTTTAAGCATTTTGTTTTGAGGCATATTTTTATCAGATTTAATTTTGATTAATTTTCTTTCACGTTGTAAAGTAATGAATAATTTTTGCTTTACATCCAAATCAAATTCTCTTTTACATTTAAATTGCATAAATTGGAAAACAAAAAAGCGTTGTTGCCAAAAAGGATAAAAAAAAAGCAGATTGTGACCAAAACAACCTTTTTAAGGCATAAAAATAACAACTTCCGTTTTCCTGAATTCCACTTCCGGTCAAAATGGCGGCTTTTTGCTTTACATCCAAATCAAATTCTCTTTTACATCAAAATTGCATAAATTGGAAAACAAAAAATCGTTGTTGTCAAAAAGGATAAAGAACAACGCAGACTGCTCAAAACAACCATTTTAAGACATAAAAATAACCACTTCTGGTTTTCCTGAATTCCACTTCCGGTCAAAATGGCGGCTTTTTAATAAAACCGCTTATAATTCCTGCCAACTGCAGAATTTTAAGTGGCACCATATCAGATCTTTACAAGTGCATATTAAACTATACTTTCTGAAAGTTTGGTGATTTTAACCCAAAAGTGAACAATTCGGCCTAATTTCTGCACCTATCCGTCTCACTACAATTGGTAATCATTGATTTTTGTATTGAATCATGTACATGTATCTGTATACGGTTAATTAACGATCAAAAAGCCACCAACTAGAGAAAATAACATATATTTTTCAAACCACGAAATAATAAATTATAGAAAGAAAAGCATGTCCCTGTGGTTTTTGCAAGTTTGGTTTTATACAATGATCAAGATGTTATCCAGTTAGATATAGTCCTTCCATTCAACTTCTGCAAGTTCTTTGAATATTTTCTCAATTTAAGGTCGGTACACACTAGGTGACAACTCGCAGCGACTTGTCCCCACGACTGGTCGCAGCGACAATTTCCCCCCGTGTGTACTAAGTATTTTTGGCGAAAGTTGTTGTCAACGCGACAGAATTTTGTCCCTGCGACTTGCCGCATGAAATCCAACCGGTTGATGTTGATTGTTGATGCTGAACCGGTGCACACCGAAGCGACATGTAGTGGGGAGAAGTCACTGCGATTACATCATACAAATGATAGTGAAAGTAATCACTCCATTATACCTTAGCTCTTCAGTTATCAGGATCGTTTCTTTTTTCATGTTTTATGATTAATTTATTATTTGCTTCATATGATTTAATATCATATCTCGAAACCATGCTGTAAACAATAAGAGACTCTCGCACAACAATATACATAAGCTAGAGATTGCGCTTACCGTGCACAAGTTATTTGTCGAAAAAAGTTTTAAATCCATATTTTCCGAATATTTCACTTTCGATTCAACGCATTGCTCTTTATTGCAAGCTATCTAGCTATGCTGTTGCTATTTATTATTCAAAAAATATATGAAGTCCTAACAGAAACAACAAAAAAATGAAGTTAGCTAGAGCTACTGGTCAGAACCTTTCGTGCTCAATGTAACTGTCTGGAAACGAGAATCCTGCTAGTGTTTGCAGTTCATTTGCACATTTGAATTTGTCGGTGTTTCATTTGAGCGAGCGCTTCGTTTAGTGTGGGTCTGCAAACGGAAAACCATATCAAACAATTGTTGTCGATTTTGTTTATTTTTCGAAAAAAGACTGGTGAAGAGCTTAGTGACCCGGTCTGGTTAAGAGGGGTTTTCCCATCATAACAAAGATGGCGGACGATTTTGAGTGTTTTCGAATATATGGCCTCTAAAGTTGTAATTTGCGCGTATTTGAAAAGAGAAAAAGCAGATTTTTTTCGATAAAACATTCATGAAGGAATCCCAATCCAAGTTTAATAGATTTTAGGGAGATGTTTTGGAGAAAAGGGGCTGTTTTTGGCAACTGAAGTACAGCTAGTGAAGAGTTGGATTACTAACTTCAAAGGAAGGCACTAAGATAAGTATATTTCTTTTATTTCACTCCATTAAAAAAGACTTAGCATTCATTTTTCTTCAAAATGACGTCACATTTTGAGTTTTTGGCGGGATTTTCCAAACTTACGGCGGGATTTCCAAGCAAAGTTACCTGTAAAGATGGCTGCCCCCACTAGTGCTTTCTTTACGCATTTTTACGTGGGTCCCCCTGCTAAAATTGCTAGATTTGAAAATCAAGTACTAATCAATGCACCACAAAGTACTTTTACACAAGAGCTGAATGATTTACAACTTGAATTGAAAAGAGTATCTCGTGAACTTGAGTCAGTGAGACAGAAGCTGGCCGATGCAGAGAAAGATAACTTGGCTTTGAAAAACCAATTGCTTAAAGAAAAACGACCATTTTATAACTCAAAGAAAAAGTTTCACGAGCTGGATAGGTTTAGAAAGTCCCACAAAAAACTTGAAATGATGAAATGGTTGAATTCTCAATTTGACAAACTTCCATCAGGATGGAAAGTGAATGAGGTTTGTACTTCACTATCAAACGAAAAAAGAAAAAAAAAATCAGTCAAAAAGCTAATATTTTATTAAAACGAAGATTTATTTCTTTTTCAGCTGTTGTTAACAATTGATGAGGAGCATTATAAATGGAATTTTAATGACAATCCCACTGATAGTTCTGCTGAAGATAACAAATTGCAGATAATTCAAAAAGCACTCAAGGTATGCAACTTTGCTAAAAACGCAATTGTGGCATTTTTTGTATAATTATGTGGTATATGTTTAACTGCCTTAATAGATAAAAATTCATTATACATATTTTTTTCTAAAACATTTCATGTGAATCTCAAAATAGGCCAAAGATGATGGTGATATCAGCGATGCTGCTTACAACGAACTAAAGCAATTGCCGGGGTGTAACCTGCCACCACTCTGTGCTGTAAAAGAAGAAAGGAAGCAGCAAAATTCCATGATTGCTATACATGAGTTTAGCCAGGTAATATTGTTTGAAGTCACACAGAATCCATTTTAATATTGTTGAGCGTCTAATAACTGTTTTTGTGTATAACTGGGTTGAACTACAAAAGCCATTAGAAATGCTCAAATTATATGGGCACATTTGATTATACATAAATGTAGTCATACTTGTTACTGATTTTGGCAAAACATCTGCTTATTCTAAAATTAAAATCTTGTGGTATGATATTACTGATTTTGTAGAGTTGAAACTGATATGAAATGTTGACATGGACTTATTATGACAAATCCTAAAAGCTTTTTTGTTGTTGCAGGGTGTTGTCAAGGGTTGTCGTCGTACCATCTCAGACATGATGAATGTACTCTGTCAAGATCCCAAATTTCAAGAAATACTCAATAACAATGAAACAGTGCTAGACTTGAGATTTTCAGATGATGGCAGAAAAACCACGAAAAAGATGGGCAGCGTTATGACGACATTTTGTCTGCCAACAGAAAAAAGAAGCCCTGACAGTGAATACTGTATTTCCATCTATGATGGTAAGTGAATTTTTTATTGGGAGAGAGAGAGAGAGAGTTCATGTTCATGCTTATTATTGCGTGGGCTTAAAAATTGATGAAAACTAGCTTAAGCTCATATTTTATTGTTCTTTCAACTCATTGTTCATTATGTAACTTTTGCTAAGTCTTATTTATCAATAAATGTTGACAGAGACATTATATTATTATTTAATGCTTTTATACACCATACTTTAGGCAAAGAAAGCCGCGACATCTTATCAACATGCTTGGGTGATGTTTTTGATGAAATGAGCTCACTCAGATCGAATGGTATTGTTCTTGGGGGAAAGAAGATTGACATTGATTGGTGAGTGCAAATAGTGTTTACTGTAAAGGGTCAAATATAATCATGATGATCTAATATCTTCACTATGAGGCACAATAATATGTTAAAGTATTCAGATGTTTTGTTAAAATGACTTTAAACATTTTGAATTTTCAATTAAAACTATTTAAACATTAATTCTGATTTATTATATTTATTCAGGTTGATGTGTGCTGATTGGAAGTTCATGGCAATCCTTCTTGGCATCAATGCCCCATGTTCTGATCATTTTTGTCTATGGTGTGAGTGTTGTAAAAAGCTCATATTTGATTTTTCAAGTAAGTGTTGTTGAATACTCATTAGCAACCAAGATACATATCATAGGATTGAAGTTTGAAGTACCAAGTTGTATGAATGAAATGAGTTAACATACATTTAAAAACTGAATTGTGATTATGTTCACAGTTGATGACTGGCCAATCACAAGAACATATGAAAACTGTGTGGAAAGAGCAAGTGATGGTTATGTCGGTGATACTAAAGGAGTACAGTACAAACCACTAGTCAACATCAACTTCAAAAAAGTGATTCCTGACACACTTCACCTTCTCCTCAGGATTAGAGGAAAGCTTTTGAACCAGGTAATAATCATTGAGCCTTGGATACACACAGCTTAGTACTAGCTTAAGAATCTTGAATACATTACAAAAGCAAAAATTAGGAATCATATTTTTAAGCATTGTATGATTTTATATACACACGGTAAAAACAATGTTTTGCTTTAATTTTATACTGAGGTTTGCAAAAAGTAGGAACAAAAGATTCTTCCTCACACTTGCAACACGAAATTGCACTTTGTATCAGAAAACATTCATATTGTGTATAGAAATTACAAAGCAATAAATGAAAACTGATTTGCTTTACTGAATATTTTCAATGTTGCTTGCTGGGCCATTGAACAAAAGTGCCAAGACAAAATGGAAAATGCTATGTCTGAAATAGGTATTAATTAGTAGTATTAACAGAAAATGAATGGGTGGTAAATCTGCAAACTCAGTTTTTATCACTTTAACTTTGTATGAGTGCTTCTTGAAAACTATCAGTTTGTTATTATTGTCAAGACATACATATCATTTTAGTTTTATGAACATGTTAAAACACTATATTAATATTTTAGTCTTTTTGAATTTTAGGGGTAGCTTTCAACTTCTATGAAACCCAAGATAACATGAGTGGTAAAACATCAACCAAGTGGACATCTTTAGATTGTAAGCATATTTCATAAGTTGGACCACCAATGATTTAATTTTTGTGTCTGGTATTGAATTAACAAACTTCAGTTACCTTGCTGATATCCTATTACTTAGCAGGTCATATCGTTTCTATATTTCTAAATCTAAAACATTGTATTTCAGGTGATGATCTGGAAATTGTTATCAAAAACCTGAAACTAGATACATTTTTGGCAAACATGACTGACAAAAGCAAGACGAGTATTGATTGTCTTACAAAACAACAGTTGGTGACAGCATGTAAGAAGTATGGTCTTCGTTCTACTGGAACCAAAGATATTCTGAAAAGTCATTTAAAAGAATATCTTTCTGACAATAATATTGAATTTCAGGTAAAATGTTATACTATGATTATTTACTCTTCTGCCCAAGCCATAATTTTACATATTTTTTCATGTGTACCTCCTCTGTTATTTTTTTTGTGTCAGCAGTTGAAATATATCAAACATATGTCATATCAAATACTACATTTTACATAGAGTGCACACACTTAAAGTGTACAACATAAATACCACTAAATAGTGCTGTTCTATGCTAATTCTATTGTTTTCTACAGTTTAATTATTGCTTTTACTACAAAGTTGTAACAACTGTTGCACACATTTTAGTGTTTGCACTCTAATTGAATTGCTCTGATGGAATAAGTTCTAGGATAATACAGTTGAACCTTGATTATACAGACCCCTCCAGACCATTAAAAAAGTCTGGATAATGGAGGTTGGACTGCACATGCATGTTTATGCAACACAATCTTTTTTGAAACAATTTATACATTTATTTACAAGTAAAGAGAGAAATATCTTGTACAATACCAATTGTCCAGATAAATAACATGTGACTTACAAGTATCAAAACTAATCTGCACGAGTAATATTAATCAAACATGTAAATCATGAACTAAAATTCAACTGATAGTTTTGACCTTATCCTGACAGTGATTTTGTATATCTCGTTTTAAAGGTTTCCTCTATTCAGTCTTTCCAAGTGAAGTCTTTGGATATTGGTGTATTGCAAACAGTTTGGCATGACTTTGAAGAGCTTGCTGATGCACTTAAATCAAGTCCAGGTGCTCCCAACTATTTGGACCCGAAGCAGTTCAAGATGAAAGCTGTTCAGTGGGTCAATGCATTTAGAATTGCAACTTTTGATGAGGTACATAATATATAAAATATCAGCATTCAATCTGATACTTGGTATGTTTCTTTGTTTCTTCTAATTAATGCATGATTAAGCAGAATATGTTCCCTGTTATGTCAAGTTTCAAAATGGTATCCTTGAGAACTGAAGCTTGATTTGGATTGTCATGTGGCAGAAAGATGTCTGTTGTTTTCACTAAAAGAAAATTAAATACAGAAATTGATGAGTATGCAACTCAAATAAATTGATGAAATTAATTTTTCTTCATATATAATATTGATATAATAAATAACATCAATTTAATCTTTTTTTCAGGATGTTATACCATACATCCATGGTGAGTGAACACAATTAAAACACTTCTAGTAATTGAATGATTTATGTATTGTCTTGTATCTGTCTCATTTGTATATTAATTAACATTTATATCAATATCAACTTCAAAATCAAAGTTTCAAAATTACAATGGTTCATTCTATCAATCTCAATTTTGTGTTTATTTGTTTCAGTCCTAGTATACCATGTGCCACAATTTTTAGAAATTTATGGTAAGCTGGATCATATCAACTGTCAGACCGTTGAAAAGAAAAATCATCTTCAAAACAGGACCTTCCACAGAGGTAGCCAAAAGGGTGGACGAAACTCTAATTACACAGTACAGGTAGATAGGTAGATAGATAAATAAACAGGTATAAAAATGGTTTACTGTAGACTGTTGACTTGCAGCTTTGCAGCTGAATTACACATTATACAAGAATAATATATGGAAACTTATATACATGTACAATTAGGTCAAGATATTGATGGAAGACTAACTGTTATTATTATTGTTGCAAATTTACAGTATTTTAAATTTGTTATGCTTTTGCAATCACTGTTGATAAATAATATCATTATCTTGAAATACATTTTTTTAACTAATGGTTTATCACGTTACAGATAATGCAAAAAGAAAACAGAAAACTATTTGCAAGAATCAGTGATCTTGAAAGAGAAAAGAGAAAATATACAAAAAAATAAGCCAAGATTTAACTTTATAATATTATTTGTATTCTTATGGTCCTGTTTTGGACATGATTTGATTTCTCAATGGTCTATAGTTCCAGGATGTAATAATTAAGAATGGATTATCCTTCAACTCATTTATTTATCTACTCATTCATTTCATTATTTAATTACTCATTCATTCATTCATTCATTCATCCATTCATTCAATTATTTATTCATTCATTGTAAATAAAAATGATTATTCCTAGATTGTATATAATACACTATTCATTCACTCATTCATTTAATCAGTCATTCAGTCCTTCATTCAGTCCTTCATTCTTTCATTCAGTCCTTCATTCATTCATTCAGTCCTTCATTCATTCATTCAGTCCTTCATTCATTTATTCAGTCCTTCATTCATTCATTCAGTCATTCATTGTAAATAGAAATTATTGTACATAGATTGTATATAGAAAACAGTGAATTAAAATACGAATAATATGTACCTTTCGTTGGTCATTTAATGTTTTTGTGCCTTCTCTTGAAGCCAAATTGCCAGTAGGTCATGAAGTGTGATCTTTTTTAACTAATCAGTAAACCATTTCATCTTGATGTTGTCACTAAAATTAAAATAGCAGATAATTTCATATCTTTATTTCATAATTCATCTATATAATGTTTTAAAGTATGATATCCATTTTTTTTTTCAAGAATCACATAAGCTTACCTTTCGTTGATTGTGCACCATGTTCCTTCTCCTTTTCTTGAAACTTAATTCCAGAAAACTTAAAGCTGGTAACCGTTTTTCTTGCGGCTGGCATTTTTGAGGACGCTTCTTTTCCTCCCCAGTGAATATACAGCGGGGACATAATTCGTGATCATAATTGAATCGTAAATCATAACCCCACGATACATTCACTTTGGAGGAGGGGTCAATCTCTCAAACAGTAGAACTGTCCTTGAATTGCCGCGCTATCGAGTCTGTGCCAAACACTGAAGCGATCTCAGCAGCAGTGCACTTAAACTTGACGTTTTTTTGTCCAGAAAAATCGAGTTCGCGAAGATCAGCAAGATGAAAAGTCCCTTTGGCAAAAAGAGTTGAAAAAGCATTTTTTGACAAGGGGACTTTAACACGTACCCTTCGAACGAGACCAGAATCATTCTCAGGGGTGCGTGTGAATTGCAGTTCGTCAAATATTGCCATTGCCACAAGCCACAATTCACGATCATCATCACTAATCGTGTGCTCCTCCTTTCTAGCGAGTGCACTGCTGTAGGGATTACCAGCGTTCTCTGCTAGGTAGCAGGACAATTCAGGATTGTCTGTGAGACTGACCCACGAGTTTTCGCTATCATCGAAATCTTTCCACTTCACCAAAACAGAGTCTTCTAGTCGTTCAATGACCTCTTCGATAAGCCAAAGTTGCGATTCTTTGTGTTTTTTTCTTTTTGGTTCTTCTATTGAAGTCATATCCAATTCGAAATCGTTAAATTTCGAAGGACCACGACGTTCCCGCTTGTCCGCCATCTTGTTTTGCTCAGGGTAAAGGCGTGCGTTCCAAATTTGGAATATGCACCCAAATATGGATAGTATGAAGTCGACACCGAAATCGACAACATTTGACTGGCAAAAGCTTGATATGCGGTTTGTTTGTTGTCAATGTTTTGATCGTCTTTTTTGAACGAGCATTCATTTTCCACTACATCTGGACGTCTTGAAAATGCTAACTCTGTGACGTCTGGACTGCATTAGTGAGACTGGGTCTCCCGCGGTCTCCACGAAAATGTGTGGTGAGACTGGGCGCTAGCAAAAACGATGCATTAAGTATAAACCGAAAAGGTGAACCTTGACCTTGCCGCCGTCTTACGGGCGCCGGGACACGGTAAAAACGTGCACTACTTATCAATATTGCGATTTAAAAAAAAAAACAAAACGACGGTTAAATTAAAATGGTAACACAGAAATATGACCTTTCGGTTTCATTCTGTGTTGCCAACCATCCTTGAATCTATTATTTATTCCATTTGATATTAATAGTTAGTTTATATCCATCAGTCTTCTCATCATCACATCATTATTGCACTCAAATGTTTTTTTCTATGTGTAAATGTATACATCTATAATATCCAATGTAATGTACGTTATTATTATTAATATAAATTATTGTTATTACCTAATGTAAAATTCAGGGATGCGTATCATCTAATTTTGTGATAAATCGAAATTAATTTGAAGAAGAAAAAGAAGAAAAATACAAAGAAGAAGAAAAATCAGAAGAAGAAGAAGAAGAAGAAAGAAAGAAAGAAAGCGCGATGCAAAATGAGGCACAGGTGATCAAACACCATTTTTAATTTTTGAAGTAATGTTTGACTTCGATGCTAATTGATGTTCACATATAGGACCTTGATAAAAGTACGACAACATCGTCAGGTCAAATTAAATGAATAATAAAAAAGGATAAGCCCAATATGTTAACATGGGTAACAAATCACATATAGGACGTTGGTTTTAGAATTTTGCGATATTGTGTGAATATTGTTTTTAAAAATGTGGCAGGTTACTGGTCGAAAAAAAAAAGATGAAAAGTATGAAGGAAAAAAATAACTCAACTATAACGTTTTAGAAACAAATAGCATAGAAGAAGAGAAGGCAATAAAGCAGAGAGAAATTGAAAAGAAAGACAAAAAAGCAGACAAACATTTCAAAAATATCGACACAAAAAAACAGCGTATTCAACAATAAAGGATTGTTTGTTTAAAATAATTAACTTTACCAAGTGACATCTGAATGTTGAACGACCTCTGTCAAGGGGCCAGTTGAAATTGAAAGCCAAGAAATTGCTGACAGCATTGGAACTATTTTGCTCACTGACGTCAGTTTAAAACATTTATCAATTAAGATATCTCGCTTGGTTACCTATTTCAAACGATCGAGAAACATCTAAATATTATTACCTCTAGTAATGGATCCTTTTTTAAATTTACAGCCAAAAGGTCTGAAAACACCTTAAAGTTCATTATTGATTTTATTATTCAAATATCAATTTGATTATTCGATTCCAAAGATCATATTTTAAAACAAGTCAAGAAAATTCAAAATAACGTATTTTACTTCTGTGAGAATTTCCACACAGGTTAATCTTTCAGTTTAAGATTTTTAAAGTTGTTTGTGTCTCAAATTGCGACTTCTTTTTTTTCGAATGCCGTGACTGGTCGATTTCATGATCAAAATTCGGGATATTCAAATCGATATTCAAATCAAGATTTAAAGAATGAAATCAACAATTAACTTTTGGTGAGTACGCTTGAGGTGTTTTGATATAAATGTGAACAATTTTCCAATAATATCAACAAAATGCATACATTTTTTTTACAACTATAGTAATAATAATAAACAAATGAAAATATACATGTAAGATAATAAAAAAATGACAAAAAAAACAGAATAGCATTTTGTTCACTAGATTGTGAATGACCACTTTTTTTGTATCTAGCTGTTGTATCTATATCTATTTTTTTTGTATCCATCTGTTGTTTTAATTAGAAACACTGTCAAAAACACTGTTTTTATTTTATCATAGATAATTGTTTGCAAGCACTTTCATTACTAATGTAATCACACATCATTCAATTTTTTCATTTGTGAATGTTTGAAGTTTGGTTGTTCTTTTCTAACACTATATTTCTTTAGAAATTTTATTTGTAGTCATATTGCCAATTACTGTTTACACAAATCTATGTCGTGCTCTCGAAAATAGAAATTGCAAATTAGATCGAGCAATAAAGAAGCTGAACAACAGCTGTGGTCCAATTTTGAACAGTCCATAGTACTGATACAAAGTAGAAGAACATTCATTACAAGTACATTTGCTGCAGGTTAAATACAATATAAAGGGGTAGGTATGATGTTGCATGCATTGTTTTGAATGTTCATGCTAATGTCAAATATGAGAACTTTTTTGACGCGTTTGAGTTTAAGAACTACTGATGTGGCGTTTCAATGCTTTGTATGGTTCATAGATAAAAAATATACCTTCAAGATTTTTGCATTCGGGATGTTTTTGGTGTTGAAAGTGACAACAAAAGTTGGTAATACTTTTCTAAAAATTAAAAAATATATATAAAATAATGCATGAAATTCCGTAGTATACATCGCGAATATTTAAGGATATATTGTTTATTGTGA
Organism: Diadumene lineata; assembly: GCA_918843875.1. NCBI lineage: Eukaryota > Metazoa > Cnidaria > Anthozoa > Actiniaria > Diadumenidae > Diadumene > Diadumene lineata. Next base: position 5,302,186 of record OU974081.1, on the reverse strand, counting down.
GATATTCTGTAACAATACGTATATTTTTTAAACAATTATTTTATAAAACAAACTAAATCTTTCAGATTTGTATATACTTCCTTGTCAATACATCTAATACAGGATGTCTTTAAAGTTTGATTTTTTCTAATTTGTATAAAAGGGAAATTTAGATTGCTAATCATGGATTTCGAAGCATCAAGTTTAACACATATATAAAAAATGAGTAAACTTTACTAGTCATTGCTAAAAGATAAAATTTAAAGAGGTGCTGATGTTTCCCAGATATAATATGTTCACTGACTTTACTATTGATGAAGTCACACGATAATTTATTGATAAAAATTGGTCAATATACATTATAATGTCCCTTATCGTTATTGTCTTCGTTTACCTTTTTATAGAAAATGCTTACAGATAACAATTTTACAGAGAAAAGGGAACCTTAGCCGTTATTGTTATTCCTAGTCTTAAATGTGTCTCTTTAAGTGTTGGAGTTACATAAACGTTTTTTTAAAGAAGCCATATCATTACATGGCTAAAGCCATTAGAGTCATTCATTGTTATCTGAAATGGAACTGCAAACCGAATATCAAAAAAGCGATACATTAAACATGTCAGTTGTCAGTTATTTGTATTCCTAGTTTTACAGTGAGGACACTCGAACAATGAACTCTGTTATTTTTGAGCTCTCTATTGCTTCAATTCCTCTAATATAGTAGGACTGAACTCAAATGCACTCAGTTTACAAAACGAACACGAAATCGATTCACTTGAGAAATACATGATAAAAAAGCATAAAAAGCACAAAGCGTTCACGGTTCAAGTGTCCTCAATGTAAACGTTTCTCTTTAAGTGGTGCAGTTTCATAAACTTTTTTTTAATTAAAGAAGTCATATCATTAAATAGCTAGAGACATTACGGTCATTCATTGTTATTTGAAATGGAACTGACAACTGACAGAGAATTTTCAAAAAGCGATACAATAAACAACGTATGAGATGGTACACCACCTGCTAGTGCTGAAGAGGCCAAATGCTCTCTTCTAGAAACAGTTTTGGTTCGTCCCTGTTTGAATAATAATCTTAATTAAGAACAAGGAATAGAGCAGAGTTTTCCCCAAATCTGCGTGACTTACAAAATGGCATTTGAACTAGTTTAGCCGAACGATTCTAATTCATTCCTTTTCTAGACAATTAAATAGAGAATGTTGCAAGCCAAAGGAATTCAATTACTAGCAAGGGTCGTGGTATTGTTGATAACAGTAACAGAGATGGAAGCCGTATTGCATCCTACAGGTACTAAATAAATATTAAAGGAATGAAGACAAAGTCATCATCACACTCATTGCTATAATTTTCATTGTGAAATCTTATATGATCATTACCAAAGACAATAAAACAATAACATTTAGACCCGGGATTTAGACAGACAACTAAATGATCAACTAATATAAAAGAGCAAATAAAAATTCAAATATTAAGCAAAACGATAAATATTAAAAAAAAACATAGCTAGACAGATCAAAAGAACATTAAAACCACGACATGCATATAGTATACATAATGGGTGGGTATAGGCTCTGGTCAATTTTTTGTTTAATGAATGGACAAAAGGCTAGCTTAGTTAACACACTAAGAGAGCGGGCCAAAATAAAATATTGATATTTTCTGTTCATGTTTCAGAATATTACAGCTGCACTTTTGATAATTCTAGTTTTTGTAACTGGAACCATCTGTTTGGTATTACGAAATGGCAGATTACCAACCAATCGACTTTAGAGAAGCCTCCAGGACCGGCAACTGACGTTTCTGGTAAGTATAACCCTATTTTCGCGTTAGACGACTGTTCGTATTTGTATCTGAGAAGAACGAAAAGGCTGCTGGGTCAGGTTATTTTTCAGTTTTCAAACAAAGCATAGACTTTCAAATTTCAATTTTCAATTTTCATTAAGTAGTTGCGTCTTTCTTTTTCAATTTACACAATATTTTCCAGCTCTACTTAATGTATCGAGCACTGTTCTATGAGAAAATCGATATATATATATCTAATGAGATGCAAAAGATGAAAGAAGCCGTTTTTACACACGAAACCAACTGTTTTATAATCTGTACGATAAAATATACAGGAAAAAATATATTTTGACTTTCGTTGAATAAATCAAACAATAAATAAAGCGAGTTTTCTGTTTTGAATATCATTAAATATACCGAATAAATTAGGTATTTGTATAAATGTATACTACAACGTTCTTGCAAACGAGTGTATATATATATATATATATATATATATATATAAAAGTGGAATGATATGGCAAATGAGCTTCTTTTATTAGACCAACGTTTCGGCACGCTTGCCTTCTTCAGGGTCTACAGGTTTGTGATTTATAATTACATTCAATTAGCTATTGTTAGCGTGAACCAGCAAAGCTAATGATTACTTAAATTGTTGCTTAGTTACATATTAATGTTACAAAGAATGGCGGGAAATATCAAAACAATAATGTATATAAAATACCAATGAAATGTACAAAAGTTAGAATTTTGATAAATATATATATATATATATTCTTCTAATGCTTCTTTTTGTGCGAATTTGATGACGCGATTCATTTGGCTCTTTACTAAAGATTTATCGTAACCAGATAGAATGAAGTATTGACTATATTCTTCTAATCTTTTTGGAGGGTATTATCGTCGCTACAAATTCGTTATATATATAAGTAGAATAAAGTAAATCAAGGCCACACAACTTGCAACTATAGAAGCGCTGTCTATTTAGACGTTTCGGCTATTCAGCCTTCTTCAGCAAACTGAATGTTTTGCACGCGCCACTTGTAAAAAGACAACAACTAAACTAACGGGACCAAGCAACCAAAAAAACAAACCCTAACGGAAACCTACACAGCGCGCGCTAAAATAAGCACGTGCACCCTAATAAAATAAATACGTACGTCAACAAAAAACGCACGCGGGCTAAAAAAAACCGAACAGACAAGCACTTTCGAAAAAGTGATGCCAAAAAAGTGGCAAAACAAAACTTTCAATTAGCCAAACTAGAAATTACACTAAACAAAAGCTAAGCCAGATCAACTTCACAAGAATACAGATAAAGATTGTACTATTAACTTAATTATAACTAATTCTCTTACTAGAATTTGACTCCAAGCGCTTATTTAAACCATAAGGTTGAAAAGTAAATAACTGAGTACACCAGTAAGCTTCCCTAACTAGCAGATCATGCTCTATGTTATCCAAATTATTTAATGATTCTATAACTGTAAAACTAAAATCACTTAACTTATGTGGTGTACTATTAAAGTGAATTGCAACTTCGCATGTTCTTTTCTTATTTATCATAGCTGATTTATGGTTTCTAAACCTAACCTTAAATTCGTTTTTAGTTGAACCTACATATTGTAAATGGCACTTATTGCATGACGCTAAATAAATGACATTTTTAGACTTACAACCTAATTCTTGTTTTATGAAATAAAATCTTTTTGTGGCAAAACTTGTAAATTTACGACATGATTCTAAGTAATTAGTGCACAAATCGCAACGTCCAATGCATTTACAGCAACCTATCCTACTATTACCTAAATCATTATTTGATGTAATTGTTTCATTATCTCTAAGTTTAGATGGAGCTAAAATTTCTTTCAAATTCTTAGGCCTCCTATAGGCAGTTACAATTCTTTTGCTAGAAAAAATACTCTTAAGTAAATCGGTAGATTCTAAAATATTTAAATTACGCTTCAAAATTTTACTAATATTAGGTAAATTAGCATTAAAATCTGTAACCAATGGTATAATATTACTATGCTTAGGTTTTCTCTTAACCTTTAAGAGGCTATTTCTATCGAATGACAATACTTTCTCAAACTGTTTATCAACTACTTTCCTATCATAACCTTGTTCAATTAAATAGCCTTTATACTCATTAGTTCTATTTTCTAAAAATAACACTATATATGATTTATTTTATCGTTTTGAAGTGAAATAAAGTTCTAAAACATTAGTATTTTAGTAAAATCCAAGTTCATGATAAAGTAATCAACAAGTCAAAAATCTGATTGTCTTTAGGTATTGGTCAGTGAACAAAGACTAACTGGCAAACACAAGTCAATAATAGTTCCATGTATCTTCTTTTATGGTATTCCTGTGGTTTTAGTTGAATATATATAGGAAAACGTTTAAATGACGTTACATTCTAAAATAGATCCCTGTATTAAGATTACGTCATATGAATGACATCAATTTTAAAAATAGGATTACATCATCATACAAAAATATCGATGAGCTCATCAAAAATTCGGCGGAAGAAAAATGCGCAAAAATGACGTCATCGTTCCGATCGGGAAATCCCCTCGCACCGACGGCACCGACCGGTGCACTTGATGTTGAACTTTCAGTCTCCTACTACTTAAAAGGCCGTCCGCGTAAAAGCGGTCCGGTGACATTAACTTTGAGATTTAGATTTTGCTGATCTTTTGTGCAATGAAAGACTGTTATATACCTAAAACAAAACCACAATTTAAATAATGTTTACTTTTGAATTTTTTGTGTTACGAATTGTTTTCCGTTACTACTTGCTGTGGCCTGTTTCGAGCATTTTCGAAGCTAAAATTTCATGGAAATTTCAACGGCGGTATTTTTCGAAATAACCATTCCTGACCAAAACAAATGCCAGAACCAGTTAAATTGAGCCTTAATCAATAACCAGACATGATTTCAAACTCATTGAGCAAAAAGCTAGGACGTTACAATATTTTCATTTCACCCATGTTACGCACAATTATCAAACACATGAAAATACATCAAACTCATGCTCGATTTTCTAGAAAGTGGGGCATGCATTTGGAATTAAATTAGTACTGGAGAAACGTAGATACAATAGCAATTGTTAACAAAAAAAGAAACCTTGCGGCAACTATTTAACAAAACAGCTAGAGGCTCGTAAACTTACCTGAATTCGGGGTTTTTGATGTTTTGCCTTCATTTTGACAGTCTCGTTGAAATAACAGATTGCATCGAGAATCTTTGTTAATGAGCCTAAAACCATTAATCATGAAAGGAAATGTTGTAAAAATGCACAGAAATTCTATTTTCAAGGAAAAAGTATCAATTTTTGCAATTAACTTCGTCGTATATTCAACATTTCTCACCTGGATCAGTTGTCAACTTTCGCAGTTTGTTATGTAGCGATTTCAAAACTTCTTCTCTTTTGGACAGTATTTCCAACATAATGAAAGCTAATTTATGATTCCATTAGTACAATCGCTCAAGGACAAGTGCTTATTTACAAAAGAAATGATCAGAAATTGACCTCAAATCGACCTTCGTGCAAACCCTCATGTTTACACTTGACCGCTGACCAAAAAGAGATCAGGCTCATCTTAACACAGGTAGCCCACCTTTATTAGACAAATAAAGGATGTTACATGTGTGCACGGAGATACGAAATTGATCTTCGAGTGAGATATTTTCAACAAGAGAAAATAAATTTCGTATCTTCTCGCGCCCATGTAATATTTAGTTTATCATATAATTATTCATAAAATAGACTTCACAAGATTTTGAAGCACACTCAAGGCGTAACCATAGTAACGCTATTTTCACATGTAAAAATAACATGTTATTTTGCATGTGAGAATCAGTTTTTCGAAAAGAAGAAATATTGGTGTTTTATAGATAATTATATGATATATAATTTAAATGATTAGAGAAAAATATGGAAAATTAAAAATTCATTAAAATATATACTATTGTTGATTGTACTCAATCTGTATATTTCGCTCAACTTTGACTGAACTATACGTTTGATTTGTTGATTATGTATGTAAAGAACGTTTTGCCACTGAAATGTATTGCCCGGGTATTTTTGAAAACTCTTGATGAGCATACCCGATCAATACTTAAACAAAATATGTGAAGTTTTTTGACTCAGACTTATTGTGATAATTAATAAGACGTTTCGACAATACTCTGCCGAGAGCATTTTTGATGTTATCTCGCGCAATACAATTTTCAACTGTAACAACTGATGAAGATCATAGTATATTTTGTTTAATATGAATCCTGAGTGCAACTTCAACATTTTTAAAGATACCCGATACTTTTTACCGTTTTTTACTGTTAACTCTAAGCTTACTTTAAATAGCAGTAAGGTAATGCCATATCCCGTGCACAACTAAGGAGCTGTTTATATGAGGCGTGCTAGCCCGGTTTAAACAGTCTCTAAGGCTGAATTGCTTGCAGAAGAACAGATTTGCGTGCGTTAGCACGGGGTTCGTAGTGTTTGTTGAAATCGCATGCTCGACATCGTAGCATTTTCTTATCGCGTCGCATGACGAACTTGGAATTCTGCAATCATAAAAGAGATGACTCGCTTGGGTTATTAAAGGATACAATAGCTCAGCATATTAATTCTCATCTCCTATAATTACTTATACGCTATTCTTTATTTTGTTTGATTTGTGAACTAAGTATATAACTATTTCACAAGGTTGTCCTTGGATTTTTCTGAGTACTGCATACTGACTACCTAATACTGAATACCGAATACTGCATTCCAAGAGCAAAATGCATTGTTGACAATAAAATGCATTGAGGCGATGAGTGCCATGTGGACTGCGAAAATGTTTTTTTTTTTTTACTTTCATTTTCAAGTTTTTCTATAATTTCGTTGATTACAAATTAGTTCAGATTGTTTTAAGAGAACAACTTTGGTCTACATCTCACGTTTTTTTATCTGTAAGTACACTTTAAGCCCATCAAAGGGGGAAAATGCCTACGTCTAGTTTGGTTTAAATTGAACATCTGCAAGCTACATCATGTGACCGTTCAGACTACGTAATAAAAGTAGGGGCTATCACGGGCTTCGTTTTTTTGTTTTTGTTTTTTGCCAGGGCATTGATAAGTAATAAGGTATGTTCATTAGAAATAAGTGCGCGCAATTCAAAACAAAATAACGTTGAATAATGCTTTATTAATTGATCTTCAAATGTAAAAAATACTAGAATGTTTTAAAAAGCTACTGCCTTTTAAGGACATATATAAAAGCAAAAAATCTCCGTTGAGATCTGAATGACATCAATTTTACATAAAATTTGAGCTGCCAATATGCTGCAAATTTTGGCTTCATAAACGACGGCCATGTCATTTTGCTAAATGAAAACTGAAATCAATCCTAAATAATGAAAAGCCGGCGTTATTGCTTTGAAATGTCTGTTTTATATATAGGATGGATCGGTTATATACTTGGTCAAACAAAAAACAACAACAACAACAACAAAAAAAGAACATCGCACAGAAAGAAATAGGAGTTGAGAATGCATACAAAGCTATTGTATCCTATGACAACCTAAGCTCATCTCTTCTATTATTGCAGAATTCCACTGAAGTTCTTCAGGCTGCGCCATGAGAAAATGACACGATGTCGAGCATGCAATTTCATCTAGAACTACGAACCCCGTGTTAGCGCAAATCTGTTCTTCTGCAAGGAGTTCAGCCTTACTTGTACACGGGATATGGCATTACCTTTGCTTAAAGTAAACACTGAAAGGACTCCTGCGAATCAAATATGCTTATCAAGTCAAAGTTGAGTTATTCGCATAAAATGTGCATTACAAATGGCATATTACGGGGCTGCTCACATACTTACACACAAACGTTCTTTACATACATATTCAACGAAACAAATGTATAGCTCAGTAAAAAGAAGAATAAGAATTGAGTACAATTAACTATAGTGTTTTAATGTAATTTATAACTTGAATTTTGTTAATTTTCGATATTTCTCTCTAAATAACTTACATTGCCTAATAAAGGTGGGCTACCTGTGTTAAGATGAGCCTGATCTCTTTTTGGTCAGCGGTTAAGTGTAAACATGAGGGTTCGAGCGAAGGTCGATTTGAGGTCAATTTCTGATCATTTCTTTTGTAAATAAGCACTTGTCCTTGAGCGATTGTACTAATGGAATCATAAATCAACTTTTATTATGTTGGAAATACTGTCCAAAAATAGAAGAAGTAAAAGAAAAAGTTTTGAATTCTGTACATAACAAACTGCGAAAGTTGACAACTGATCCAGGTGAGAAATGTTGAATATACGACGAAGTTAATTGCAAAAATTGCTACTTTTTCCTTGAAAATAGAATTTCTGTGCATTTTTACAACATTTCATTTCATGATTAATGGTTTTAGGCTCATTAACGAAGGATCTCGATGCATTCCGTTATTTCAACGAGACTGTCAAAATGAAGGCAAAACATCAAAAACCCCGAATTCAGGTAAGTTTACGAGGCTCTAGCCGTTTTGTTAAATAGTTGCCGCAAGGTTTCTTTTTTTGTTAACAATTGCTATTGTATCAACGTTTCTCCAGTACTAATTTAATTCCAAATGCATGCCCCACTTTCTAGAAAATCGAGCATGAGTTTGATGTATTTTCATGTGTTTGATAATTGTGCGTAACATGGGTGAAATGAAAATATTGTAACGTCCTAGCTTTTTGCTCAATGAGTTTGAAATCATGTCTGGTTATCGATTAAGGCTCAATTTAACTGGTTCTGGCATTTGTTTTGGTCAGGAATGGTTATTTCGAAAAATACCGCCGTTGAAATTTCCATGAAATTTTAGCTTCGAAAATGCTCGAAACAGGCCACAGCAAGTAGTAACGGAAAACAATTCGTAACACAAAAAATTCAAAAGTAAACATTATTTAAATTGTGGTTTTGTTTTAGGTATATAATAGTCTTTCATTGCACAAAAGATCAGCAAAATCTAAATCTCAAAGTTAATGTCACCGGACCGCTTTTACGCGGACGGCCTTTTAAGTTTCCATTTGATATGAGTTTCATTAAGATGGGAAAAGAAATGAACTTTAAATAACTCATTTGAACTCGAGTTGTTGGCTTCATGTTTCGAGTTTGTTAGAAGGCCAAGTCTGGTTTAATAAACGTATCAAAAAATTTACAGACATAAACAAACTACACAATTTAAAGTTTTTTTTAAAGTTTTTTTTTGGCCTATAGTAGTCTTGAGGCTTTTGTGCTCGTTCATATGAAATCGTTGAAGTAGGCTTTTCGGATTGAGACACGTGGAGTTATTGTGTATTAACGTCGGCTACGCTGTGGTAGTCTTCGTCAGAATGAGGTTGAGAAGAGAGTGTGCGTACTATATAAAGTTGTTGTGGAGTGGTTGCCATGGTGACGGAAAAGCTATTGTTGCATAACTGATGAGGTGTCTCCAAGTTGCGCTCGGTTTGTAGGAGTCGTCACGGTTGAAGTTGTTCGGTCGCTTTGTGATTTCGATGGATTCTTTGATTAGTCGTGGAAAGTATGAATTGGTTTTATGTAGAACTTGGATGTTGTTGAAGTCGATGTTGTGATGAGGATGGTCGAAGGCATTATTGGCTACGGCGGATAAATTGTACTGTCTGTTGTTCGTCGCTTGTTTGTGTTCTTTTGTTCTACAGTCTATAGTCCGTCCTTTCTGTCCAACATAATGCTTGCCGCAGTCGCATGTGATAAGGTAAATTCCTTCAGTCTGAAGTGGTGGTAAACGGTCTTGGGGTTGGCGTAACTGTTGTTTGATCTTGTGGACGGTGTGGATGCTGTGTTTTCGTAGAAGTTTAGCAATGCGGTCGGTTGTCTTGGCGATGTATGGTAAGCATGTAAAGGCGGTCGGTTTGTCTTTGTAGGTAGTTGATTCATCGGTGCGTTTTTTTGGTTTGGAGAAAATTGGTCTGTTGTTGTAACTGTTCTGTCTCAAGACGTCGGTCACAGCTTGGTTTTCTTTGTCTAGTGAAACTGCTAAACCGCCAATCACAACCTTTAATCACACTGATTTATTCATATTTATGCCTTGTGTGAATAATTTAGCACCGTAAGTAAATGTCCCTGAGAACAATCAGCATTCTGCGCGATGTTTTCTTTCCATAAATATTTAAATGGATTTACTAAGTCGTTAATTCATTTATTTGTTTACGTTGTTTATGTATAGCCATTTTTAATTGATAAATTGATTTATCAATAATTTTGATAATTGGTAGTGGCTGAATAAATGAATGATTGAATGAATAATTCATTTTATTTAATCGGAGTTCCGCTATTAGGTTTATCTAATTTTTATATTATTAGAGATATTTAAAAGCTTCTAAAAGCTACACCAAACAAACAAAAAGTTCGTGCACTAGCATGCTGTTTTGGTTATACAAACACCACAGCCATAAAACCCCGAGAGCGGATGTTTGATCACAAAAAAATCATTCTCATATATGTTTTATTAATTATTCCTAGGTTCTGGAAGCTATATATTTATCAGAGGAATAAAGACTGTGCAACTTTTCGCCTATATCTCTAGTCCCCAAATGCAAGGTGCATATTGCATGTCATTTTTGTACTATATGAACGGTTTCAAGGTGGGGAGCATTATTGTGTATCAACAAACATCAAGGCTGTCAAACAAACCGGTTTGGGTAAAATCATTGTATCAAGGAAACCGCTGGCAGCAGGCTCAACTACAGTTCAACGACACACAGAAGTATAAGGTACATATAAACGCCAATAAACCGAATCGACATATGGCGAACAAAAAGTTAAGTACTGGTGCGAGACCTCAGAAACGAGGCTAGTCAGTCGTCGTACAGTGTTTTGTGTTGGTATTTTAGCTACAAAGAGAGTGGTTTCCATGGGTTTTGTCCCGGGGGGGGGGGGGGGGGGGGGGGGGGGGGGGTACTACACTATATTGACTATACGGGGATGATCCGCTGAACAGGGTATGGTTTTTTGACGTTGGTTTCATGAACAGGGTATCCAATTCTACTCTATTTCCGATTTAATCCAAACTTCCTGTCATACTCAGGGCCCAAAAAATGAGAGAAATTATTTCGCATTCAGGAAATCGGCAGGAATAAGATCGTTGACTTTACAAAAAGATAAAAGCAGCACGTATGTCTGAATTGATATATTTATACAAGTCATATAATGTTTGTAAACAATTGTAATTTGTCATAAACAGGGTATGGAAGTTAGGTATTTTTTGTCATAAACAGGGTAACCCCTACAAGATCCCAGCGGAACACCCCTACCCAGATCTGAAGGGAGTACCCCCCCCCCCCCCCCCCCCCCCCGGGGGTTTTGTACTATTCTCCCGCATTAGCAACAAAGCCTAAAATGAACTTTTCACCTAAAAAACTAACTAGCTTTGTTGTCGAGATCTTCTGCTTCGGCGAATAGTTAAATCTGTTATGTTTCAGTTGTGAGAAAGTTTAAAGCAGCAGATTCTTGTAACAATGATATCAATCGATACAAGCCTCCTTCTGACTAATTTTTCATTTAATATGCTCCTCGACTTAGATAAATCAAGAAAACAATGTATACATTTTTCATGTAAAGATGATATAAGTTGATAGCTTGGAGGTATGGGGAGCATGCAACGGTTGATAATTTTGTTAAATCAGAGCAGATGACTTTTGCATGGAACTAATATCTTTAGTGTTCATAATATTGAAATTGATTTTTTGTTGTCAATATTCTATTTTTATCTTTGCTTAGATTCTAATAAGCTTCGTCAATGTCACCGACAAAATCATCATAATTGTCACCACCATCCTGACAACTAGTGATTAGCATCACACTTACCATCACCGTAATCATATTTTAAATAAAGGGCCATTTTACTGCGCAAGCACGCCATGATTGAATTCACCCATTCAAGGAGTTTCAATCATGTGGAGATATTTGCATAAATATGCTCAAACATCTACTTTTTCTTCTTCAACAACCGATTAAAAAATGCTCAAGCATCAAGTCTGGCATCAAATATGTATCCTTTGTTCCATTCAAGTGAACATTAACGTATGATTTCTTCGCAAAATGTGAATACAAAGCCAAGCACACAGTCTCGAAAATGGCGATGTTTACGATTGTTGTGGTTACTGGCGAACTTCGACATCGGTCTTATTCACGAAATAAGAAATATTTGGTGTGAGATCTGCTGTGAAGGTGAGTGTTATGCTATCTTTACTATATAACGATATCATGTATGTAAATCGTCTGTAAATAATTGCCAAAATATTTGCCTTTCTTCTTTATCATATTTCATAGTTTGTCCTTTTTGGCGTTTTTCGCCTTGAAATGTCTGGTAAGGTACTGGAGATACCACTGTACTGCAAACAGAAATGAAAACATCTATATGTTTATATGTGGATCTTTGATTGAAAAATTAGGGAAGTTTTATTTTTTCCAGTGAATTTCGTAAACATTGTTCACACAGCAACTAAAGCACATTTTAGTCATATTTATCATTACTGGAAGGAAATTTTCGATATCCCAGAAATCGAACAATTTTTTCTAATATTTTCGAAGCATCAAATACCGTATAATTATTTGTATCTGTTTATTTTTATTCTAAAGTACTTTTCTAACTTTTTCGTGAAAATACCACACAAAATTCATTTGCTGTAATGCATTTGTTGTTTTAACCTATCATGTTTGATTGGTTGGAAAAAAATTGGGTCAGGTCTTGCTTTGCCTATGAATAATTTATGTGTAGAGCTATTACGCCAAAAACTTCCACCGTCACACTGAATGTTCATTTGCATCTATATTATTTTAAACTTGTGCACTGTTGTTTAGTTTTGAGTGAGAACACCATGAGTGTAAATTGTTAAAAAATTGAAGAATAGAAATCATGAAACAATTAAGGAATTATTGGTATATGATGGTTCAGGATATTGCTGATAGATTGCTTGTGTGATCATCTCATTATAATTATTTATTTTGCAGGTCCAGTAAAACATATGGTGAACTAGATGAGCGCTAACTGAATATGAGGACAGGAGTGTATCCAATGCAGGGATGTGGGGTGTGTGCATACCTTCCTGAAATGATTTTAAGTCCTTGTTTTCTCAAATGTTTTGTTTTTTTTTGTTTTAAATATCCTCATTTTTTATGTTTATTGGGTAGTGCACCCACTCCTGGAGATGGTGAACTCCGTCCTGAAAACAATCTTTGATACACCCATGTGGTAGAAGCTACAGTATAGTCTGAGCACATATATTGGTTTAAAGAACTTTGTAAGGTTTTCATATACAAAAGTAAACAATACATGTATGTTCTCTTTTTCAAAAATAACTTGTAAATTATGTCATAAAAGTTTGTATAAATAAACGCAGCTTTAGGTACTGTGTATCCCTACTTGAACACTTATATCTTTGCTGTAACATATTTGCATCGAACTTTAGATATCATGCATTTCAACTGTAACAACTGATGTGCGTGTACTTGATGTAATTCCTGCAGATTTATACAGCTTTAAAATTACCATTTTAACAAAATATACCAATCGACATGATAATTATTTGCAGTACCTTTGTTGATTGATTGCCTTACAGTCTTGAAAAATAAAAGATCACGATATCTGTGTGCTGTTGCTCTGTTCTCAAACCGGAGTTAAAAAAAAAACAAAGGAATATTTTATCTAAGACATAGTAGAAACGTTTAAGACAAGAAGTTATAATATTTAGTGCGCTACAGATATGATTGGTATTTTCACATTCGCTTCAACAAACATGGAATGATATATAACGTAAATCAAAAGCAATTGTCACCGTAATAGAATCGTGCTTTTTACGATCTACTTGTACGTTGGCGAAATTGTAAACATCTTCAAGCGCCTCACATTACGCGCGTCTTTATTCTTTTGTTACAATTCTGTAAGCCGAAATTTTTTTTGAGCTCTTTGGTTGGAATTTTACTTACTGCTCGTGTTTTTGGAACACTTACAAATAGTAATGGAAATAATAAGAAGTATCAATAAACAAATAGAATTCAGAGACAATTTAATACGAACTAATTGAGTGGATATCCTTTGGTGAGCCGGCATCACGATCTCGCAGCACAACAGTACGCGCATGGGCATGCAAAATGTCCTGTTGTTCATATTTTATGCAAAACACTTGTGCATCTTATGTTCCTTACCACACTTCGCTATCGCCAGCCTTATGGACAGTGCTGATATAGTTATTTTCATTAATATTATCAGCAATATTGAAAATTAAATGACTTTTCTTAATTATTTCGTAGGTTGTCATCCATGGAGTGGCGGGGATTGGTGACAAGAACATTGTAGCTATTGACCAAATCATCTTTAGTTACGGAATTTGCCCAAATCAATGTAGGTTTATTTTTTCGACTGAACTTTGTAAATACTGGCGCTAAAAAAAGATTGATTGATTGATTTCTACAAAAGGACTTTAAGCATTAAACTTTAACAAGAGATTCCCTGTCTTTTTTTATTATTCGGCATAAAAAAAAAGAAACAAACAGAGAAACAAACAAACAAACAACAACAAAATGAGATATTTTATGTAAGCTGTGCAAATGTTTAGCATAGTAATTCGTATAACGGTCGAGCACAGCAACGATACTGTAGAGACTGGAAGCAGCGAGGTGGTACTCATATCAAGGCCGTTCGTTCAAAATAAATGTTTAGTATTGAGAGCAACGCGATATTAGAATTTCATTTTTTTCTTATAATGGTAAACAATAAGGCATTCTGAGTAATTTAATACATCTAAATATTAATAAATAAGATTTAAGCACATTGCGAATTTGTGTGTTATTAAAGTTTTATATTTTCATTTTTGACATACCAAAAAATAAAGAGAGGAAAATGTCAACACTGAGTTTCTTCGTATATTTACTATAGATGCAAAGCCTTGATTCTTACAATACTTCAGGATGTACTTGGTCATTAAGTATTTAATGTTTTTCTGCAGAAAAAAATACAATTAGGGCTTACATAATTGTGTAGTTGTAGTTGATTTTTTTTTGTTAATTTTCGAATACTCATGTGCATATATTATAGCTCGGCCCAAAAACAGTTTTTCAAACTTGTTACCTAAGTCTTCTCATTTATAATTAAACTTTGTTTTGCTTTTTTTTCAAAGAGATCGGGGCAATTATTTACTAGAAATCGCACTTTTCAAAGCATTGCACATTTTTACTTCAAAAAAGTGCCTTCATAATGTTTTTTGCTGCACCATTAAGACTTGATATTTTTTGAATAATAATTAGAAACAGCATAGCTAGATAGATTACAATAAAGAACAATGCATTTAAACGATAATCGGGCGTGAAATATTTGGAAGGTATGGATTCAAAATGTGATTTTTTCGACAAATAACTTGTGTATGCAAGCGCAATCTCTAGCTTATGTATGTTGTTGTGCGAGAGTCTCGTAGTGTTTACAGCTGCATGGTTTCGAAATATGATATTAAGAGACTATCTCACGAAATATCAAACATACAGCGACAACACCTACTGGAGGGATATCGTTCATATTTGCAGGGTTGGTAGACCTATTGGTTCTGTTAATCGAGGTATATTTATTTCCTTCGATTGTCTTCATGTTTTCAATAAATTAGAGGAAAATAATTTTACGAAAAAATGACCTTATTTTAGAGGCAAAATATTGTCAAACTTTCTCCAGCTCGTTTTCAAAAAAGACTCATTATTATCAATTCAAATTTACAGCATAACTAAATTGCAGTATAACCCAATAACCTAAGGAGTTTCATAGGTTTTTGTGAAATTAAGAATATTTTATGAAATATTTTCGAAGATCATTGAATTATCGCGCAAAATGATACGGCCATTTTAAGCACCGATTTTATCATGGCCGATAAAACGTACAAAGTTGAAATCGTTGATTTGAAAACTTCAATAGTTGGTGATGTTTATGATATAAAATTTTTGCTAGGTATTTCCATAGTTAGTAGAGGGGAATGGTTAGGAAGCCCGGCAAACTTCAAAGAGACAACTCTTTGTTATGATTTATGCTTGGTCACGTGGTTCTGAAGGTGCACACAATCAGCAGTCTGTCTAAAGCAACAAGGGAGTCCTATGACAACAAACTATATTCTACGTCGATTTTAATGACTTATGTTGTTTTTAGCAAAGTTTAAAGTAGTCAGATTTTTAATGAACCATGTCAGGTCGTAATTGTGAGGTATTTGGTTGTGGTTCACGTCGAAGAACAAAAGGAATTGGCACACGAAAGTTCCCTTCGCCCGGCTGTCAACGAGAAGCATAGGAAATAGCGCGAAGAAAAGCCAAGGAAGACATGAGAAATGGACGCCAATATTCGAAACCAGATCAATCACGATCGAGTATATACTTACGAAAAGCAATGTGCACCCGAAGATGTTGAAATATCTAAGTATTTCTTGTGATTTTGCTGTTTTTGGTAGCATAAATAATCGTGGCGCATATAGCAACCTATATCTAGCAATTTATGCTATCGCAACAAAAGGGAAAGAAAAAAAAAACAACAAAATAATGCAAAATTAATGATTTGAACAGAAACTTTAATATTCTTGTTAGTTATTGAATATTAGCAATAAATATAATTTTTGTTGCTCTTGATGGAATAATAAGGATTGTTTGGCAACTGAAATTTCAGAATTGGACACCATTAATTTGACAGCACTTTCAAACGTTTTTAGTTATACCCGTAATATCTACAGCATGGATATTAGTTTTAGATATTTATTGTCGAAATTGTTTGGTATCAAAGATTTTCTTTGTATATTTTGAAATATGCCATATACCTTGCTTTTATCACTCGTGTCACGATCGAGCCTTAATTAATTCTGTGTTAAGCCAACTCACCAAATTTGAAATTAACTTTACTTGAATTTTTACTTTGATGTTTTTCAGAATTCTTTTTACAACAATAACTACCAAAATACTGCCGTCCGGCTATTTTAATTCCTGACAGAACAGTTTGTTCAGGCTGCTTGTAATCGGCTGCTGCAACGGATGTTTAGTTGCTAATCGTAGCGTGTTGCAGAATTTCTGAAATCATTACAATTTATAAATTCCAGGATGAGCCTACAAGAAATAGCACCATTAGATGCTTGATATAAGTAAAATATAAATGTTTTGCTTTTCTGGGACAAAGATTATGCTAGTTCAGATGATTTTGACACGAAACTCAGCTTTCTTATGAAAGTTATCCGAGTTCTATGTCTATTGTCCCTTCAAACTCTCACCAAAAATAACTATAAGATGATTATACGTTCAACATCAATACAAATTATTAATGTTTTGTGGTGGGAGAAAGGTTTTGACGTCAACACAAGGACAACGAAAGGCAAAATTTAGTGTCAGATGTCCGATCAAAGTCTTCTGGCGGTGAAAACTTTCTTCATACACCGTGTTCAAACAAAACTTCTAACAAAATTATGCTGACATCTTCAACTGAAGCCGTAAAATGCTCTTCCATTTCTTCATCTTGTTCTAGTAAGTCTAAAAACAGCCTCAAAATCATCGCCAATCAAGGACAAATTCTCTAAACCGTCCGCCATGTTTGTTGTTATGATCGAGAGTGTGCACCCTCGTGATCACGTGACGTCCCTGTTCAACCTCAGATGAATGCCTATTGTTTCCCCCTTTGAAGTTTGCCGGGCTTCCTAACCATTCCCCTCTACTAACTATGGTATTTCACTGTGCGAATATTGTCAACCGATCATATTTCTAGCTTTTTTGCATAAATTATCATTAGCGGCAAAATCAAAGGAAAGCGTGTTTTTAGAACATTTTTTCGCGATTTTCAAAACTGATGATCTCATTGATAAAATGCAAACTAAAAAAGTTTTAAATGTGTTTCCTTTTTTTTTTTTTTTTTTTTACTTTGTTTCTGGCAGCGAGATGTTGATCAGTTGATGAAAAAAATTTCCCAGTTGTTTATAGTATAAAATCAACCGACCATGAAAATTTCTCTCTTGCTCTATTTTGTGACTGGATTTCCTTACTAGTCTACTTCAATGTTATCCTATTCTTTAGTCCTTTTGAAAACTTTTCTCCAAAGCCCGTGCAGTAAACTAACGACCTGAAAGTAATAAAGGACAATAACTACAACAATCAAACAAAAACGATCAATGTTTTCATTATTTACTATCACCATTGTAAATGAGTAATTGGTGAGAAGAAATGTATGATAGTCAAATCAGTCTTTGCTGTACAAATTTATTCGCCTATAGCCATCTAGTATAAATACATTTCCAGTACAATCCTTTTTATCTCAGTTCGTGGTTTTGTTATTATTTTTATTGGTTATCACGTATCAATTAAGTTATTTAAGCGGATCTGAATTCCATTCAATTCAATTCGTTATCTTATTATTGCTTATTCATTCGTTCGTTCATTAACTCATTCATTCATTTATCCGTTAATATATTCATTTATTCATTCATTCATTCATTCATTTGTTTTTTTAATTTACCCATCAGGTCATTCATTCAAATATTTTTTTCAATTCATTCATTCATTCATTCACATTTTTATTCATTTATTCATTCATTCATTCATTCAATTATTCATTCATTCATTCGTTCGTTTATTCGTTCATTCATTTGTTCGCTCATTCGTTCATTCATTTGTTCATTCATCCATTCGTTCATTCATTTATGTTTTCATTCATGCATTCATTAGTTTATTCAGTGTTATTACTCGGGGTACCCCCCAAGGGGGCCCCGAGTTAAGGTTTCGGCTTCGGTCTATCTATGTATGTATGTATGTATGTATGTATCATGCAGAATTTTTGAAAATTGCAAGTTACTGCGCATGTCATTCGTGGCCGTGGAGCCCACAGGAAGCCCAAAGTTACCGGAAGTACATATCATTGATTGACGCAGGAACTAGATGTCATAAGACATTTCGCCGAAACTGAACTTGTTATTTTCTGCACAGTTCTGCACAAGATGTCGACGAAAACGAATGCAGATGATGAGCCGCTCAAATTACATGCAAATGCACACACCGTTCGCGATAGACTCACACTAAAAGATGTCAAAGAGCTTCATTTTCGAATCGACTCGTTCCGCGAACTCCAAAGCTCAAACGAAATTCAAATGAATACAAATACTGAGACTCAAACGAACTCAAACAATGAAAGCACTAGCTCTCTTGTTCACAGTTACAAGGACGCCATGTTGGAATCGCATAACTCGAAGACAAATTCGCTTCTTTGCTGGTTTGTGACAACGATAACTGTGTTTTGTTTATCAATTATTTGTACTGTTGTGCCAAGTAGTTTTAGTGCTAATTTGTTCGTTTATTGTCTGTGTTTTTTTCGCTATGTCATGCATAGTTGCCAACCTGCTTTTACGCCATGTTGTAGTACCATTCAACCATTTCTTCGCGTCTTTAGATAATGATTGTGATGTCTTTGAGAAAACTTTAGAATTGTTAGTTGATTCATGTTTTATTTATAATAAATATTGCACGTCCAGATTGGAATTAAGGTCACGTTATGCCAAGTTTATTTCTATAGATGATGGAACACACATCAAACTTCGAGCACTGCAACGTGATCGAGAACCAAGTAGAATTCCAGTCAAACAAATAACCCGTATAATGAATAAAAGCAGACAAATGATGAAAAGAATGCGTAAATATATTGTAAAAAATATACCAATGTCATTTAAGATTCATTGTTATGTCAATAAATGTAATTTTCTATAATTTTGATAGTATTCGCCTCAAAACCCAACGAAATGTGCTCAAATTCATACATGACACTCTTAAATATATCAGCGACACAAGATAAGAGTTTTATTGAAGTTTATTGATTTTAAAGTAGAAAAAAGTTGACCTAAAAGTACCCATGCAATCCACATCAAATACCCATATATTTTTCGTCTGTCTGTCTAGCTACAACACTGCTGCTAAACAACACTGTTAATAAGCTTGGGCTACCTGTGTATAAACTACCCCCGAAAATATTTACCACAATAGTTGCCACGAATGTTCAATGACGCTAAGATGCTATTATACGAAAGATTTTTCAATGCCTCAAATTTACAAATCTCTCCTTGCAAGTACCCCGAGTAAGCACTCTCTGAGTGTCTAGTTTAACTTACTTTGACAGCTGCATACTGCTACAACTGTGTTGATGTCCTCTATGTACGGCTTTTTCCGTCGAACTTTAATTTCTGAGACGTCTAGTTCCAAAGCACTACATATATCTATTAACATGTCGATTGAGAGTCTAGAAAGTTTGTCATTAGATGACATGTCGCAAATATTAAAATGTCCATATATAATAGGATGCTGTAGGCCCATTTTGTCATTTACTTCGTTGGCCAATTTAGTGATATTTAGTTCCTCTACAATGTCATCTAGTTCTTTGTCTGACTCGCCGTCATCCACGCTGTCTTGTTCATGAGAAGAGATGCCTTTGCTTTTTGCTTTTCTCGAAAAGAAACTTGAAATTTGTTGCTGAGTTAAAAATTGGCTTTTGTCGAACATCCTTGATCTGTAAGGGTTTTTGGCCTTTCTCATTGATTTGGACAATTCTGCTGGATCTGCTTTGTGGCCTGTCACTTCCCCTTTCATAAATATTTCCATCAGGTATTTTTCTGTGTTTCGGTGAATCGCTTTTTGCTAGCAGGTGTCTTTAACGCCCATCGCATTGGTGGCCCTGTTTCTGTAGATTCTGAATGTGATATTTGCACGGTGTCGTATACTGTAGCTGTATGGCCCACACCCTGCTCGAGCTTCGTTGCATAGAGAGTCATAGCTTTATCGTATAGAGTTGAGTTCTCCAATAAATACTTGTGTTGTCCACAATCCAAATGTTTTTCAAGGGAAATATATTTGTAAAACGATCTCACGCAACCGTTTTCTGGACAAAAGAATAGTTTTTGAGGGGTGTCCTCCGTATCATTGTTGCGACTCTTCTG
Organism: Diadumene lineata; assembly: GCA_918843875.1. Classification (NCBI taxonomy): domain Eukaryota; kingdom Metazoa; phylum Cnidaria; class Anthozoa; order Actiniaria; family Diadumenidae; genus Diadumene; species Diadumene lineata. The sequence goes on along the minus strand of OU974081.1, from coordinate 5,281,454 downwards.
TTCGTCATCTGCTTCTAAACTTTCGTCATCACTTGATTCATCCTTATCATCCTGTGTTGGTGGATCATAGTTACTCGCCTTTCGAGCTTTCACATCAACAAATGTCACTGGGTTCTCCTGTTTCTTTTTTGTAAGCTTTGGCAACTCATCGGGTATGCTAAGATCACTCCAGCTAGAAAACTTGCCCTTGCCAATCTTGTATGCTTTAAATGATGTCATTCCTTGGTCACTGTACTCAATATTATTGATTAGACTAACGCCCTCTAGTTTAAATGTAGACGGCACGTCACTTGGTGGTAAGCATACAACGACACGCACACCTGGAATACCACCAATCGATTCCATGGCTGCTTTCATATTATCGGCTGTTTCTATGTTATGGCCTGAGAACAAGTATCTTTTCATGTGATTCTTAATTGTGGCTGCTTTTCTGTCACAAGAGCCCTTGCCACCCTGAGGGTCTGAGAAATCCAGAAGAGCAAGCTTCACACCATTGTTGATTGCAATTTGATGTGTAGCCAGCATAGCTAGTGCGGAATGGTAACATCCTGCGTTATCTTGCTTCATATAAACAGATGACAAATCAGGTATAACCTCTTTGAGTTGTTTCAGTACATCATCAAATATAGCTAGGACTGTTGGACTATCTTGAGTACACTTCTCAAAGATATGTACCATAGTAAGCATCTGAAAGTTAACAGACTTTCTAATGGCCACAGTAATATGCCAAGAGATACTTCGTTTGCCATACCAATCTCTTTGACTTTCTCGGTATTTTTTGGGCATGTATTTCATCGCCCAGTCAGAAACCAACAGAACGGACTTGTCGTCGATGGTATCTAAGACGTCCTCTCTAGCTTGATTTTGGTTTATTGATCGTAAGATATGCGCTTTCCAACTTTCAATGTTCTTGATTGCTTGACTAACCAAGTACTCTAGCTCTTCTCTATCCTCGAGAGAAATTCTGACATTGTTGATAGTTGACGATATTTCGCTAGCAACATCTGGGAAAAGTTGACATCTATCACAATGCTTTGAATGCAAATGATCACATGCTTGACTGTAGTTGCTATCTTTAGAATCACTCAAGGCGAAGGTTCTACAGTGATCACTTATGCATGATGCAACTGAAACATGTACCTATAGAAATGATGATGATTTTTATTCGTATGATGTTTTGTTTGTTGGCATATAATATATAATTGCAATAATTGCAGCTGACACACTGACTAACCCCCCCGTCTTTCCTGGGGGTAACTAGCCTGCGTGGCGGCTCTTGGAGAGGGGGAGGGGGTTTGGGGACGAGTGGGGGTGGGGTAACTTGCCGATACATATTTCGTTTCTTTTAGATCGATCAAAAACGGAGGCCTGTATTTTTCCTTAATTAAGTATTGAAGATATGCAAATCAGTAAATCTAGCGTTCTTAGATAACACTTTAAGGGGTAAGAATCATGCACTATCACGCCATTCGGGATAGGACTTTGGCCTGGTATTTTTAACAGTCACTCCTTTGCCCCTTGCTGTACCCATGAAAGTCAAGACAACATTTTACTAAGCAGTTTTAGCTATTGTTACAGTTTCAAAAATTTCATATATATATTCTCCGACGAAAGACTAACGTCCGAAACGTCAGATATTTTTTTCCAATCACAACGGCGCACCAAATTACAAATTTTTAAAACTGTTTCATAAGAAACACCGACACAGTCTACACTACTTCTAACTAGTATTCATCTCATGCCCGATCACAGTTTTAGTTATTGTTTACTATTATACATTCATGTAAACTGAAACAAATGTTTGAGCTTTTGCCAATAAAGACGCGCATACACCGGTATACAATTATTTTTTTACCTTGTAATCACCCTTTAAGTAGCGCTTGGCTTTCTTGAGTTGTTCTTTCTTGTCTTTCGCCCACTGGGTTCCCATTCCATGTTCATTACCAAGCTTTTCCACCACCTCTTCCAGACTATCGAGTGCCTCTGCACCAGAAGCAGATATGTAGTCTAAGCCTTGTAGTGATTTGCGGACTGATGCAGAGCATACATTAAGTATTCGATAGAGAGTGCTTCTGCTAGCTGGTTTAAAGTCAGTGTCGACCTTACAATATGCCTGATATTGCAGTATTATTTGAGCTGGTATTAAAGTCCTTACGACGTTTAGTACCTTGAATTGTTCACCCGATGAAAGTTTCAGCACTTTCTCACCAAAAGGAAGATCTTGCACTATATGTGTGCTAGATATGAAAGTGACAAAATGGTCTAGTTTGTCCTCATCAACGTATATTCAGTTCTTGTATTTCGTACCTGTGGCAATACAGAACCTCTTCCATGGAGAAGAGCGTGGTGACGAGCAGCATTGAATCGATACCGTGTTAACTCTGGTATCCACACTTTCAACTCAGTGAAACTTAACTTATCGGCAATAACAGAGATAATTTGTCTTCTGGTGCTCCAATGATCTGCGTTATAATAACACTCACAAAGTGCCTGTATGTATATTGTGCCATCGTCTGAACTCGACTGTCTCTCCGACAAACAACTAAGTATAGCGTTCGACTCTCCTGGAGCCAGTTCTTTCGTCTGTACTATTTCTCTCCCTTTCCGTACGTAGTATCGTTTGGTGCTTTCACTGGCTTGCTTCCATGGGATAGATAGAGTATGTCTGACTGGGCTCTTGTCTCTCGATCCCAAGTAATCATTTAACTTTTCTAAAGGCAAAGCATCCATACGAAATGATTCATCTTTTGCGTCAGTAAATGATGTCACTGAATATTCACTGTAAGGGGTGTCTGGTGTAGGGGTGGCTACTTTACTGATATCAAATGTGACTTCTTCATCTAAATCACTTTTTTCTTGTAGATCTCCCTAAAAGCAATGATATAAAATTGTTACACTATATTATTTATATTGACGTCTCATTAAATCGCACTTATAATGCACATATATATTGCTTTTAGGATTTGTTTGTTGGTTGCATTTGCTCATGCATTTATACAAATTTATTGTCTCAATCAATTAGTGCGAATATTTTTCATTTATTCATGTTTTCTCGTCTATTCGGTTTAGTACAGTTTGAGTCGATAAAAATCGGGTTCCCTGTGTCCCTGTAGACACAGGAATCCCTATAGAACTGTTGTAGGTACTGGGAGGGGAGGGGATAAAACCGGTTATATTCGATATCAATAAATATTTACCAGACTAAGTTCTTCTAATTTATCTACAATATCAGATTGATCATTATATTCTGTATTTAGGATCTCTTGAGTCTTTTTCCTGAAGTTTGAGCATATACCTGAAAAAGTGAATAATAATTAAAGAACTTATCATGATTGGCGTAAGCTAAAGACCTAACCAGGAAAACGTTTTTAAACCTAACTTACCAGAGCCAACTGGAGTAAAAATTCCTGTTTTCTTTAATATCATTTGAGATTGTTTTTTAGATAGCCCCTTTTCCAATTTTGGCCACTTTCCACGTCTAGGTGATCGGTGTTTGGAGAACTCACTAGGTACTCTACAACGAGTATTGCCACCTCTGGACCAACCCACGCCTAAGTTATGTCGATGGAGAGAACAAATAGTCCATTTTTCTAGATCTTGAGGACTCGAGAAGACTCCAGCTCGACAAAGAATCAAATCAATTTCTTCGGTCGGTTCAGCGAAACCAAGAGTGGCAGCATGACTAGAAATGTCTTTTTTGCAACAAATCAACGGAATGATAACATGCGTTTTATCTCTACCTTGTGGAGTCAAGCCACATCGGCCTCCAACAATGTTTTTGAATGAACATTCAGCTTCCATGGTTAATGTGATATAACTAGTCGCACTACTATTGTAAAAGCTTTGCGATGTCAATTTCACTACTCTTGTCAGAAAGCAGCGTGTGAAATGTCGTCTGAGATTTTTCTGATACGACTATGAAAATAAATAATTTTTAAAACTTATTCTTAAGTTGGATGTTTTTTTATTAGTTTTATTTCGATTTATAGACTATTTTTTGTACTAATGCTGAAATAAAGATGATATAATTGTAGTTTTTTCTTTCTTTTTTTTTTTTTTCAAAAAGTCTGGAATTGATTTGTTGTTGATTGATCGATTTCAACTTGAACAATGTCGCAAACAGAGAAAGTTGTTTACATACGTTAAAGGCGTTTGATGTCAAAAATAATATCATTTTTGAAGATAAATTTATAAACCATGCAGCAAAGTTATCGAAAAACTCTACCGTTGCTTTCATTTTGATGTAATATTCGGCCAAAAGACCAGCATTACAGACTTACTGAAAACACGCAGTTTTCTTTGATTTAGCCGATATAACGCAAATTTTAGCAAAATGTCAGAAATACGATCAGCTAGTATTTTACACCTACTAAAATACCTATCCGAATTTTTACACCATGAAAACCAAACACTTTTAGAGTTTCTAAATTCAAAATTTCAGCTTTGTACATTTTATCTGTTATGGGAAAATCTCTGCTCAAACTGATCGCATTATTTTGCATGAAAAATGAGTCGTCACAGAAAAAAATTATCCATAATATCTCAAACTGCATAAAAAGCTATGAAACTTGCAGAACGTTCAGATGATACTACCAGCTAATTGTGCTACGATTTTGGAATAAAAATATTAAATCTCCATTTAGCATTTTACCGTTATTTTGCATCAAAAATTAGGCTTAAAATCCTTAAAATCTTTTTCCTCGAATTTCTCGAAAAATATAAAAAATCTGAAAGAATAGAATACACCTCGATTAATAGCATCAATAGGCCTACCAAACCTGCAAATATGAACAAGATCCCTCAAATAGCTGTTATCAAGATTTTTACTGGATGCTTGATATTTAGTGACATTGTCTCTTAAATCACATGAAGCAAAGAACAAAAAATCATATAAAACATAAAAAAGAGATGCGATTCCCATAACTGAAGAACTAGGTTATGATGGAGTGATTACATTCACTATCATGTGTATGAAAAATATATGAACAATGTATCTAATGCATTTGATATATGGTATACAAATAGAGAACATTAGTTTTTGACAATATTTTGATTTTTTTAATATGTTTTGATATCGTCTGAACAAACAAAGTACTTACCAGTCTCCACGCGGCTATTTTATTTATGTACATAAAAATCCATATTAATTATCACATATACAAAAAAAGTCTCAATTATCATACTTTTTATCAATATCTATCATTCTATTACAAAAATGTGTACATTTCATGCTTTTCATAAAATCATGCTTGTGATACTAAAATGGGTACCGCCTCGCTGCTTGCAGTCATAAGCAGTGCTCTCAAGTACTAAATCTGTTCGGAGGGAGTGGTCTCAAGTACTAAATCTGTTCGAATGAACTGTAACTCTTTGAATGTGTAATTCCTTTTGCTGTTTTTAGCAGTTGGAATCGTGTAATAATTCTGAACATTACCATTTCAGTTTCCAAATTGTTGCATGTGTACTATTCTGATGACTATAATCAATTCAAAGTCGACAGTAAAGCAGACCTTTCAGCAGCTTGGTGGGAATACCAATTCTCCTTTCTTGCCCCTCAAACACAGAATAGGGAAAATGACATAATGCATTTCACCTATCATAGCAGCTGTTCATCTACTATTATATCGACTGTTTTCTCTTATAAAAGTGCCTGCTATCCGTTGGATTTTTTCTATGCTTCTAAACAAAAACAAGAGTGGAATCAAACGGAGGTGTTTATTCTTAAGCGAATGAATGGTGCACATCCTCAGGGACTGAGCAATAAGAAAGAACGATGCTGTGGTGACAGTGTAGAGGATTACTTTTATACAATGGTATTTGAGAGTAAGTACAAGAATGTAGTGTCGATTTTGAAAGACCGATTGTCTTAATCGATACGCAGCATTTTTGGTCATTATTTTTAATGATGTTTATTAATGATGATTAATCTCTTGCAGAGAGAAGTATTTGCAGTCCTGGCTGGGCATCGGTTGGATCGTTATGCATCCACTTGTCGTCTCTACAAACGGGACAACCCAGATATCATGATTACTGTATTGGTAGAGGTGGGAAACCAGCAACTCCAAGTCGAGCAGATGACTTCAACCTTCTTAAAAAGTACTTGGAAAACACCCGCTTTTTTCTTAATGTAGTAGACGATGAAAAGCTGATATATTTTGTCGGTATGTTTTACAGAAAAAAAATAAATTCTTATTAGGCTGATAAGTCATTCAATCATAGCATTAACGTTACCCTGGGCCTTTGCGGTGTATCTTTTTTAAAACACTAGCGCGTGGTATTGGTTATCGTGCAAGATCATAAATCATTTGAAAGCAGAATAACTGATGTTCATTAGCTAGGTATATTTGTTCACAATATAATTGAATATGTTGCGTTGCAACGCCCCGAACGCACGTTTTTATTGGATTATCAAAACTTCTGTACAATGTCATTGACACATACCTCCCAAATTTTCGTTTGGACGATTGTTAATATTTTACTTAGTTTATCGATTTATTATATCCATTTTGAAATCACTCACAAATGGAGCAATGTGATTGGTTGTAAACAGTGCGATATAATCACGAATCGCATCCTGTTCATAAAGCGCATTTTTAAACAACCAATCAAATTAAAGCATGAGTTTTAAATTGACCAATCACATCAAGAGATGAAATAGAAGCACTAAAGTCATCAGCTGCAAACAAAAATACCTCACGCTCGACAAAACAATGGGTGAACGTTTTCAATACCTGGTGCTTGTCCCGCCATCTTGGCAGCGTAAACATTGTAACCATGAAACCGGAAGAGCTTGACGAATTACTCACACAATTTTATGCCGAGGTGAAACGCTAGAATGGTGATGATTACGAGCCAGATTCGCTCAGAATAAGAGTGGAATCGAAAGGTACCTAAAAAACTGCTGTAAATGCAGCATCACTCATTCGCGAGAGTTTCTCAACTCGCAGAAAGTTCTAGATGCAAAGTCAGTGCAACTACGAGAACTACGAGACTGCGCTATGGGAGACTTTAATGGAAGAGCTCTAGCTAATGTCAACTTTAAAAATCTGACCGAGCACCTTGGACTACGCGGACGCCAAGAACACTACGACTCCTTCGTCGAGGACTTTATTATTCATCAACATGAAGATGGGCAGTCAATCAGTTGAGTTTGATGAAGGGCCAAGGAAGACACGCAGTGGTGGATTACGTGTTAGACGAAGAACAACTCCACAAATCATGCATAGTCCCGATGGTGGTGACAGAGATCCTGTAATATTGTTAAGTTACCATTATAAATCGAAAATAATTTTTTCATTGGAAAATTGTCATTGACAGGCTCTTTACATTTATCACATTTAAAATCATTGGACCTCCGTCATCAGAATGATTTACCTAATTCTTATTTTAAATAAATATTAAAATATATTCAATTGATACCTTGGCGTGATTTATCAGCAAAAAATAAAGCAAAAAAGAAAAAAAGAAAGAAAAAAGAAAAAAAAAAAGAAAAAAAAAGAAAAAAAGAAAAATAGAGAAAAGTCGTTGCAGCTTAATTTGATTTCAATCACCAAACTCCATTTTATATATAACGGTATATGTTATTCGCAGGCGCTTCAGCAGAGGGATTTCGATGGGTATGGAGTGATAAAACGTTGGTTTCAGACGATCTGGTGCCTACTAACTTACCATCACAACGGTGCGGTATTCTTGTACGAATTGGTGGACACTGGAGTATATCATCTGACGCTTGTTGGACCAAACTGCCTTTTATCTGCTCCAAGAATCTAGGTAAGTTATTCAAATCAGTCAGTCAGTCACAACGTCATACAGTCAATCAAAATGCAACCAACCAAAATACAAATCGCCCAATTAAGCCACCATCATTCTAAATAACCAAATCACAAACTAACCAGTCAAGTAGCCAACCAACTACAAAGGACTTACTGATTGTCCAACCAAGCAATTTATTGAGATTTATCGTACTAAACACTGAACAATAACAACTTTGACCAATCCGAGTGCATAAGCCTCGTAGGGATGGAGTGCTTATAATGTGGTAAAAGTAGTACTTTAAAGTATGAAATAAGCCCTCTTTTAAGGATTAAGGATGAAGGATTAGACTATCACGTGACAAGGAAACCGGAAGTGACAAAGAGTCACGCAATACTAAAGGAAGTCCACAAAACGCGCATACGCAAATGAAACACCCGAAGTCTTCTTGACTCGAGTCCGGACGTCGATGAGAATATAATGTACATATGTAATGAAGCTTAAGGTGAATAATCAGATGAATGGCGGTAAATTCGAAATGACACTGCAGTTTTATTGTTAGGCGTGTTCGAGCAAGTTTCATTTTGTACGGGATTGAAGTAGGCTATAAAGCCAGAGAGCTCGAAGAACTAGCTCAAATAATCATCAGAGGAATATGAAACAGCTTAATAATCTGCAAATTAGGTCGAAGTCAGTTCGAAGTCAGGTCGAATCAGGTCGAAGTAAGTTCGAAGTCAGCCAGGTCAGTCTCAAGACGGTCTCAGGTGAAACATGACCATCATTCCTTAATATTTTTTTGTCTTCGATTATATCAATACCCTGTCTATTCTTGATATGTTGTTTACTACATATTACAATCTCTTTTTGTGCGACCTTTAATTACGGAAGTTTACATTGTGAATGTTTTGTAGTGCATAATGATCCACGAACACCGAAACGGCCCGAAAAGGCTCGAATTGGTCTTTTATGGCCCGAAATGGTTCGGATGGCGCGTTTGATAAGAGAGGGACAGTCCATCACTACATGTATTTACCACAGATTATAATTTGTATCTTGTTGACAACTACATTTACAAGCATGAAAAATTTAAAAATGTCCCTGCTTGTATTACGTTATACCTTCTTCTTCCCTGTCACGTGATAGTGTAATCATTAATCCTTAATCCTTAAAAGGGGGCTAATTTCATACTTAATATTAAGAATGAAAGGCGTACGAGGAAGCATTGTGAGAAATTTTGTAATATTCCTGAATTTACTCTGTCGGATTCTAACAAAATCACACGTTATGTGGACTATTATATTTAAGACCTTTTTATTGCAGATAATTCAGATAATAAAAAACGTTGTGATAGTGGATGGTTTCGTATAGATTCAAGATGCTTTCTACTATACACTTCGATAAATACCACTTATGGATCAGCAGCTAGAATATGTAGAAAAAACAAGTATGCCGATCTTGCAATGCTCAAATCCAACCAAACCGTACAACACATAGGAAAACAACTAGATCTGGTGCTTCTTGGTGAAAATGTAAGACTGTTCATTGGAATGGATTACAGTGTATACATGAAATGGAACAACGGAGAACTTATTAACAGTACATTTTGGAGGAGGGAATATTCATACTTATACCGATTTTTTCCAATGTTACACTGTGCAATCTTCCCGGATATGCGGAGTAATTGGTACTTGAGTCGTATATTTCTGCTTTTTATGTCTGCAAAGGGGATCTGCCAAATTGATGAAAGTAAGTGTAGGATCTGATTTCTTAAATTCGGTGGATCTTTATCGTCTGGTAAAATGGATTGTGATATAGTAATGATAATAGTCACTGAATATGTTTTGTGAATTATTTGGCCGTGACTAGACGTGCTATTTGTTAGTTTTGGTGCAATGTTTAAACAAGCATCAATCATGTAATGCGGACAGCTAGACATTAGCTATGTGTTAAATATAACAATAACATAACAAAAGAACAAAAAATATAACTGTGAGTAAAAAGTGAGTACTTTACAAGGGAATATTTGATAAACAATGACTAGTAATGAATTAATAACAAGCTTTTATATATAAATTACATTTATGTTATTCTTGTTTTCTTATTAAATCATTGTTTTTCTTGGTCTAGTTTTTCTTTTTACCCTGCAGTGAAAATTACGGCAACCAACTCGAAAGCATTGCTCGTCTGAATCCCGTACAATTATGCAATTTAATACTATTGTCAAAAAAAAAATTAGTTTATAAAAAAAACTATTATATAACGCGCGTATAGATGCATAGAAACACTGGTTTCAATGAGACCGTATTGTTGTAAAAATAATTTTACATTAAACGATGTATGGAAAATGTATTGTTTGGTCAGGCGTTAAATTGAATTTTACTTATTTTTTAGTCATTTTTTCGTGATTCAATACCTTTTCTTGTTTTCTCCCAACAATCCCGCGTGTTTCTGACCGAGTATATAAACACGAAATGCAAAATCTTGTAATGTATAATTTATCTGTATGTATCAATTATAACCAAAAATGTTGTAATTGCTACAAATAGTGTAAATAAAATTCAAATTTAAATTTGATTCAATGGTCTTTTTTCAGGGAACCAGGCTTTCTTAAGACAAACTGTTGTGAATGCAAAAATTGCCTTTGGACATCATTCTAATGCGGTGGATGGAAATTATGCATCTTGTTTCAAAACAGTGCAGGTAACTCAGAGATAGATATTTAATGATAAAAATTGTATGAGTGATGTATGAGTGACTAAAAAAAGAAAAAAAGAAATTTCTATCATTTCTCCCTCATTTCTCCAAACCTTTTAATTTGTACAATCATACATCCCAATCCGACCTTAACGGAAGAGAACATGTCTCCCCAAAAAGGTTCTTCGAAACACTGACAGGCCTACATCGAGCCTTAAATGTGCAGTAAATTTAGGTGATCTTGAACGATCAAAGAAGATTTTAGCAAATTTATATCACCAAAACTTTAAGATTAAAAAAAAGCTATCTTGAGCAGCTTTCGTCAATTTTTTGACATTCCAAGGCATTCATACAAGATCTAAACCTATTTTTTAGACATATTTTTTTCGATTGCCAGTGTTGTAAAATTGCAATGAATCGGGCATCAGGGAACAAAATCGAGGTGACCTTTTGAAAGGTAATTCCGTTGTTTTGCACTGCCCACAGTTTTGCCCATATTTCGAATTTTAGAGTTTTACATTTCTTATCAACAATAAATACAGAGCTATGCCTGAGAAACACTTTAACGTAAAAATACAAACAGATTTCACATTTTCAAATGCAAGCAAAAAATTACGATTTTCTTAAAACTCACCCCAGTCCATACTCGGAAAAACCTTGATATTATTGAATTTTGAGGATATTTCTCCAAATATCTCGTAAACCAATACGGGCACCTATCTTTTTTTTTCATAATATCATTTGAAATCATGTTTTTTTTAAACACATATGATCGATGACAAAATTCTATGGCTAGACTTCGATATTTCGAAAAGTGTTTCGTTAAAGCAACGGCGAGGCCGTAAAAATTCAAACATTTTGTTAATTTTTGCTTTTTTTCTCTTCGCTGATGAATTCTAGTTCAAATATTTTGCTTTAAAGCAAATTTAAAATATGTGGTATTGACAAAGTTCAGTAAAGAGATACTTTTATGAGTGATGCCCATTTTCGAATCTCAGACGCTAAATTGACAAAAGTGGGTATAATTTTTCCCACGAAATCCAATAACGTGACACATTTTTTTATTCTATATTTTTGATGAAAAACTCAAAATGTTTTATTGTAGAAAGTTTTATCAAAATCCTATGGCTAGTTCTATTTCTACGGAATTACCTTAAGTAATGGGTAAGGTTTAGAAGTTAACCGTAGAAAAGTATATATTTTCTAAAATCCAAAAGAACAAATATTTGTGTAGGAAAATGGTTTTATCAAGAATAACTTACTGACAAAAAAATGGGCCTTAACTTTTGCCCTACTGTTTTGTCACCTAACTAGCTCATCAACTTTGTAAAATGGTTTTTCGTTTTAGAGATAACATGAAAAAATCACTAAAAAGTAGTTAAAAACATAACAAAGAACTAAATCATACACAAACATGGCATGTACTAAAACCCGGAACACGGAACACCGGAACACCGGTACAATACTATATTTTTTTAAACTTATACGTATAAATTTATATATCTTTTGCTTTTGAGTGACATGCCTTCATAATTTTAAACTCCCTTTTTCATCAAAGTAGCTTTAACGTGTTAAAAATTACAAGATACACAGGACATACATTAGTAGCGGTTATGAAATATGACCTGCTCGCATTGCCACTTTTGTGAGATTCCAGCAAAATGATTTAAAACCGATGAGCTCATATGAACTAGCGGCGATAATGCACTTTAATTCCCTATGCGAAGTTTGTTTTTAGTTCATTCATGTTTGTTTGTAAAGCTATTGATTTGTATAAAATTTTATAAAATTCATGAATAATTAATGAACCCAGAACAATGAAAAATCACTACCGTGACGGCATCTGTATATTTGATACAGAAATCGTCCTGATTTGCATAAGGTTTAGCTTGAAATATCTCGGCCAAATTAAATCTAATTTCACAAATATTAATCTAAAATAGCAGCATTAACCTAGACATTTCACGTCCGATCTGTACGTATGGAATATAAAATGTCTCGCCTTCGGCTCGACATTGTATATTCCATACAGATCTGCCGCTCATATTGTATATATTACAAATAGCATTTATTTTTACTGAAAAATAATTTAGTTACGTCATGTTACGACACATTTGTTTTAAATAAAGAGAAAGCGGGATAAATGGTTTTCGAAGAAACCTGATCCTTGTTTGCCTCATCCTAGATAAGACACTTCCTGGTAAAGACTGTTCATATTTCTTGGTTTCATTCAGAAGTTATAGCTAAAAAATCACGAGGCATTGCTTTTTTTAATGGAAAACAACTGATGAATATACTAAAATATAGCAGCAGTTGCTTCTGCTTATTTAAGCGAACTTAAATATTCTTTTTGTGAGCTCATCGGACTTTCGACATGGGTCAGTTGTTTTTATTCAAGCTGGTTGTCATGCTACCCTCCTCACCAGCAAAATAGACTCTATTTGTTATGGGGTATTCCAGAGTGAAAACGGCCTTGAATCAGAAAACATGAAGATAACTTTCCGTGCACACATAGAGTAGGTTTTGATAACCCCCCAATGAAGTCTTCCCTACAAACACATTTACGCAACATCAACGTAGGTCAGCTTAACAAAAAATCCTAAAATGTCCGCTTTCAATATTAAAAATATAGATTATACTGGTTTTAAATCATTTTTGCTGGAATCTCACAAAAGGCGATGCGAGCAGGTCATATTTCATCACTACTAAAGCACGTCCTGTGTGTTTTGTTTCCTTTGACACGTGGTATGGTATGGTATAACTTTATTTAAAAACGAATTCTCTATCAATTTCTAATTTACAAAAAAAATTGAAATTGCTCTACCTAGAGGTCGTTTGAAACTAATTCTTACATGAATTACAATAAAAATTACAACTATAGTAAAATTATTTACTTATTTACAACATTTATTTATACAAATATATACATATAGTATATATCTAATATATTACAAAGTGAATTGTCAATCGGATCAGAGATCAATATTTTTAATTTGTTTTTTTGAAGGAGCATAAAGAGTTTGCACTCTTTACACCTTTTGGAAGTTGGTCTCATAGCTTTGACCCAGTGTAGACAAAGCTTTTCCTATATAATTCAGTTCTAACTTTTGGCAGGTTAAACGTTTTATCTGATTCTCGAGTATCGTAGTTTGAGCATTTTTTTAGGCTAAACATTCCGCTCAAGTATGTTGGGACTTTTCCATTTGCAACTTTGAACATCATTTTTGCTTTTTGTTCAGCTCGTAATAGATAATTTTTCCCAATTGAGTTGTTTAAAAACCTCTTCCGTAGATACGGTAAGGTATGGTGCACGTGTGAGTATACGGGCGCATCTATTTTTGGAGCTTTTGGAGCTTATCAGTAAAAGTTTCATTTATGCTATCCCACACAAGACAGCAGTAGTCGAAGTGAGGCTCCATAATTGCTCTATAGATTACTACAAGCAGTTTTTTTGAAAGTATTGGTTTTAATTTTCTCAAAGCTAACTTTGCAGAAGCGATTTTCTTTTTAATATTTTCTATGTGTATATGCCATGTTAAATGTTCATCGACATATATACCGAGCCATTTTGTTGAGTTTTTCCTTTTGATTTCCCCTTCATCAAGATGAATGGAAATGTTACCATTTTTATTATTTAGAAGTTGGTGAGAACCAATAATCATGAACTCCGACTTGAGAGGATTCAAAGTTAGTTTGTTGGCAAAAAGCCAGTCAGCAACACCTCTCAAATCAGAGTTCATCTGCTCGCTAAGACTCGCCATATTTGTATCAGAAAAAGTTAGTGTTGTGTCGTCGGCATATAGTCGGGTATTACTATAATCAAGGCTGTTTGGTAGATCGTTGATGTAAAAGAGGAATAGTGTCGTTCCTATTATTGTACCTTGTGGAATACCGTGTGTCGTTGGTAAAGGATAAGATAATATGCCATTAATAAAACATAGCTACGTTCTGTTTTAAACCAGGACAGTGTTTGTTGTGTAAAGCCGTAGGTAGCTAATTTCGATAGATGTATTTCATGGTCAACATTGTCGAAAGCTTTTTTTAGGTCTAGAAATACTACACCGTTAACCATTTTCCTGTCGATGTTATAAGACCATTCATTTGTCAAGTCGAGCAGTGCAGTAACCTTTGAGTGTAAAGGCCTAAAACCGGATTGATATTTGTAAAACAGGTTATGTTCTTCCGTGTATGCAATCAATCGACTTTGTATCACTTTCTCGAGTATGCGCGAGATGTAACTGATACAGGTCTATAGTTTTTATAGGATTTGAATATGGGTGATTTTTTTTCAACCTTCCAGTCGGAGGGAACAACACCCGTTCGAATGGATAGGTTAAAAGGATCACTTAGATGACTGCTGATGAATGGTGCAGCGATTTGTAATATCTTGTTAGAGATACCGTCAAGACCTGATGCTTTATTAGACTTGGATGATCTCAATAGCTCTTCAACTGCTTGTGGGTTAGTGGGTTGCAATGAAAAGGTGGAATGTATTGGCCTTACAAAATTGGAATGAGCACTGCAATCCTTTTCATTAAGCTCGGATGCTAATTGCGTTGCAATGCTTGTGAAATAATCATTAAACGCATTCGCGATGTCCTTCGAATCGGTTAAGTTTTGATTGTCAGATTTTATTTCGCGGATGATTGTGTTGTCCGATTTTTTCCCGCGCAATTCATTTATAGTATTCCATGTTTGTTTAGGATCGTTTTGGTGTTGTAACAACTTATCCCGATAATATTCTCTAGTTTTAATAATTTCTTTGTTGACACTATTCCTCTTCTGTTTGTAAACCATCCAATCGTTTTCATTGTGGTTTTCGAAGCTATTTTCTTAAGATAGTCCCAGGAACGCATCTCTTTTTTGAGATTCTTATTAATCCAAGGTGATTGTTTACTTCGAATCCGAAATTTTTGCGTTGGAGCATGTTTTTCAAGAATCCCCGTAAAGACATTTTTCCATTTACTCCAGGCCTCATTAACATTTAAATAATTTCCGATCTCAGGCCAAGAAGCATTCTGGATGCTATTAAGAAGCCTGTCTTCACTGAAATTCTTTAGGTTTCTTGTTTGAATAACTTTAGGTTCCCCCTTTTTCAACATAGCCTTTCTGTGGCATATATCAAATAATGATCACTTATTGTTAATGGGAATACCCCAGAAGAAGAGATTTTGTTCTTATCACTGGTGATAAGGAGGTCAATTAGTGTTCCACTTGTGGTAGTAACCCGTGTAGGCTGATCAATTATTTGAGTTGATTGATAATTGTTTAAAATATCGTTCAGACGTGAGGCATTCGTATCAAGGGGAGTTGACAGTAAATTTACATTTATATCACCTAAAATGTATATTTCCTCTTAAATGGAATCGATTTGTTGAAGAAACATTTCAAATTTGTCAAAATAGTCAGCTGCCAATTTAGGAGGACGATACCATGTAGTCAAAAGAAACGGCTTGGAATTCCACACTCAACAGCTATCATCTCCAGTTTGTCAATGTCATAATAATAATAATAATAATAATAATAATAATGGTTTATTCAATGAAATCCACAAAATGGCTCTTCTATCATTGAAGGCTAAGCTAAGTTAAAATATATATATACACATAAATATATACAAAAATACATATCCAATTATATATAATGTCTTGAAGTACATGCTTAAATAAAATGATATGAAATATTGAGATATTTACACATGATAATTGGATGATAATGATAATAACAGAAAAAAATAATAATAATAATAAACAAATAAATAAATAAAAAATAGAATAATATATTGCTAGTGGCTCTTCATGTGAGCAGAGACAGCCCTACAGAAACAATTATAATTTGTAATATTTCTAATGTTACTAGGTAAATTGTTAAATAGTTCGGAAGCAATGTCTTGGAAAGTTCCTTTTTCTAATGGTCTTACTAGACTTATGGTGTGCTAGAGCGCAAAGTTCGTACAGAGCTATGTATATTGACAGATATATAATTTGGCCAGTCTTTAGAGTGGATTGCTTTATGTGTTGCTTTTAATACATTCAAGTCCCTGCGTTTTTGCATAGGTAGCCACCCTATGTTTAATAGCTGCTCAGTAGAGTTAACGTATCGTCCCGTAACAAAACTAGCTGCAGAGAATTGCAGCTTCTGGAGTCGTTTCAGAAGATAGTCTGGAATAGGATTAAATACTAGGTCAGCATAGTCCATCCTCGACAACACAAGTTGTTCAGCCAGTTGTTTTCTTAATTTAAAAGGTGTGAAATGCTTGATCTTCCTTAATGTTGCTAGAATACCATAGCAGGTGGTAGATAAGTTATGTATATGTTCATTCCAGTCAAGGTTTTCGTTGATGTACAAGCCAAGTAGTTTTGTTGACTTTATTCGCTCCAAAGGTTTGCCATCCACATGTAGGTTTGTTTGATAGGAAGAGATCGAATGTGTTCTAGATAGCTGTTGGGTTGAAAAAACCATACATTTAGTTTTTGAGGCGTTAAGAGTCAGGTTAGAGTCACTAGACCATGTTGTCATTTGCTTCAAGTTATCATTCATTGCTGCTTCACAGCGTTGAAGATCAGTGAACTTACAGTGTTTGTAGAGAGTTGTATCATCTGCATATTGATAACAAGTTGTTTGTTGATCAATGCAATTCTTTAGATCTGAGACATATAAATTAAATAACATTGGTCCCAGTATGGAGCCTTGAGGGATTCCGAAGTTTACACCTGTAGATGTTGAACGTTTGTCGTCAACTTGAACAAATTGTGACCTATCGGTTAGGTAGCTAAAAATCCACTTCAAAAAAGGCTTAGAGAAATTCAATTTGTGTAACTTGGTAATAACCGACTTAAAACATACGGTGTCGAAAGCCTTGGAAAAGTCGGCCAAGACCATCAGAGTGACGTCTCTTTTTTTTCATAGCACGAACGATGTCATCCTTAATCCCTAGTAGTGTGGTAGTTGTTGAGTGTCCTTTACGGAAACCAGTTATTTTATCATGTAGAGATCCATGTCCCTCAATGTAATCTGTAATTTGTAGGGCCACAACCTTTTCAAATACTTTTGAGAGGCCGGGCAAAATTGATATTGGACGAAACTGGTCATCTGTGACGGGATTGTCTACTTTAGGAACTGGTGAAACACGTGCTGTTTTCCATACCTTTGGAAAATAAGAATTGGAAATGCACTTGTTGATGAGATTGGTTATGGGAACTGCGATGTATTTACTAACCAATTTAAGGTATTTCACCGGTATTTAGTCGTCTCCCGTAGAGGAGTCAGAGCGAAGAGTGCAGATAATGCGGGACACTTCATTGATGGTTACATGTCTGAGTTGAAAGGCTTGACAGGTGTTACTGTTGTTGTTCAGACTTTCAATAAAATCATCAAGTTCCCTTATAGAGATGGCATTACGCCCAGTTGTTCTGTAGGCAGTAGTAGTAAAGTGTTCATTTAGTTTCTCCAAATCTACACGTAGAGGATTAGGATTTGGTCGTAGGATGCGGTGAATCACTTTCCAGACATCACGTGACTTACGAGAAGACAATGACTTTTCCATGAAAGATTTGCGTGCAGCTCGTATTTCATATTTAAGCTGATTTCTGACAGATCTATAGACGTTCCATGATTCTGTAGAGTTTGTTGTTCGAGCTTGATCACGTAGCTTATCTCTTTGATGTTTTAAGTTGTCGATAACAGGAGTCCTCATCCATGGAGCCGGAGGTCTAGTCACGCGAGTTCTTCGAAGCGGACAGTGTCGTTCTAAACATTCCTTAATCAAGGTGTTTATAATATTAAGCTGGTCGTCAGGATCGTCTACGGCTTCAGCTACTGCAAAAGGAATATCCGCAAAGTCTTTGATAAAAGCATCGCTATCAAACGTTTTAGTGTCACGGATGTATTTGTAGCGTGGTTTAAATCGCGAGACTTTAGCATTAATACATGCATATACACCATCGTGATCGCTGACAATCGAACAAGGAACTATACCTGTTGTGGTAACTCGGGAGGGACAGTTAGTGACGATATGGTCAATTAATGTTCTTGAGGTGCGAGTAACTCGAGTTGGCTTATCAATCATTTGTTTTAGGTCGAACATATCCAACAAAGATTGATAGTCTTTAGTGATGTGATTTTCCTGAGAGAGCATGTCAATGTTAATATCCCCTGTTAACACTAAAAGACCATCCCATGTTGCGTTAATAAAGCCGAGTAAAGATTCCAATCGTTCGAGCCAATCTTGTGTGCTAAGTATACGTGTTGAACGGTAAATGACACCAACTAACACCTTACTGTGCTTATTTCTTCCTGGTATTTCTAGCCATAGGTGTTCAAATTCTGGCTGGAGTTTTTCGATGTCTTCCCGCCGTTTGAAGTTGATAGACTCACGGAGATAAGCACCAACTCCACCGCCCCTTATGACGTCGCGATTGCGGAAGACGGAGATATAACCAGGTATAGATACATATTCAAGTAAGTAAGGGTTGTCCTTAAGCCACGTTTCGCTAAGAGTCACAACGTCGAACGGATAGTGCGATACTGTAAGCAGAAACTCATTAAAGGTGGAAACCATGCTTTGTGTATTTAAATGCATTATTTTCAAGTGTTTTGGGTGTTGGTTAAGAACGGAACGTAGCTGGTCTGAAGTGAAACTGTTGTAGTCTACATCAGCTTGAGGAACATTATCGTCAGGGTCATCATCCGGTAAGATTCCACCTTGAGATGAGAAAGGTAGTAGACTAAGTGTACACTTGTTACAAGTCCATTTAACTGGAGCTTGTGAGTTGATGGATTTAACATTTAAAATCCTTGTGCATTTGGCATGTACCATATCAAAGCAAATAGTGCATTGACAGCGTTTATGGTTTCTAGCTACAGGCTTTTCACATTCAATACAACGTAAGGCTTTCTGATGTTTATTGCAGTTGTTTTGGGGTCCTGGATTTTTTTCAATGTCCCCACTTTCTAAGAGCAAGTTGAAGGTAGCTGTTGTGTTGTTGTAAAAAATTATTCTGGCTTGCGACCACTTTCTTTTCTTTCGCTGTCGTAATATAACAAAAGAACTATTGTGCATGCTCTGCTTGACTTCGCTGATCCCATAGAACAATGGTATGTAAATTTGGATATTTTTCGCTTGTGAATATTCAATAGCAAAGGTTTTAGAAGTTCCATTTTTTGTGAAGACCAGTGAACAATCCAGCGTAAGATTTTGTATATCTTGCAAGCAATCATTTAGGTGTTCTTTTGATGTATTTTCCTGGGACAAAGGACACGACAAAAGAAGAAAGCTCAATATGAACACGGAGCTCCAGAACAACATTATGCTTCACGCTTCACGCTTCACGCCAAAAATAACAAACTTTCCTTGAGTAGTTGATTGATTGTTGGATATAAATACACACTCCACCACCACGACTATCGGATACAGATATAACCGGGTATATTAACATCATCATTGGAGGAGCGGTAATCAAGTTTATGGCTAGAGCATCTAATTTTCTATTTGCCATGAATATTAAAAGTTCATCAAAATGTCTCCTTTAAGCTACTTTGATAAAAAAGAGAATTTGAAATTATGAAGGCATATCATATAGACTCCATAATGCGCTAAAAAGCAAAAGATATATACATTTATACGTAAAAGTTTAAAAAAAAAAATATAGTAAATCAGTGATTTGAGGGTGTTCCGGTTCAATCAATCAATCAATCACTCAATCAATCAATCAATCAATCAATCAATCAATCAATCAATCAATCAATCAATCAATCAATCAATCAATCAATTAATCAATCAATCAATCGAAAAGGAATGTAGATAAAAAAACAAAAAACAAAAAAAAAATAAAAGAATTAATGAATGAATAAATACATTTAAATAATCACGAAAAGAAAAAACATGGCAATAGAAAAACAAAAATTAGAATTGAGGGATATAAATTTTCTTTTTTTACCCCGTTTTATTGTTATTTTCTTTTCATGATCAAATAATTATAAAATATTCAAATCTTTATGCATGTAACAAAATGTTATTATGCGCAAGAAATATGCACAAAAATGCCAAAAATATCCGACCGTATTTTGTTAGTAACAGTCAACTGGCTTCCTTTATGTTGTTATGCATGGTAAAAATCGCACTTGTCAATTAAAATTGATTATCCAATTGCAATGAGTAGTTAGAAAAGCATTAACATGGCTTCTTTGAGTTGTAAACAAATCCCCGCGCGCTTCTCGCTTAACGCTCTTTTACTTTTGAAAAAATGTTATAAAAATGGACAAAAAAATCACTTTTCTGGTGAAATGTGTACTGAATTAATTTATTGGTAATCTAGCTATCTAATACGGCTGTGCATTTTTAATTATCAAATGTGAATACTGCGTGGCTCGTTTAAAAAATAGCTAGTACGTGTGAACTTTTATCAGAACTTATGAAATTTCAGATGAGTACAATGATGAATACACGCGTTTTATTGCAATTCAATAACAAATCTAGAAAAAAATAAGAAAATAAAAAACAACATCAACAACAACAAAAACACATAATAACCTCAGCAATGGAGGAATATCTCACAAAAAGATGTAAATAGTTTGCAGGAATTATTGCAAACTGCTTATATGTGGATGGTAAAAAAGAAAGAAGATCGGCAAAAAATGTAAACATGCGCTACGTTTCTTGTCCTGTACTGTCACTTTTCCACTGAAATTTTCGTTCTCAGTTCTGATTACAATAACCTTGTTCGTGTTTTCAGAATTTTAAAAGTAAAAAAAAAAACAGTTTTCACCGCCTTTAAAAAGATCACACAGTTCAACAGAACGGCGATGGCTAGGCCGTGTTGTTCGATCACTCATTGTGCTAAATTTGCATTTCCATCCACTACCTGAATTGGCAGTCCTACTTTGTTGATAAACATCTTGTATGAAAAGTTATTTTTCGTTGTGTATAGTTGATACATCTCTATTGGTCCTAAAGATCTCCGTGTTCTGATTTTCCCGTAAGAATTGATGAGTGAACAGAGTGAAATCATCTTCGT
Source organism: Diadumene lineata (assembly GCA_918843875.1). NCBI lineage: Eukaryota > Metazoa > Cnidaria > Anthozoa > Actiniaria > Diadumenidae > Diadumene > Diadumene lineata. The sequence continues at coordinate 5,259,993 of OU974081.1, read as the reverse complement.
GAGTCGTGTTCGTCTTGCTTTTCACCTCTTTTGAATTGCTCCAAATGCACGTTTGCTTCTCGTTTGTTTTGTTTTTGTTGTTATGAACTTTATGTCGCCGTCGTATTTACTTTTAAAAGTAGATTAGTCGGTAAGTAATGATTGAAAAATGTCACAAAGAATCCACGAACTCGAAGTAGAATACGTTTATTTACCATCTTTCATAATGAAAACTCTTCCAGAAAAGAAAATATAACTTGTAAAATCTCCATCTTTGGATTTTAACAGCGCTCTGGATGACTCCACATTATCGGCACGAGACTTTTAACCACTTTGTCAGTGAAAATACTTTGAAGCTTTTCTTCGTTGAATAGTAAGTTAGTTCTTTTTCGTTTTTCATTTCGGTGTCTTTGTTTCTCTTTCTCAGTCAAAACTCTTTAGGCAGCAGCTTAGCTTAGCCATTTTCTTCCTCTTACCCATAGTAGAAATACGTTTTTTAGAAAGTTTTCAGTAAATATAAACTGAAAAAAATTTTTGATTATTTTTTGTTCACTAAAAAAATGGTCAGCGACTTTGCGTGGCAGTACACGGACGGACGCCGTTGTACGTATTTTCGAAATTCAGGCTTCCTGTGGTCGATTTCAAATGAGCGCGATGGTTTACCATATTTTCTTAATTATGGTGCTCCGCTTGCACGGGCCTTCGGCCTGCGCGGAGCTCCGCTAAAAATATAATTTTCTAGTTTTTTTTTTCCCAAGGTACTTTATTCCTAAATTTCATATGAAAAGGGCAAATAACGTTTTGCAGTGGTGTTTTTTTTCTCGAACAAAACACTTAGTTTTACTATTAATAAATTGCATAACATCACTAGAATGTCACGGTGCGTGTGTGTGTGTTTTTGTATTAATTCTGATCACACAACTCTATTCTTCCAGACAAATAATCCTTGGCTAAAGATACAACTTTCGAAAGACATGTTCGTAGCTAAAGTTGTGGTGACAAATACAAGATCTTGCTGTCTTAAATCTGATAACAACTTTCATGCTTATTTGAATAATTCCATGTTGAATTACTGTATCAAGTACGTTAATGTTTATGAAAGGAAGGGAATTGTATTTATCTGTAGTCAACGTTTTAAGACAAAAGAAGTTACAATAAAGTTATCTGGTGTACAGAAAGTTTTGACCATTTGTGAAGTCACGATTGCTGCTTATGGTACGTATAAATAAAAAAATCAACTTATATAACTGTGAATAAAATCAAATACATTGGAAAGCATGTTTCATGAAGATGCCTAAAACTTTAATAAGTCCATGAATATACCTAACCACAAAAGTTAAAATTTGCATTTTGCAAACTACATGTTGTTTATTAACAATTGATCTCTTCAGAATGTTTAGGATGCAGATCCATTTATATAAGCTGCACAACTAATCCAACCTATTTTACCAACTTATAGACTGTGCATGAACATTTCTTGACTGAAGAGACCGTTTATATAACAACCAGGCAGGAGGTGATAAATCTCATGTCCCCAAACTTGCCCACATGTAACACTCAGTGAGCATAGTGAAATGTTTGTGGTTGTCATAACAATGTCATTATAGGAAAGTACATTTTTAATATGTTTTAGCTAGGATTAATTTTACATGATGTTTTACTGGAGGTAACAAGTACATGCAAGTCAAAACGATATTGAAATCACGACAACTTGGTGTCCATGAGAATACTTGCGACGAATTTAAGTCACGATTGAATAGAGGCCTGAATAAAGTTATCCACTTCATATAATTTCTCTAGTATTTATGCACTGGATAGCATATTATTCGATGGATAGCGCTATTTAGGCTTCAGGCCCCAGGGGTTTATTCTTGTTAGCACTATAATTCCACATGTTCATGTTATGCTGATTTTCAGATAGTGCAAAGGATCTTCAAGGTGTACTGCAAAAATCATGGTTTAATATTCCTTTGGGATCATTAGACAGCCTCAAAGAACATGCTCGCTACCCCGAAAAACCTGAGTCGATTACCACGTTGACTGACTTTGACGCACCTCATGTAGATACAGCAGCCAAACAGATGACTACGTACCTGCAGGTAATCTTTCTGTAATGTTTAATAAATGAGCTGGAGTGTTTTTAAACACTCTTAAAACCACAAGGCGTAGACGAGACACGACCTGTGTGTTTATTGAACGACTTCAAATTCATGGTGGAATGAAACTGTTTTCACAACTGCACAATTATTACCGTCTATTTTATGTTTGGAATGTATTACAATATACTCATAGACATTTAGACATTTAAGGTTCTCGATTAGTGTATTCTTGTGCCGTTTTGGTCCTATATATCAGTACATCGTTATGAAATCTTTATATAGATTTTGGTGAAATGATAAAGGGCCAGTAGAGTAACGTAGAAGTTCACTAACAGGGCCCCAAACAATTATTTTGCCCCCGAAAACGAGAGGAGGAAAGGAGATCCCGAGCAGGAGACACGAGCAGTTGCCGAGCAGTTACCAAGGAGATCCAGAGCAGTTACAGACCAGATTCCGGGGAAATTCCGAAATACTCGCTCCCAATTAAGCTGCTTTTATGTGACGTGCCTTGTTCATCTCCATGTACATGTTAAGTTAGTGGTATTGAATTTTGTGCATTCACACAGTAAAAAAAATAGAAAAAAATCCAATGAGAACATTGCAATTTTATTAAACGAACAAAACTATTTAATTATATACCTTATTATGACAATTTACACAAAAACGTTATGCTTGTTGGGGATGTTTCGTGATCTTACAATTCTGGAAGATCTACGCATTCGATCATCCCTGTAATTGTCCATCAAATGATATCGCGGTTTTTTTTTCGTACTACTCTGGGAGTAGTTGGTGGGGGGTGTCAATAAACCTGGAATGTTAATAACTGCAGTTGGCGGTTGTTCAGGGACTGCTCGGTCTGCTTCAGTAGATCTTGAGAGAATGGTGATATTTCTAACACTGAAGATTCAAACGAAGGAAGGTTTGGTATTGAGTGATTAGCTGAAACACCGGCACTGTTGTTTGAAGTCTCTTGTTCATCAAATGTATCGAAGGTTGTGACATCTGGTACTGGTATAGATGGTCGTAATGTCATTGGGTTAAATTATAAAACATCTAATTGTTTCCTGAATTGATCAAAGTAGTTTTGAAGGTGGAGCAATTGTCTTACTTTTGATCTGCATTAATGCTGGGATTTAATCCATTTTGCCTTGAATGTTGTAGAGAATCAGGCAGTAGGATGTAAAAGCTGACTTTGTGCTTTGAGATATTTTGTAATTTCATCTTCATTTTTGTCATCAGGAGACTCATCTGGTAGAACATTAGCTCCTAGGCGACATTCATCTGGTGCAGTTGTTTTTAAGGCCAATAAAAAGATATCCAAATGGTCTGATCACAGCTTCTTTATACTTTTGAAAAGAAACTCCTGTTTATGAAGGGAACATTTGCTTAGCCAAAGTATCTATTTGGCTTTTTGAAAATAACTAAATAGTGACACTTATATCACGATTCCCTTTGGCCTGATGAATGAAGTTCTGGATATATATATAACACTAAGTTTCCTATGATTGGTCATCATGACAATCAAGTTTTTTATATGTACATTAAGAGGGTATATCGGAAAATATCAAACATGGAATGCCAACAAGGGCTTTTTTCATACTTTGCCGATTTGTACTCTATTATATGGCTATCAACGTGGTGTAGTTTGTTTGTGGAAGTTCGCTTTATTTTTCGAGAAATTTTGATTTTCGTCAACACTGGTCATTTTGCTTGTTTTCGGAAAAAATATTCACCAAATTTATTCGTCTCTAACAACAAACTTTTATGACTTTTCGATATTTTTGATATGATCATCTAATTGCATGTTATTTTGACTATGTTATGTTTCAATTTGGAAGGGTTTTAAGCAATAGCAATTATTTTGTGAATTTTTAAGTAATGCACATTTTTTACTGTCCAAAAAGTGCAAGTTAAAAACTTGTCATTTAAACGATGTGGGATATGACAAAATGTATCAACCTTTCAAGAATCACAATGGCGAAACAATGGGCTTTATTTTGATATAAAATTTTGCTTGTGTATTTTTTATTTTTGTACGAGAAAATTAAGGATAAAGTTGAGAAAAAATCACTTTTTGTGTGAAGTGAAATCGACATCGCTGTCTCGACAGTGGAACACATTTTAGATTCACCATCTAAAATAAAATATTATTATTGAGTCATTCCCATTTACCTTGTAAATAACTGTTCTATGATAGATAGAAAGCTGTTTGCAAGATTATTTTTTTGATTTTGACAATCTTGGAAACTTCTTTTGCGACGTAGTAAATAGGAACAAATGTTTGTTCTGATGTATTGTTTGCATGTGTCGTACAAACAAAAACAGACAACCAAATAAAATAAGAAACGAATTTAGTTTTTACTTTGTACTGTCTTTATGGTTCTGATTTTGATAATTGAACGGATTGAATGCGAGAAAGAAATTGAAAAATTGTTAACAAATTTTCATTTAGCTTTGAAGCGATACGATAATAAATTCATTCTAGTTTGATCACAGCTGGAACCCTATAGGTAGTGACATGATTTTCTCTATTGTTATTTTGAATACGCGGTAAACTTTTCGAATGATTATTGCAAAATATAGTTTTCTGCATTTCAAATATGCGATTATACCAATATTAACGAGGATTTTGTGAAAAATCACTTTTGGTGTGAAATGAAGTCGATAGAGATCTCCGTGTCTCGACAGTGAAACAAATTATTACCACTCACCTTGTAAATGATGACCAATATTCCTTATGATTTATAAACAGCTGTTTGGAAGATTTTACGAGTTTGAATGTCTTCGATCATGATCCCATCACTGCTTGTTTTTGGAAACGACTAGCCGGCTTGCTATTTCAATTTTCACGGGAAAATCAAAATTCCAGGAAAAATGTACGTATCGATGAACATACGTATGGTCTGATGATTGAATTACACGTTATTATTCTCAAGATGAAGCAAATATTTTTTCAAATGTACTGACTGCTACAATAAAATATGCTCACATTTACGGTACAGCCGCTTATGTAGTGCACAAAACAGTTAAAATTCCTTCACATCGAAATGACAACTAGACGGCTTGTCTAGTGTATTGAGATTTGCAAGCCTCGACTGTGTGCCCAGCAAAACAACAAACAAAGACAAGAAATTATAATCAAAACCAAACATTCTCAGTACTGCCCTTTTTTTATTTCATTAATTAATTTATCATTCCATCTATTTCATTCATTGACGCGTGTCACTAATGAATCACATGTCTACACTTGACAGCCAACTCTCTCATCTAGGAGGAAACAAGTCAGAAATTTTCGTTGCTTTTTACGTACAAAATACAAGACAACTTCTTCTTAAGTAATTACTAGCTGCTGGTGAACATACAGTTTAAGACCAAATCCTATAAACGTCGAAAAACCTACGTTCAATTGATATTGCATAATGGCGGATGGTTCTTCAAATATCACCATCGATGATATATCCAAACTAAATGTGACCGATCTAAAGAAAGAACTAACTGTACGCGGCCAAGATACACAAGGCAATAAAGGACAACTTCAAGCTCGCCTCCGATGTTATCTCCAACAACAAGGCCTAAATATGAACCAAACCGCAAATGATGAGAACATAAGTGAAGAAAGTATTGTTACCAAAAGCGAATTTAAGAAAGAAATGGATAAAATATGGTCTAAGCTAAACAGTCTCACTTCCCAAGAAGTTGAGAGTCCACTGCAAAGAATTGAGGAGCTGTTAAGAGAAAATTCCTTATTAAGGGAAGAAAATAAAAAACTCAAATCTAAACTAAATCTATCGGATGTTGATGGACTGCAAATTCCAGAAGACACCTATATCAATAGCCCTTTTGTTCACAATGGCAATAGTCCTTTTGTTCACCATGGCAACAGTCCTTATAACAGATATGCAAATAGCTCTGCAACCAGCAACCGTAACAACCATAACATTCATCGAGAAAATAAGACCGCAAACTCTGCAGGAATACTGCTTGTAGGTGACTCTATGATAAAAAACATTGACCCTAAAAAACTCTCACGCAAAAGAGTCTATAAGCACACGTTCCCGGGAAAAACGGCACAAGAGATAGCCGAAGAAGTAAACAACTTAAACACCGTACAAGAACAACCTAGTCATATTATTATATGTGCAGGCACCAACAACGTACCAACCGACACTCCAGATGAATGTGCCAGCAATATAAAAAAGCTTGCAGATACTCTACAAAGTAAATATCCCACTTCTAAAATAGGAATCTCGACAGTAATGCATCGCTCAGATATTGATGTCTCTGACAAAATCACAGATATAAACGACAAACTCACAGACCTTACAAACAACGAGTTTACTCTTATCAACAACTCAACTATCGACAACTCTTGTCTAAATCACAGCAAACTACACTTGAACGCCAAAGGATCAGCGATCCTCGCCACAAGATTCATTAAATTTTTAAATCCATCAAAACTTCGAAGTAACCATGGTAACCATCGACAACCACAGGATTTTCCCTCAGCTCTCCAACAATTATTGAGCCTTCTTCAACCCCATCCACAGCCTCACAATCAGCAATGGAGGAATCAGTCTCATTACCGCCGCTAGGAACTGATCAGCGTGTCCCCATTCGAGGTAACGACTTGCATTGCATCACTGAATATAAAGGCTTGAAATTCGCTAGTATTAATATCAATAGTCTGTTATTACATATCGATGAGCTACGCTTTCTCTTGATAAATACCCCAATTGATATTCTAGCTATCAATGAATCCAAAATTGACTCCTCTATAGATGATAATGAATTACACATAAATAATTATAATTTGATCCGTAAAGACCGTACAAGGGGAGGAGGTGGCGTTGCTCTTTATGTGAAAAATACTTTTTCTTTTACTAATAGAGTTGATCTGGTCCCAGACTCACTGGAGATGATCTGCGTTGAACTTCAGTTTCTTCATAGCAGATCACTTCTAGTGAGTACCTGGTATCGACCACCTAATGCAAAAATTGAGCTACTTGATATATATGAATCGTTTATCGAAAAATGTGATTATGAACAAAAACCACTTTTAGTGATGGGGGACATGAACACAGATTACGGAAAATCCCCTCCTGATAACAATACCCGTAAATTACAATTCATTTCGGATATATATCAACTCAATCAACTAATTAATGAGCCTACAAGGTTAACTGAGTCATCTGAATCAATTATTGATCTTATCTTTACCAATGAAGTAAAAAACATAGTTAAATCAGGAGTTATTCACATTGGCATGTCTGATCATAGCTTAGTTTTTGGGGTACGCAAAATTACTATCCCCAAAAATAAATCAACTATTAAAGAAGTACGTAATTTCAAATCATTTAAAGAAAATGAATTCCTCGCTGATTTAAGAAATGTCCCATGGGACATGATTTACTCGATTAATGACCCTAATATCGCCTGGCAACAATGGAGAGCCCACCTTGACAAAATTTTAAATAAACATGCACCCTTGATTCACATACGGGAGAGGAAATCGAACCTTCCCTGGATAAATCAAAACATTAAAAAATTGATGCATGATCGAGACTATCATAAAAAGAAGGCAATAAAATGTAATTCCGAAATCCACTGGAATCATTATAGAAAAGCAAGGAACAATGTTAATATACAAATGCGAAAATCAAAAGCATTATACTATAATACTAAAATTGAAGACTGCAAAAATATAAATGATCCAAAAAAAGCATGGAAGGTGATAAATTCTCTCATGGGTAAAGGAATCAAACCAAACCACGTTACAGAACTACAAATTGACGACGTAGTTGTACAAGACAATGCTGCCATATCAGATAGTTTCAATGATTACTTTGTAAATATTGGAAAATCACTGGCTGATGATTGTCCATCTTCATCAAACACAATCAACACCTTCTTGGCCAGTGACTCTATGTTACCACCTTTCCAGTTTAATATAATTAAAGATGACGATGTAAAGAGGGCATTGAAACAGCTAAAAGTATGTAAAAGTACAGGGCTTGACAAAATACCTGCAAGGGTATTAAAGATTGCAAATGATATAATAGCACTCAGAAGAGTTAAGGCATGGCTCTAAGAAAAAATTTGAATAATCGATGAATTTATTCTATAAAATAAGCATTTCAATGACATGTTATCAAACTTGGTCAGTGGATGTATTTTGGCAATTGAAACTTTTTTTGACAGTTTTTGTTGTCATGGAAACCAAATCACGTGATCTCAGGTCGGCCATATTGGATTTTCTTTAGGGCTCTTGAGTACTATCACAGACATCATCAAAACGCGTATAAATGCATATTCAAACACTTAACAATATACTCTATAAGGATCTAACTGGAAAAATGGGAATTGTTTAAAAGACATTCTTATTTTTTTTTTTTAATTCTTCAAAAATAAGGGAAAAAAATTATTAAAATTTTTCTTTAAGTGTTAACCAAGATTTCCACTTAGATCCATAAAAAGCACAACAAGGAGTATTTGAATACGCATTTTCAGGCAATTTGATGATGTCTCTGATTTTCCTCAAGAGCTTTGAATGTAAAATCCAAGATGGCCGCCCTGTTGTCACGTGATTTCGTTTCCATGGCAACAAAACCGTCAAGAATTTTTCAAATTGCCAACATACATCCACAGACCAAGTTTGATAAAATTATATTGAAATGGCTATAAGATGTAATAAATTAATGCAATATCCAGTATTTCTTTAAATAGCCATGCCTTAACATAGCTGAGCACCTTCTTTAACCTATATTTTCAATTTATCACTATCTACAGGCATCTACGTTGATGAATGGAAATTAGCTAGAGTCAGCCCCATTTTTAAAGGGGAAGATAGAAAATATACCAAAAATTATAGACCCATATCAATCTTACCAATAATCAGTAAGATTTTTGAGAAAGAAGTGTTCCAACAAGTCTACTCATATCTTAACAATCACTCACTCCTGTCCGACTACCAGTCTGGCTTTCGCCCAGGTCACTCCACCCTTTCATCACTGATACAAATGTGTGATACCTGGTTCGAGAACATGGATAAAGGTAATTTGACAGGAGTAGTATTCCTTGATATTCAAAAAGCATTTGACTCAGTTAACCATAAAATTCTTCTAAACAAACTCACATTCTATGGCATAGAGGCTCATGAAAACTCTTGGTTTAGGTCTTACTTATCAAATCGTTACCAGAGATGTCTTGTAAATGGCTTTTTATCGTCCTCTAAACAAATTGTTTGTGGAGTCCCTCAGGGATCTATCCTTGGACCTTTACTTTTTTTACTATACATAAATGACCTGCCAAACTGCCTAAATCACACTACACCCTGTCTCTATGCCGATGATACTCAAATATATGCATCCTCCCAGAATTCAAAAGAACTAATTAATCTTATTAACAGCGATCTAGATAAAATAAAAGATTGGCTCGCTGTTAATAAACTTAAAGCTCATCCCTCAAAAGTAAAAGCCATGTTCATTGGAACGTCACAAAATTTAAAAAACAGACTTGATACGACAAACAAAATTGTCTTTGATGATAAGATAGTCACCTTAGTTGAATCTCAAAAATGTCTAGGTGTAACTATTGACAAAACACTTGATTTCAAATATCATATAGATGAAACAGCTAAAAAGATCTGCAGTGGGATTGGAGCTTTAAAAAGAATAAGGCCTTTTATTCCATCCTACTCACTTAAAGCTCTGTATACATCCTTAATTCAACCCTATTTCGATTATTGTTCCCCACTGTGGGACACCTCAAATAAATTACAACTTGATAAGTTACAAAGGCTTCAGAATCGTGCAGCACGAATTATTACTGGTGCACACTATGACATAAGGTCAGCTGATCTTCTGAGGTCCTTGAAACTAGACCCATTGCATACCAGATATGCTAAAACAAAATGTATATTGATATATAAGATTTTGCACGAGCACTCTTCACCTAACCTACGGTACCTCCTAACCAAATTATGTGATACAGATATTAAATACAATTTGAGGAAATCCGAAGTCGATCTTAAACTTCCTAGACCCAATAAAAGTTTATTCAAGCGTAGCTTCTCATTCAGTGGTGCAATGCTCTGGAACAGCCTTCCCTTTGACACCAAATGCTCAACTACAACCAATGAGTTCAAACGGAAGCTAACCTCAGTGCCATCTCTGGGGACATGCTGATCTTTACGAACAATTCTTTTATTTATATATAAATGTTTTTAATTAATGATATACATTAACTTAACCATATCTTTTATACACCCCCGCTGGAAATCAGCAGTCTTTTGTACATGTTGTGACGGGCTAGTGTATTCAAATAAAGTTTATGTATGTATGTATGTATTCCTGCAGTCATTTATTTATTTATAGTTTTATTAATCTATTTACCCTTCTGCTTTTTCATGTTATCCATTCATTTGTTTTTCGTTTTTCTTTCATTTATTAATTTACCCATCCATCCACCAACTCATTCATTCACCTATTGCCTGAACAGTGCCAACGGAACAAAACGCATATTAACGGAATCTTTTTCTTTTTCCATTTTCAATATCATGTATTAATTTATCGATAAACACATTTTGATGTATAACTAAAATAATTATTGATTTTTCTTATACTAATTTAAAAAAATCTTAAAACGTGTTCAATCAATTTTTTCCCAAGATCTCGTTCATTTATTATACATTTATTAAAAAAACAACAAAAACAACAACAACAACAAAAAACGCATGAGACAAAATAAGATAAAATAAATAAATATGTTTTAAATTAACCATCCTTTCCATCCCTTAATTCATTCTTATCATTGTGGTAATGTAACTTTATCTATTTATGCATTCCTTCACTTTCTCACTTGCTTATTCGTTAATTCACTCACTCGCATTTTAATTCATTAAATAATGTTTTTTTCAATATCATAAGTTATATAAATATTTACATTACCAGAATGATAAGAATGAATTAAGGGATGGAAAGAATGGTTAATTTAATACATAATTAATTATTTTATCTTATTTTGTCTCATGTATTTTTTTTTTTTTTTTTTTTTTTTTTTTTTTAATGAAGGTATAATAAATGAACGAGATCTTGGGAAAAAATTGATTGAACACGTTTTAAGATTTTTAAAATTAGTATAACAAAAATCAATAATTATTTTAGTTATACATCTAAATGTGTTTATCGATAAATTAATACATGAGTAAATAATGATATTGAAAATGGAAAAAGAAAAAGATTCCGTAGGTGTTTTGTTCAGTTGGCACTGTTCAGGCAATAGGTGAATGAATGAGTTGGTGGATGGATGGGTAAATTAATAAATGAAAGAAAAACGAAAAACAAATGAATGGATAACACGAAAAAGCAGAAGGGTAAATGGATTAATAAAACTATAAATAAATAAATGACTACAGGAATGAAATAGATGGAATGATAAATAATTAATGAAAACAAAAAAGAGCAGTACTGAGAATGTTTGGTTTTGATTATAATTTCTTGTTTTTGTTTGTTATTTTGCTGGGCACACATGTACAGTCGAGGCCTGCAAATCTCAATACACGAGACAAGCCGTCTAGTTGTCATTTCGATGTGACGGAATTTTAACTGTTTTGTGCACTACATAAGCGGCTGTACCGTAAATGTGAGCATATTTTATTGTAGCAGTCAGTACATTTGAAAAAATATTTGCTTCATCTTGAGAATAATAACGTGTAATTCAATCATCAGACCATACGTATGTTCATCGATACGTACATTTTTCCTGGAATTTTGATTTTCCCGTGAAAATTGAAATAGCAAGCCGGCTAGTCGTTTCCAAAAACAAGCAGTGATGGGATCATGATCGAAGACATTCAAACTCGTAAAATCTTCCAAACAGCTGTTTATAAATCATAAGGAATATTGGTCATCATTTACAAGGTGAGTGGTAATAATTTGTTTCACTGTCGAGACACGGAGATCTCTATCGACTTCATTTCACACCAAAAGTGATTTTTCACAAAATCCTCGTTAATATTGGTATAATCGTATATTTGAAATGCAGAAAACTATATTTTGCAATAATCATTCGAAAAGTTTACCGCGTATTCAAAATAACAATAGAGAAAATCATGTCACTACCTATAGGGTTCCAGCTGTGATCAAACTAGAATGAATTTATTATCGTATCGCTTCAAAGCTAAATGAAAATTTGTTAACAATTTTTCAATTTCTTTCTCGCATTCAATCCGTTCAATTATTAAAATCAGAACCATAAAGACAGTACAAAGTAAAAACTAAATTCGTTTCTTATTTTATTTGGTTGTCTGTTTTTGTTTGTACGACACATGCAAACAATACATCAGAACAAACATTTGTTCCTATTTACTACGTCGCAAAAGAAGTTTCCAAGATTGTCAAAATCAAAAAAATAATCTTGCAAACAGCTTTCTATCTATCATAGAACAGTTATTTACAAGGTAAATGGGAATGACTCAATAATAATATTTTATTTTAGATGGTGAATCTAAAATGTGTTTCACTGTCGAGACAGCGATGTCGATTTCACTTCACACAAAAAGTGATTTTTTCTCAACTTTATCCTTAATTTTCTCGTACAAAAATAAAAAATACACAAGCAAAATTTTATATCAAAATAAAGCCCATTGTTTCGCCATTGTGATTCTTGAAAGGTTGATACATTTTGTCATATCCCACATCGTTTAAATGACGAGTTTTTAACTTGTATTTTTTGGACAGTAAAAAATGTGCATTACTTAAAAATTCACAATATAATTCCTATTTCTTAAAACCCTTCCAAATTGAAACATAACAATGCCGAAATAACATGCAATTAGATGATAATATCAAAAATATCGAAAAGTCATAAACGTTTGTTGTTAGAGACGATCAAATTTGGTGAATATTTTTTCCGAAAACAAGCAAAATGACCAGTGTTGACGAAAATCAAAATTTCTCGAAAAATAAAGCGAACTTCCACAAACAAACTACACCACGTTGATAGCCATATAATAGAGTACAAACCGGCAAAGTATGAAAAAAGCCCTCGAGAGCTCCGTTGACAAGGATATATTAGAGTATGTTTGGTTTTTACTGACATAGCCTCTTAAAATAGTTATCTTTCTTAAAATCAAAAGGAATGCCCTAATATGATATGTGAGACTTAATGAAAAACGACATTCTTAAGGGAAAAGCTTGATATGTTTCTTTTGATGTCACAGTGAATTTACATCAAGGAGCATTTTATTTTGGACTACAGGGGTGAAATTCTTCACAATTAACGTCAAGTTCCGGGAACATACATCGCCGAACTTTTGGAATACCTGTTCTTACCATATAATGAAGACATTCCAAAACCACAAGGTATAGATAGAAGGGGTGTCAGAAATGATATGGTCCTAAGTCAATTGATTTGAAAAGAAGAGGAGATAAAAGAATCGCCAGAATATGGAAATTCACATGAAGACAAAGAGGACAGTTCAGACAAGAAAAGTAATCAAAAAGGACAGGAATGCAAAGGACAGGATATTGAGGAAACTAGAGAAACCTTTACTCCTCTCCTCCTCGTGGGTCTAATTGCATTCATACTATACCAAACAGGGGAACCCGGAAAGAAGCCTTTTAGACATCAGACAAGCAACACATAATAAAAAATTCATAATAAATAATAATAGATATACTTTTATATAGCGTATTCATAAAATCGCTTTGCTCTTATCGCAAAAAAAGGGAAATGTTTAATAGTGAGACGGATAGATGCAGAAATTAGGCCGAATTGTTCACTTTTGGGTAAAAATCACCAGACTTTCAGAAAGTATAGTTTAATATGCACTTGTAAAGATCTGATATGGTGCCACTTAAAATTCTGCAGTTGGCAGGAATTATAAGCGGTTTTAGTAAAAAGCCGCCATTTTGACCGGAAGTGGAATTCAGGAAAACCAGAAGTGGTTATTTTTATGCCTTAAAAAGGTTGTTTTGGTCACAATCTGCGTTTTTCTTTATCCTTTTTGGCAACAACGCTTTTTTGTTTTCCAACTTATGCAATTTAAATGTAAAAGAGAATTTGATTTGGATGTAAAGCAAAAATTATTCATTACTTTACAACGTGAAAGAAAATTAATCAAAATTAAATCTGATAAAAATATGCCTCAAAACAAAATGCTTAAAAAACAGAAGAAAACACTTTTGCATAAAATTGAGCAAACATGTTGAATTCTAAGGTTGTTAATCTAATAAGATAAAGTATGGAGAGGTACTTGTTAATTTTCCCAGAACTGGATACTGCATATCATTTAGAGAATAATACGACTGAATAGCAAAACGGTTTGAATGAATGTATAATCAAGGGAACAACACTGTATAATTCCTTGTTTCGATCACCAACGTCAAAAGCTCAGAATCAACTGGCGTCCCTGAAGATTGATTGCTCACTATTTTTCTTGTCTGTTCATGTCCTGTCAAACTAGACAAGGTGACTTAGAAGAGTTCTTAATGCGTAAAAATAAAGGATGCCCTCCATCGCCTGCAAATCTAAGTTAAACTTGAATCATTGAATTCGGCTTATTCTGATGATATCCGAAATTATCAATGTGTAGAATGTAGACTTTAACAAGCTACGTTTTGATATGCGTCTTTACTTACGATACAACTATAAACATACAAAATTAACTTAGTATAAACGAAGACATAAATTACATATAACTAGAAAAACGAAGGAAAATTACTTACATACGTAGCCGGACTTTGACTTGAACTAGAGACTAAATTTACAACTTTAACTGACGAACGATATACTGACTTGAACTGACTAAAATTTACGCGTAACTGAACTTAAATTACAACAAATTTACATATCAAATCCCAAAGGACAAACACTAAATAAACACTAAAATACAAATAACAAAAAAGGACACGCACAGGCGATTTGACCGCTACACACCGGCCCCGATCTTGCAATAGTAAGATAACTAAATAATATGAAACTAAGCGGTCACTAAAGTTCATTAATTTGTCCACGTGGGTATATATTAAAGTGTTCATAAGTTATTATTATTGTTCAATTACTTCAAATTGTCCAATTAACGAATTAATTGATTTCTAATAAATACAGTTTTGTGATGGGTCTTGTTAATGTTGTATCTTTGACTTTAACACTTGCTGATCTGACAAATCCTTGTTTATCTGCAAGTACTTGGATGATTCGTCCTAACTGCCATTGACCACGAGGTAAGGCTGCGTCTTCTACAAGTATCAAATCGTTAACAGCTACATTTCTGCTAGACTCATTCCATTTTTGACGTTTCTGTAGGAGAGGAAGATATTCTTTCGTCCACCGTCTCCAAAAGACATCTGCTAAGTACTGAATCTGGCGCCATCTTCTTCGAGAATACAAGTCGTCTTGTGTAAATATACCAGGAGGCAAACAATTAGGACCTTTACGAAGTAGTAACAAATGGTTTGGTGTTAAAGGCTCTAGGTCGTTTGGATCGTTGCTGAGCGGAGTGATAGGACGAGAATTCACGATCGCTTCGACTTCAGCCATCAGCGTCAGCAAAGATTCGTCTGTTACTAGCTGCTCCCCGAGTAACACCTTCAGTATTCGTCTGATGGTACGTATCTGTCTCTCCCATACACCACCCATGTGTGAAGATAAAGGGGGGTTAAATTTCCATTTAATACCCTTCTGACATAGAACATTATTGATCTTCTCTTGGTTCCATTCGATTATGGCTTCTTTCAATTCACGTTCTCCACCGACGAAGTTAGTACCATTGTCACTTCGGATGAGTTCAGGATTACCTCTGCGGCTGATGAATCTTCTGAGGGCATCAATGAAAGAACTGGTGTCTAGACTATGAGCGATTTCAATATGGATTGCTCTGGTTGTTAGGCATGTAAACAAGCAGCCATATCTTTTCACTTGACTCCGACCTTGACGCACATAAAGAGGTCCAAAATAGTCAACCCCTACAAAGGTGAATGGAGGCTTGTCTGGTGTCAGTCGATCTTCTGGCAAATCAGCCATCACTTGTTCGCCCCGTTTTGCGTTTCTTCTCTTGCAGACTACGCAGTCTTGAAGGACTTTATGCACAGTAGATTTCTCTTTGGTTATCCAGAACTTCTCTCGTAAAATGGAACGAACAAAATTTTGACCAGAATGGCCAATGTTCTCGTGACAATGCCTGATGATCAAATGCGTCGCGTGATGACTACCAGGCAGAATTATTGGATGTCGGAAATCATGGTCCAATGGTGCCATAGATAGTCTCCCTCCAACTCTCAACAAACCATCGCTGTGTACAATGGGATTTAGCTTGTATAATGGACCTAGAAGTCGTCTACGTGCTCTGTGATTCTTCTCTTTTGGATGACTAGTTAGTACTTCCGGATAGCATTTACTTTGTACATGCTTGACTATTTGCGTTTCAGCAAACTGTAACTCCATCAAGGTAAGTTTCCCTCTAGGTACGGCAAGGTACTTGTTGTCTTTCTTTGTCTGGGATGTGATGTACTTTAGAAAACGTAGAATCCACGCAACCGATTTCTTGAGCTTGAACCATGATGAATGGTAATTGATGACTTTGTCGAGTCCTGCGTGTTCATCTGAAGATGTTGTGTGACATGTCTTGCAATCTTTCTTTGTTTCAAGCAACTTCTCGTCTACCGGTTGATACAGAGGAGTAGGCCAGTCATGTTCGGATTTCCAAATGAACTTTGGACCTTTCAACCACTCATTTTCTTCACTGCATAATTCTTGTGTTGTTAAACCTCTTGTAGCACAGTCAGCCGGGTTTTGATTTGATGGAACATATCGCCACTGGGTTGGTTGAGAACCATCATGAATTATTGACAAGCGATTAGCTACAAACGTGTGGAAACGACTTGTTGTGTTCATGATGTATCCAAGAACTGTGGTAGAGTCCGTCCAAAATACTGAGTCGTGGATAGGTAGTTGCAGTTCTTCCTTTAACATCTTATCAAGTTTAACAGATAGTGCTGCTGCTGATAACTCTAGCCTGGGTATACTTATGGCTTTAACGGGAGCAAGGCGGCTCTTTCCCATCAGTAAAGAACAATGAACATTATCGTTAACATCTACCATTCTGCTGTAGGTGACTGCTGCGTAACTCTTCTCCGATGCATCAGCAAAATGATGAAGTTGGAATATCTTAACATCTCCAAAGCATTCTGGAATTATGGCTCGTTCAATGGTAACATTGGCAAGGTTTGGAATGTCCTCTAACCAGTCTTTCCACCTGCAAGCATCGTCCTTGTCTAATTCTTCGTCCCAGTCTAGCTTCTGTCTCGTCAAATCTTGTAGCAGCTTCTTGGCAGGTAGTATCACAGGTGCGACGAACCCCAATGGATCATAGATGGAACTTGAAACTGACAAAATACCTCTTCTTGTGACAGGCTTGTCCTTTAAGGTAATCTTGAAAGTAAACTGGTCTTTGTTCACATCCCACAGTACTCCAAGCGTTCTATCAGACGGCAAGTCATCTAGATCCAGGTTCACTGAAGAAATGGACTTTGCTCTTTCACTGGTAGGGATTTCTAGTAACACTTCTCTTTTGTTGCTTAACCATTTTGTCAGACGAAAACCACCCTTTGCCATCAATTCTGTCATGTCCTGTACCATGTGCTTGGCCTCTTCAACTGTTCTTGTGGATTTCAGGAAATCATCTACATAGAAGTTCTTTAGTGCAGAGTTGACTACATCATCATCATAAAGGTGTCTGTTATCTTCAGCTGTCTTTCTCAAACTAAAGCTAGCGCAACTTGGCGAGGATGTTGCTCCAAACAAATGAACACACATTTTATACTCTTCAGGTTGCAGAGAGAGATCATCAGTCGGCCACCAAAGGAACCTCAAAGCGTCTTGATCTCTTGGGTCTACTAGAACTTGGTGATACATGGCTTCAATGTCTGCTACTATAGCGATGGAGTTTTCACGGAACCGGGTAAGTACTCCCACAAGACTGTTCGTAAGATTTGGTCCTTGGAAGAGTTGATCATTCAAAGATGTGTTGCGGTACTTGGCTGCACAGTCATACACTACACGAAGTTTTTCTGGCTTCTGAGGGTGGAACACTCCATGGTGAGGTAGATACCACACTGGCCTGTCTGTTACGAGTAAATCTTCTTCTGGAACCTTCACGGCATAACCATTGTCAAGATAGCTATTGATGGTTGTACAGTATTTCGTGTAAATCTCGTCATTAGACAAAAGTTTCTTCTTTAAATACTTCAATCTTTGTTCTGCAAGTATTCTGTTGTTCGGCAAGAATGGTGGGTAGTGCTTCCAAGGCAGAGCCAACTGATAATGGCCATCAATCAATCTTGCAGATTCTTCCATCAAGTTAAGGGCGGTTGCATCATCAACAGATAGACTGGGCTTGTGGCAAAGCAACGAGTCTCCAAAATCAGACTTCCAGAACTTCTCTAGCTGTACTGTAAGTTCTTGGTCTTTAGATGTTTGTTCAAAAACACTGTAATTGGCAGATGTAAAGAATACTTGAGACGACTCACTGTTCTTTGTAGCTTCATGAGGACCAAACACTGACCATCCTAACGGAGTGCGTACACCATATGGCTCGCCGGCAGCTCCTCTTCTTTCGTCGAGAACATAAAAGGCGTCCGGAACATCACACCCAATTAAC
Source organism: Diadumene lineata (assembly GCA_918843875.1). Lineage (NCBI taxonomy): Eukaryota > Metazoa > Cnidaria > Anthozoa > Actiniaria > Diadumenidae > Diadumene > Diadumene lineata. The sequence continues at coordinate 5,241,258 of OU974081.1, read as the reverse complement.
AACTTCACTTTACGATCAGGCAGTTCAGAAATAGTAACGTCCTGCAGATGAGGCCAACTTGCGATTTCGTTTGCTGTAGGGATGCTGCTTCCAGACACGTTCAATGGTTCAATCGCCCATACTCGTGACATGGTGATGGTTGTAGCACTGTCCATTGACTCAATAGCTAACGAGGTTTCTCTTCCCATTCTGTAACTGTCTCTCTTCTCTTGTGTAGTCAGGAAAAAACTCCTCTCAGTACTTTCCAGCTGTAAGTCAGACAGTAATTGCTTGTCACACAATGATATATCCGATCCACTGTCCAGAAGAGCATATGTCTCTACAAAGTTACCACGTTGGTTCTTTATCCTCACAGGAACTACTTTCAGAAATACTTTACTTTGGGTGCAAGAACCGGCCCCGATGACGTTGTTCTGAGCTTGAGGGGTTTGTGACTTCTCTTCTTTACCGTTGATACTATCACTTTCTTTGGAACTTGTGTCTTTAGATGACGTAGATGCACTTGATCGATGCATGATGGTTTGGTGCTTTGACTTGCAGTTACTTACAGTACACGATGGTGGTTGAGCACATCCTACAGCATAGTGACCCCTGGTGAAGCAGTTAAAACAAATGTGATCCCTTTTTAAGACCTCTACTCTTTCGTCGTTTGTCATCGCCTTAAACGTGAAGCATCTTTGGAGAGCATGACGACTATTGCATGCAGGACACGTTTCTTGTTTACTTTGAATTTCAGACTGCTGTTTGGGTTCTTGCGTAGTAACTTGAGTCACCATAGTTGTACCATTACGATGTGTAGGCTGGAAAAACGATTTCTTTGGTAGATTTCTTGCTACTTGTTCAGGCTTGCTTGGTGACGTTTTAGACTTAGATGACAATATATCACCGAAGACAGGATCGTTTGCTTCATCAGCTTGTTCTTCAACAAAGTCACACAGTTCCTTTATTCCTGGTTTAACAGACATTCTTCGCAGTGATCTGGTTCTTGACAGCCACTTTGTTCTCAAATTGAAGGGCAATCTTTCTACTATTCTTCTCAGGTTATCAGTGCTGTTGATGTCATTCAAATAGCCAATAGCAGTCAAGGTGCTCACACACGACTTCATTTCCATAGAGAACTCAAGCAGATCAGCAGATTTATACGGTTTAATGGCAGGACCATTCGTGAGCACGTTTACGTGCGCAGTGGCGATATGGTACGGTTCACCAAAATAACGACTTAAGATCTTTCTTGCTTCCTTGTAGCCACGCGAGGAATCCAGAGTTGCACAACACTTGATAGCATCCTTAGCCTTTCCTGTACAATGCTGTAGCAAGTAAACCAATCGTTCACTGTCAGATAGAGTGTTCTTTACAATGTTGTTGTCGAAAAATGTAATAAAGGTCCAATAATCCAATGGATCACCTGAGAACGTCATCATATTTGTTTGTGGTAGAGTGAATCGATTTATCATGGCTGAAGTAATTGATTTATGACATTGCACCATAGACTCTTGTAATTCAACCAACTTGGTAATTTCTTTACTTTCTTGAGAAGAGACATCTGGCTTGCACATAGACATGCGAGAAATCTGAGGATCGTTTGCAGCTGGTGTAGACTTCATACGTGAACCATGGAATTTTGGCGCGGTTGGTAAATCACCATCAATCGGTAACATGGACTGTCCACGTTGATTAACATTGGAAGATACTGTAAATCTTGCTGGAGCACTCAATTCAAATTTTCCTTGACGATAGTTTGGTGTAACATAATCTTGTGGGGGATCTAACACGTGTTGATTTCCTGTAAGACCATTAGACACTTCGTTTAAGTCGGTGGTATCAAACGGATTCACATCCTTCGACTCTTGAAATCGTAGCTCATGATGGCCTTTGTTGTCGGAGACTTCTACTTCTTCCCAAATTCTCCTTTCAGCATCTACTTGGTCTAACTCGCTTTTAACCTCCAGCATACGACGTTGCTGCTCCAACTGAAGCTGTTGTTTTTCTAGCTCTTGAAATTCTTTGAGATGTGAAGCTCTTATTTGAGTTGCTGTCTGTCTAGCTTTCAGCTCTTTAATTCTGTCGCTTTTATTTGAAGACGAATAACTTGAACTCACTTTACTATTTGATTTCTTGTTTTGCGAGAGAATTTCATCATGTTTTTCATTGGTATTCGGTGCTGAATCTTGGTTGAATTTGGACAGCCATTGATTGAAATATTCGTCAAATTCTAGTTTTCCCTTTGTTTGGTTCTCAAAAAGTTGAATAGCATTTTGTAATTCTGCGTCGTCATCAGTAAATTCAATGAAGTCTTTGTTAGCTGCTATAAATCCTTCATAGGCATAGTTCAAATCTTCTTTTAATTTTTCCGCTGCTTTTACGTCGTTGGAGTTGACCATAAGTTGCTCGATTTTACTATAAATGTGCGTTATTCGTCCAAGATAACCAGACCTTGATCTTTTCGAGGCATAAGCTTTCTCTCTTCTTATTCCTTGATTAAACTGCTCCATATTGGGAAGTATTTGTATAATGTAGAATGTAGACTTTAACAAGCTACGTTTTGATATGCGTCTTTACTTACGATACAACTATAAACATACAAAATTAACTTAGTATAAACGAAGACATAAATTACATATAACTAGAAAAACGAAGGAAAATTACTTACATACGTAGCCGGACTTTGACTTGAACTAGAGACTAAATTTACAACTTTAACTGACGAACGATATACTGACTTGAACTGACTAAAATTTACGCGTAACTGAACTTAAATTACAACAAATTTACATATCAAATCCCAAAGGACAAACACTAAATAAACACTAAAATACAAATAACAAAAAAGGACACGCACAGGCGATTTGACCGCTACACAATGTCTTGGCGATAACCTTGAAATTGATAATTACAGGTCATGACAGATGTCATTAAAGGCTCATCTAATATGGTAAGACCACCACGCAGACAAACAATATTCACTTATTATGAAAAGAGGTCTTCCTTCCATATGTCCGAACTCAGTTGCACCATGTTGATGTTGTAGATAGTGTATTTCATGTGCGAGTCGGGGCCAACATGAAGCTACCTCGTAATTAGAATGCGTTTTTACATGAGGACCACAACAAGCACACAAGAAGAACAAATCTGTTGTTAGACTGCTGCTACTCAAGGAGAACAAGTGCACTTCCTTTGACACATCTGGTCTTTCATCTTGCACGAACGAATACGACAGACGCTTCTTGCTTCATGCCGCAAATGCCATACACCAGGGCCACCAGAAAATACTCTTTCGCGCAGTAGACACAGATATCCCTGAGCTTAGCGTGACTACATTCTCTTAGCCCTCTTTTTGTGATCAGTCCTAGACAGAGTTTTGGATTGCGTTAGGTACAGGCAAACACCTGCGCTACATTGCTGTTCATGGGTTAGCTAAAACTCTTCGCCCTCAAATGTCAAGAGCATTTCCAAATTCCATGCTTTTATTGGCTGCAATACGTTTTCTTTTGTGTGTTATAGGGAAAAAACAGTGCTTGAAGCATGGAAATCTTTTCCAGGTGTTACAAGCGCTTCCAAATGCGTTTCTTTTCTCTATTTCAAATCAATTGCATCTACTGCAAGGTACGTGGTTGTTCTGTAAGATCGAAGATGTGAGAGTGTTAACGAAGTCAGAAAGCTCTTGTTCTTCCAGGAGGGCAAATCTCTTAAATCCAACCCCCTACCAAGGAAGCCTTGATGCCATAGCCACAGCTTCCAAGTCTTCAAGAGTAGGGATGGACTTGCACACCAGACGGATGGTAAACACACTGGACATCCTTACCATAAGTCACCAAGTCATGTCGTGAACTGATTCGCTGTAGCTGTAAGAAGAACTGTTCTGGAAGATGTTCTTGTTTTCAAGCTGACCTTAGCTGTACTTTGCTTTGTTCATGCACATGTATTTTAAACATTTGTTTGAGTGCAATGGAGCTACAATTTTGGACAATATGACTGCGCGCATTTATTTTATGTTATATACATTTTTGATATTCGTGTGCATTTTTCATACATGATAGCAGCTATCCACAGCTTCATTACTAGACCAAAACAACATTGTTCTGGGGGATGGGGGCAGTAACAGCAAGAAGACCAAAGAATGTACAAAAAATGCATTTTGTGTCAAGTGTTCTGTCCAAGATTGTAGATTAGAGCCAGTTTAGAATGGAGATGTTACGCGCCTCCTTCGCTCTGCTAGCCTAGGTGCACTCCTTGGCAAAATATGCGTTGTGAAGCCCCAAGAGGACACTGTGTACTTAAACAGCATTGCCAGCCATCCACTACATCCCGACCCAGTCAGAAGTATAACCTCAGGTGCCAAAAGACAAAGGACAGACGCATTGCTGAAGCCAAAAGGAAACAATCGTTTCACAAGGGCAGATCATCTCAAACTTACCTTACGCCATATATGCCCTGTATGTGTAAGAGGTTTTAAAGCCCGGATTGGCCTAATAAACCATCTCCGACGCACCGCTAAATAAGACATAAATTCACGCGTGGTCGTTGATGATATTGATAAACAAACAACAAACAAACATTATATACTCTACATGATACCATGATAGTAAATAACATATATGTAAGACAGCAGTTTTAAAGCTATAAGGCTCATTTCCAAAACATTAAAATTCAATCATAAGTGATTTTTATCGTTAATAAATGATAGATTTTCATACTTTTGATTTGCATGGAGTTCATTGATCTGAGGGCCAATGATGTCTTGACAATAAAATTTCTAGACATTTATTGAACAAAATTAACATTTGCACTTCGTTCAACTATTAAAAATAAAACAGAATCGTTTAAAATTACAATGGGCAAGGTTCTGTTTTTAGGCGTTCCTTGATTGGAAATTCTACTTCCGGTTGGCTCTGATAGAAAGTCCATTTCAGAATTCAAATGATTTTTTTTCGTACATCTAAGCTTAATTATCTAGAAAACAATTACATTAACTTATATGTTAATACTCTTTATCAGGAAATGTATAAAAACTGCGTTTAGGCACATTTTTCGTCATTTGAAATTTTACTTCCGGTTCAAAATGGCCGCCATTTCGAAAAAATCGCCTAAAATCACCGAAAACATCGGGTTTTGCGGTGGCACCATATCACATTGTATTTATATCATAAAAACACATCAGATTGCCAAGTTTCATCATTTTAACCAAAAAGCGAACAATTCACGCACCTATCCGCCTCATAATAAGATATAAATTTACTGATAAACAAGTGTGTTATCAGACGTTTTTTGAAACTGTCCATGTTACGAGCATCTTTAATGTGTTTAAGAAGTCTATTCCATAGTCATGGGACGGCAGCACCACGGCACATCGTTTACGTAGGTATAGAGGCACTCGAATTTATAGTGGTGACAATTCGTGAAAAGGTTTATATGCGTTTACACTTGGAATCTTAAATTCAATACGACGTGCATCTGTGGCCAATGCAAATCTTACAGTATTGATGATATTAGATTTCTCAGGCTAGCGCCAATTGGCAATATTGCAGCTGTGTTCTGGATAACTTCTAAAGTTCTGTGTTCGGCAGGCCATTTCGACCACCCATTTCGACTAATCGATATTTCGATAATCAATATAGTACTTATTTCTTTCAACTTGGCATGACAAGCTCAACCAACTGTATTTTACCAAACCATAACCAGTTGACTGTCTTTGGTTGTGATTGATCATGCTGCCTTTCT